>PVLA01001017.1:0-417439 GCA_004027455.1 Hydrochoerus hydrochaeris | reverse complement strand
TGTTAGATTGCTGTTTTGTATTGATAGATTTTATTCAAAGCTGTTATGATTGATAGTATCAAGTCTGAGAGTATAGGCAACTGCACTTAAGATGACAAGATTCACTAGAATATCCACTCTGGTTTGATTATTACCTGCTTTTTAAGTTTTATACTGTCTACAATGTTTTATTTTTACTAATATTATTATGTACTGCTATAATCAATTATACTGCTATATTCAATTATGCCTGATGATATAGACAATTCAATGGAAGATAATAAGAAACAACACAAGAATCATTGTAGATCACCTTGTACTGTGGTTTTATATGACTTTTTGGGTTCATGTTTTGATAGGAATTTGCTTTGTTTTGTCTTGCTATGTTTTGTTTTTCCCTCTAATACAGAAAGGATAGAAATACATGTAGAGATTCATGCATGCGTAGCTGTTTACACTCTCACTGTTTGAATATCTACTTTGTATGCTTTAATTTTGTAACTTGAACAACTATTTCTAAGAGGACAATATGTAATTTATCATCTAGTGATTTCTTATTGTTAATCTTTTTTTTGAAATTCTGTATTATCTCTACCCTTTACATGCTTTTGTTTCTCTTTAAATACAAAAATTTTAAAAAAAGTAAAAGGAGGAACAATAAGTGCTCTAAAGGATATAACTGCATTTATGTTTAAGTGTGTAGGATTGATAACCATGTTGCTAAGTTGTTATTGGATCATTGAACTGCTTTGCAGCCTCACTGTTTGAATGTCCACTCTATATGCTTTAATTTTGTAACTTCAACAACTATGTCTAAGAAGACAATATGTAATTTATCAACTAGTGATCTTACTGTTTTTTTTCTGAAATTCTGTATTGTTTCTACCCCTTTTTCTGTTTTGCTTTTTTTCCTCTTTAAGTAAAATTTTAAAAATTGTATAAATTGGGTATTTGTGATTCCTCTCTTATTTCAAACATAAAAGGAAATCAATTGGGCAATAAATTTCCAAAAATAAAATATAGATGCACCTTAACCAAGAAATTCTGTTTCCAGAGATTTCCTTTAGAGAAAAGAATACACAAGTGATCAAAAATTAATGTACAAGAATATTTATTTCTGATTGTTCTAAACTAGTAACATTTTGTTCTTAATCAAGTTATCAAAAGGAAACTGAATCAGTATATTTTGGAGTGGACATTTAATATAAAAAAGTTGATGCAAGTCAATATGAAGGCAGGTAAATTGCAATAATATTAAGCCAGGTTCTTTCCTCACTTGTCAATGAACCAATGCATTTGTTGCTCAAGAAAAGGACAAATATAAATGAGAACAAATATTTGCATGAATATAATTCTAAGCTTATATCAAGAAACTTTTAGTTTGTAAGAGCTTGACTTTTTGAGGAAAAAATGCTTAGTTTAAAAAGTTTGGATTTTCATTTTAATAGCCAAAATCTTGACATGTAAGAACATACAAGAACATTTAATAGATTTGGCAGAATGATTTCTGATCAATTTTTACCCTTTACTGGACAGAGAAATGGGTTTATTTTTCACAGACAAAGTGTAGAGTACTAGAGTTGTACTCTGTGTTACAGTCTGTTGTTTGTGCCTAGATGTTCCCCCAAAGCTTCCTAGCATCATAGGGATTTTTCAGAGGTGCTGAATCCAGAGTGTGTGAAGGTGGGATTAGGAGCATGTGATTAGTAAATCAGTCCACTGATTGGTTTGCCATTTGGCTAGGATTAAGGGTCTGAGTGCTACACTTGCTTTAGGGCAGGTAATCTGCATACAATATAAAGGACAGAAGGAGTTTGTCTCCACCTTGTTTGCTTGCTTTTGCTGTCTTCTGATGCTATGAACTGTTGTCCCTCTGCCACATGCCACACTGCCTTGGAGCCAGTTAATTATGGACTGAAACCTCTACAAATGATGAGCTAAATAAACCTTTCCTTCTTTAAATTTGGAGGTTGGATATTTTGTCTCAGAAACAAGAGAAAAATAACAACAGCTCTGAGAAAGAATATAATTCATGCTTCCTGTTGGTCATGCATTGAAGGTGGCCTAAGTGAGAAGAATAGAAATCCAATAGAATTTATGTGCCTGGAATCACCACGGTTGAGGGAGGAGGTCAAAGAGAGTCAGAGAGAGTCAGATAGACAGACAGGCAGACAGATTATGTTTTTCTCCCCTTGGTATAGATGGTGACTACACCAAGGACTTTTAAAGAAACTCTGTTTCTGTGTGCTTTATTTTTCTACTACTGCTATATCAAGTTGCAGAACACATATATTTCCTCTCTTAGAAATTCTTTTGTTATTGTATGAGGCACACAAGAATCTCATAAGAGATCCCTTTTACCATGTCTGGTAATATGTATGGGTTCTGAGAATGAGATTCTGAACAACTCTAGGGATGATTACTAAGTCCCCTCCAATGGGGAACCACTAACATATGAAAAGGAATGAATGCTGCACGCATCAGCAGGTGGTACCATGCTGGAAGCTGGGTGCAGATGGAAGAGTGGGCAGGTTTTAAGGGACTTGTGTTTGGAATACAGAGGATGGGGAATGTGGAACCTGAAAGCCAGATGTTAGGGGTTGATTCCAGTCCTTTAAGATGTAGTAAGAAGGAAAATCATGGATAAACACAGATTTAACTCTAATCACCTACTGTACAGTCAATTCTTAGTCCTGTTCATTTACTGAATAATTATCCCAGATGAAGGGAAGAAGAGAGAGAAAAAAAATTTCCAAAGTAATAAGACTATGCAAAACCATGAAAAGTCAAGAAAACATTAGAGTGATTGAGACCATCATGAATCAGCCAGACTGACTTTCATACTAGTTATGGAATGAATTAAATAGCATTTTAGAAAGGAATAATATTGTACATTTAAATTCATAAATAAAATATGTATTTCTTGATATAGAAAGTTAACTATATTATTACATGAAAGGACCATACTACAAAATATGATATTTTAAATATCCCATTTTATTGTTACCTTGTATTTACATGCACTTATACATATAAAATACATTAATACTTATGTCCTGTTTTGTATGTTTCTCCTTGGGTGATTAGATTATTAATGATTTTTTGTATTTTTTTTCATTATATCTATTCAATTTTTGATGTGTTCAACTGTTTATATAAGCATGCATTCTTTAATCAGTAAAGACAGGAAAGTCATTTCTATTTTGAAGAAAGGTACAGAAAAAGATGCTATCATTTATTACAGATAGTGAGGCAGCAGAGAAAGAGCACTAAACAACAATTGTATCCAGGAAGACCTGATCAAGTGTTAGTTTTTCAGTTCACTAATCATATAACCTTGGGCAAGTTACCTACAATTTCTGGGGCTCATCTGAAAACTGGGAATGATATTCTTGGTACTATGTGAAATGCATTGGTTTGACATTTAATGTGTTATTTAAACCTCAAAACAACTCTTGATGTGACTATTATTATCCCATTATGGAAAATCAAATCTAGAGAATATGTATTACAGCTCATTGAAAAGCTGTAATGGAGACCTAAGAAATTCTTGCAACATAATCAAGAAGAAATGCTTACAGTGCTTAGCATAGTTATAGATGCCACACACAAGCTTGTAAAACAATAGATTGATAAATGTATGTTTAATGTCAAATTCCTTTGAGAAATTCAGCAATTTAAGGAGATTTCTGTGTGTTCTTTGTCATAAGACAGTGGTATAACTTACCTGCTGCCATCCAGGTCTCAATGATTAAAATTTTGTCTGAGAAACAGACCATTGGATGAAAATATTATAAACCTGTGTTTACTAAATTCAAGGTGTTTGCCATAGCAATTCTGTGTATATGCACATAAATATGTTTGTTTTATATAAGCATACAAACATATAATCATTTAAAGTGCTAAGTGACTATTAATTATCTAGTACTATGAGATAAAATGTATAGACCCAGATGAAGAAACTGAGACTGGGAATATGGACCAAATATAAAAAGCTATATGAAGTCAAAGTGTCTAGACTAGTTCTGTATAATCTAAGTGTAGTAACAATTTATACCTGCTTATCAAGAACCTTTGAGGCTAGAAGTATTTTAGAATTCAGAAATTGTGGGTTTTCAAGGAGGTTTTTAGTACACACAAGTTGTGTATTTTACTGATGTATGTTATGTAATATGCCTAACAGGTCTGTGCCATGTAATCAAGCACATTGTCATTTTTGCAAAGGAATAAATGAATATTCAAACTAACTAGAATAAAGAATATCTTTAAGTAGCACTATATCAGTTCAGGTTTTATTGCCAAATGAATTTGCATTAAACTTCAGGAAAACTTTTCAGTTCAATTAAACTCCATAATTGGAAATGAGGTGCTTCTATTTTCTTTGAGTTGCTTTCAGATTTTCATTTGCTCTTCATTTTGCTGTTCCTGCTAATGTGCTAAAAAAGACTGCAAGTTGTGAAAAATATGAAATCACAGCATTGACTCTTATCAGAAGCTTTGTCACTAATGGCGATAAGAAAGTTGTCTATAGGCAGGAAATTTTTTCTTCACAGTATTAATACGTGGTCCCCACATAAATAAAACATATCAGTGTCACTGGATATAAGGAGCTGATAAATATTTGCCCACACCAAGGCTTTTAGAAGCCTTTAGTTTGCAGGAAAATCTAACTCTTGACTTCTGCTCTCTGGGCTCCTGCTAATAGTATGGCTTATTATCTATTTCAAGTTCTGGTGACCTAGTTGCAATTATTACACTACCATTGATAAATTTAGTCAAGGTTGTGGAGACTTTTATCATTTGGATGATTATGTGAGTAAGGTGAGTTAAGGGTACATTTTTTTCTGAACTTTGGATAAAATATTTCCATTAGTAATAGTTCAGACATAAACAGTGACAAGATTGTAGAAAAGGTTTTAAACAGTGACTCAGAAAACTTTCTACTTAAAAAGGAAGCAGATAGTTAAGCATTGGCATCAGCACTTAGATGGGGGCTGCTGAGAGGGAGAAGACATCTGTGGAGGATATAACAATAAGAAAGGATGTAGAAATAGTTTTTAACCCTTTCCCACTTCCCAATCTGCCAGCTATTATGTAAACATTGACCCAGCTATGAATGAAAAAAATAGAGCTGTGTATTTATTGGGCTACAAGGAAGAAGTCTCACAATTGTAGGCTAAGGAGAGTAAAAGTTTGGAAGACCCTCTCAACAACCTTGAAAAGAAAAACAAAGAACGTTTTTCCTAAGAATGAGAAACTGATACCAGAGAGGAGGTTAAGTCACTTATACAGAGATTATTTAGACAAAAAAAGATAGAGCCTACAACTTGTTAAAAAAAAAGGAATAAAATGATTACATAGGTATTTTATTTGATATACTGCCTAGTAAGCTTAAGACATAGGTACATTTTATTAAATTTATATATATAGTATGTGGGTATACTTTGTAAAGCACAGAAACAGTGACATTTTATGATCAGGAGACATGGAGTAAAATAGAACAAGGGAAAACTCAAGAATGATGAAAAGCTTTTTTTTTTCTCTTTCCATAGAGTCATGAAGGATGTTACTTCTATAGGTCTGGAATGGGAAGAAGTGGTATAACTGTGAGCAGTACCTCTCCAGAGTGATAAGAGAGTAGAAAATAAAAATCTCCTAGCACAAATGGCAGCTTTGTTTGTGGTGACAATTCAAAGAGCCAAGAAAACACTTGTGTACAAGCCAGTTTAAATTACTCTCTTGAGACAGACTTTAAGAGTAATTTGGTTTCTAATCTATACTAGGAAGAATATGTCATTTTGCCTCTTGTGTGTATTTATGTTATCTGCATTTAAACTTACAATCTATATCTATACCCTTACACATGCACACATACAACCCACACAAATATATCTGGACTAGAACTTTTCAAATCTAATTATAAATAATACATTTCTAATTGGGTAAGTTCCAGCACTCTTATAAACCAGTGGGAGATAATTTTTTAGCTTAAAATCCTCTACTCAGTATTTATGTCAAATGGTCTTAACCGAATACCTGACCTTATGGAGGCTCATCAGATTTTTTTCTTAGCATGATGTACAAATTTTAATTTTTGAATGTATAAATGTGTTAAATATTTTATTCTCATAATATCTCCTTGGGATGAAAAAGTCAGGATGAGTTCAATTAGATGTTGAACCAAGTATGTAAGCATACTACTGAGTAGTCAAACTCAATAACTGGAGACATCTGCAATAAATAAGAGGAAAAAGAGAAAAAGAAATAAGAGGAGGGCTGATTTTGCAATGGGCTTCCCATGAGAGCCACAGCTGTGGTAAAAACCACCACTAGATCAAAGCCAAATGGGTAAGGAAAAGACTCACATTAATATCATTGGTATTGGATGTCTGGATTCGGGCAAGTCCGTCATTACTACCTCTAATCTACAAATATGCTGGCATCAACAAAAGAGCCATTGAAGAATTTTAGAAGGGGGCTGCTGAGAGGGAGAAGGTTCCTTCAAGTTGCTTGGGTCTTGGATAAACTGAAAGCCAAGTGTGAGCATGGTGTCACCATTGACATTTCCCTGTGGAAATCTGAGACCAGAAAGTATTATGTGACTGTCATTGATGTCCCTAGACACAGAGACTTTATAAAAAACATGATTGCAGGCACATCTCCGGCTGACTGTGCTGTCCTGATCATTGTTGCTGGTGCTGGTGAATTCAAAGCTGGTATCCCCAAGAATGGGCAGACCCATGAGAGTGCCCTTCTGGCTTACATGCTGGGTGTGAAACAATTAATTGTCAGTGTTAATAAAATGGATTCCACTGAGCCACCCAACAGGTGGAAGAGATATGAAGAAATTGTTGAGGAAGTCAGCATCTACATAAGAAAATCAGCTACAACCCTGACACAATAGCTGTTGCAATGGTGACAACATGGTAGGGCCAAGTACTAATATGCCTTTGTTCAAGGAATGGAAAGTTACTCATAAAGATGTCAATGAGTAGAATCATGCTGTTTGAAGCTTTGGATTGTGCCCTTCCACCCAGTCGCTCAACTGGCAAACCTTTGTGGCTATTCCTTCAGGATATATTCAAAATTGGTGGTATTGGTACCATCCCTGTGGGTCAAGTAGAGATTGGAAGCCTGGTATGGTGGTCACCATTGTTACAGTTAGCATCATAAATGAAGTAAAGTCTGTAGGACTGTACCATGAACTTCAGTGAAGCTTTCTGGGGGCAATGTGGGCTTCAATGTCAAGAACATGTCTATCAAACATGTTCATCATGGCAGTGTTGCTGGTGACAGTAAAAATGGATGGAAGTAGCTGGTTTCACTACTCAGGGAATGATCTTGAACCATCCCAGGCAGATCAGTGCTGGCTATACTCTTGTACTGGACTGTCACACAGCTCACATTGATTGCAAGTTTGCTGAACTGAAAGAAAAATTTGATTGCCAATCTGGCAAGAAGCTGGAAGATGGCCCAAAATTCTTGAAATCTGGTGATGCTGTCATTGTTGACATGATTTTAGGCAAGCCCATATGTGTTGAGAATTTCTCTAACTGTCCACCTCTGGGACATTTGCTGTTCACAATATGAGACAGTTGCTGTGGTGTCATCAAAGCTGTGAACAAGAAGACTGCTGGAAATGGCATGGTCACCAAGTCCACCCAGAAAGCTCAGAAGGCTAAATGAATATTGCTCCCAACACCTGCCAACCCAGTCTTGATAAGTGGTGGAAGACTGGTCTCAGAACTGTTCTGGTCTCAGAACTGTTTGGCTGTTCAAGTTTAATAGTGAAAGACTGGTAAATGATAACAGCACAGCATAAGACCTTCAGAAAGGAAGAAGAATGTTTTGTGGACCATTGTGGGGGGGCAGTTTTTAAGTTATTACTTTTTAAAATCAACACCGTGTAATGGAAACAACTTGACCAAAAATCTGTCACAGAATTTTGAGACCCATTAAAAGAAAGTTTAAAGAAGATAAAAATAAATAAATAGAGGTTCAACTTCAGAGTCTGTGAGAACTTGAGTCAGTGCTGACAGGAGGTGGTGTCCAGAGCCATGTTGACTCGCACATGTGAAAAAGCTATCACCAAGCAATTTACTGCTAGAAGTGTGCTTTCCTTTTAAAAGCAAAAAAAGTAAAATAAAATTTGGACACTATTAATAGAAGACAGGGGAACCCCCCTGCCACCAGGAATGTAGCAGAAGCCTGTGTCAGGCATAAGCTGGCTGGAACCTCCCCCAAGGGCCCTCCCTGCCACTGGGAACATAGCAGAAGCCTGCCTCAGGCATAAGCTGCCTGGAAACTCCCCTGTGGGCCCACCCTCCCACCTGGAACATCAGAAGACCCCAGCAGACTCCACTTAGTGTGAAAAAATTTGGAACTTTGCTCCCAGGTGGCAAACCTTGGACTACAGTGGATTAACTGTATCAGTGTGGTGAGTATGCCCCTAAAATAGAGGTGTACAGGGGATAAATAGGGCCAGTAACAAAACCCCCTCCAACTAACTGTAAGACTTTGGTGAGTCTGAAAAGAGTGTGTGTGATCCCCTCCTACACATAGAAAATATCAGGTGGAGTGAAAATGGCAAAATGAAAAAGCAAAATGCAGTCTCAAATATATTGTTTGCCAGAAGCAAGTATAGGAGACATTGAAATAGAGGGCCCAAAAGTAACACACTGGGAATCTCTGAAAAGACAGTGAGTGAAATAAAAAAAAAAAAACTCCATCAGGCTATAGAGGAAATCAAATTAGAAGTACTCTCCCATGTAAAGATAGAAATAACAACTTTAGTAAAGGAGTTATTGAATGCAGCTAATGAAGAAATAGAGAAAACAGTACATGAGCATGGGAAACTGATTGAAACTATGAATGAACAATATAGAAAACAAGCATAATTCATGAAACAAACTCAGAGACATCCAAGAAATAAAAAATTCTATTAAAAGTGTGCAAAACTACCTAAAGGAAGCTGAGGATAGGATTTTGGACCTTGAGGACAGGATCACAATTAGTGATCAGGAAAGGATAGAACTTTTAAAAATAACAAAGCAGCATGAAATGACAATCTAGAAGCTTCATGATGATGCCAAGAGCAATAATATAAGAATAATGGGCATTAGCGAAGATACAGGAGTCCAGGAAAATGACATACATAAAGTAATTACAGAGATAATAGCAGAAAATTTCCCAAACATGGGGAAAGAATCTGATAGGCAGATAAGTGAGGTATATAGAATACCAAGCAGTCACAATCCACATAAATCCACACCCAGACACATAATAATTAAGATCTCAGACATACAGCAGAAAAACAGAATACTAAAAGCTGTCAGAGAATAGACACAACGCACCTATCAAGGAAAGCCCATTAGAATCAAGGCAGACTTTGCAGCACAAACCCTTAAGTCAAGAAGACATTGGAGTAAGGTATTTCAAGCCCTGAAAGAAAACAACCTTCAACCCAGACTGATGTACCCAGCAAAACTTTCATTCAAATTTAATGAAGAAACAAGATACTTCCATGACAAAGAACAACTGAAGAAATTCATGTCCACCAAACCGACCCTAGAAAGAGTACTGAAAGACATACTAGACAGAGATAAAAATGACAATTCCCAAAACAACAACAGAAAAAAACCACCAGGTAGGTAAGCAATTAAATAAGGGGAAAAGCAGAAAGAAACAACTGGAACATAACATGGCAAAGCCGAGCCAGTATATATCAGAAATATCCATAAATATAAATGGCCTCAATTCACCTATAAAAAGAAATAGATTGACAGAATGTATCAAGAAACAGGACCCCACGATATGCTGTATACGAGAAACACATCTGACCCAAAAGGAAACTCATAGATTAAAAGTCAAAGGATGGAAAACAGTATTCCATGCAACAGGAACCCAGAAAAAAGCAAGGGTAGCTATTCTATTTGCAGACAATGTGAACTTCAAACCTAAAATGATTAAAAGAGATAGAGAAGGTCACTAAATACTTGTTAGTGGAAAAATTCAAGAGGAAGAACTAACAATTATAAATATATATGCACCAAATACAGGAGCACCCAACTATATCAGACAGATATTAAAGGACATGGAAAACCAAATACACAAGAACACAGTTATAACAGGAGATCTTAGCAGCCCATTGTCACAAAGAGATAGATCAACTAGACAAAAAATCATCAAAGAAACAACAGAACTGAATCATACCTGTGAGCAATTGGATTTAGTAGGCATTTACAGAGTGTTCCACCCAACCACATCAGAATACACATTCTTCTCAGCTGCACATGGGACATTCTCCAAAATAGACCATATATTATCCCATAAAACATTCTTAAGTAAATGCAAAGATATTGACATCGTACCATGCATAATATCTAACCATGTGTGCACTGAAATTGGAAATTAATGGTAAAAGAAATTGTAAAACCTGCATAAATACATGGAAATTAAATAACAGCCTTGTGAACAATGAGTGGGCTACAGATGAAATTAAAGAAGAAATAAAGCAACACCTACAATTCAATGAAAATATAAAACAACATACTGTAATCTGTGGGATGCAATGAAAGCAGTCTTAAAAGAGAAATATATAGCAATAAATTGTCATATCAAGAAAACAGAATGAGCACAAATAAACAACCTAATGCTCCATCTCAAGCTTCTAGAAAAAGAAGAGCAAGCTAAACCTAAAGCTCATAGAAGACAGGAAATTATAAAGATTAGAGCAGAAATCAATGCAATTGACACTAAAAAAAATACAAAGAATTAATGAATCAAAAAGCTGGTTTTTTGAGAGAATAAACAAAATTGACAAACCCCTAGCTAACCTTATCAAAAGAAAGAAAGAAAAACCCCAAATTCATGCAATAGGAACTGAAAAGGGAGCAATTATTACAGATTCCATGGAAATTCAAAAGATCATGAATACATACTTTGAAAATCTCTACTCACATAGAGTGGAAAACACAGAGGAAATGGACAGATTTCTAGAAACATATCAACTACCAAAGCTCAACCAAGAAGATATAGAAATTTTGAACAACCCAATATCAGCTATTGAAATTGAAAATGTAATTAAAAACTTACCAACAAAGAAGAGCCCAGGTCCTGATGGATTCACAGCTGAATTCTACAGGAAATTTAGAGAAGATTTGATGCCAATATTACTTAAACTCTTCAATGAAATTGAGAAGAAAGCAATCCTCCCTAAATCATCCCTGGAGGCAAGTATTACTCTGATACCAAAACCAGAGAAAGATCCAACCAAAAAAGAGAACTATAGGCCAATCTCACTACTGAACCTTGATGCAAAGATTCTCAACAAAATACTGGCAAATAGAATGCAGCAATTCATCAAGAAGATTATACATCATGACCAAGTGGGGTTCATTCCAGGAATGCAAGGATGGTTTAACATACGCAAATCAATACATGTAATACACCACATCAACAGAGCCAAAAACAAAAACCACATGGTCATCTCAATAGATGCAGAAAAAGCTTTTGACAAAGTCCAACACATTTTCATGATAAAAACCCTTCAGAAACTCGGAATACATGGCGTCTACCTCAACCTTATAAAGGCCATCTATGATAAACCAACAGCCAACATTATACTAAATGGACAAAAACTGAAAGCTATCACTTTAAAATCAGGAACAAGACAAAGATGTCCACTATCACTACTCCTTTTCAATACAGTTCTGGAAACACTAGCCAGGGCAATCAGACAAGAGAGAAAAATAAAAGGAATAAAGATAGGAAAGAAAGAAGTTAAATTAACACTATTTGCAGATGGCATGATGCTCTATATAGAAGACCCAAAAAACTCCATTAAAAGACTACTAGAGGTAATAAACAAGTTCTGCAGTGTAGCTGGATACAAAGTCAATGTTCAAAAATCAATAGCATTCCTGTCCACAAACAAAAACCTCACTGAGAGAGAAATTATGGAAATATTGCCCTTTACAATAACATGTAAAGAAATGAAATACTTAGGAATCAACCTAACTAAAAATGTAAAAGACCTATATGCTGAAAATTATACTGTGCTGAAAAAGGAGATTGAAGAAGATATTAGAAAATGGAAGGACATTCCTTGCTCTTGGTTAGGAAGAAGCAACATTGTGAAAATGACCAAATTCCCAAAACTGTTATACACATTTAATGCAATCCCAATCAAAATATCATTGACATACCTCACAGATCTAGAGAAAACACAGCTAAAATTCATTTGGAAACAAAACAAACCTAGAATAGCAAAGGCAATTCTAGGCAACAAAAGCAAGGCAGGAGGCATCTGAATTCCTGACTGGAAACAATTCTATAAAACCACAGTGATAAAATCAGCTTGGTACTGGCAAAGAAATAGACCTGAGGATCAATGGAACAGATTAGAAGATGCAAGCACAACTACAAAGACACTCAGCCACCTGATATTTGACAAAGGGGCTAAATATGTCCACTGGAAGAAGGATAGCCTCTTTAATAAATGGTGTTGGAAAAATTGGCTCTCTACATGCCAAAGACTGAAAATAGATCCAAGCCTATCACCATGCACAAAACTAAAGTCTAAATGAATCAAAGACCTAAATATTAAAACAGAAACACTAAATCTAATGGAAGACAAGGTAGGTAGAAGTCTTGGAGACATAGGGGTAGGCAGAGAATTCATGAACAAAATGCAAACTGAATGGGAAACACTTCAAAGAATCAACAACTGGGATCTCATATTAATGAAAAGTTTCTGCACTTCAAAGGATATCACCAACAGAGTGAAAAGAAAACCCACAGAGTGGGAAAGAATTTTAGCCTCAGACAAAGGACTTGTGTCCAGAACATATAAAGAATTGAAAAATATCAAGCCACCCAAATTCAAAGACCCTCTCCAAAAATGGGCATCTGAGATGAACACACAGTTCTCAGAGAAATATATACAAAAGGCAAATAAATACATAAAGAAATGTTCACCATCACTGGTCATTCAAGAAATACAAGTTAGAAAAACATTGAGATTCCACCTCACTCGGGAAAGAATAACTGCCATCAAGAAATCAACTGATAACAAATGGTGGCGAGGCTGCAGGGGAAAAAGGAACACTGCTCCACCGTTGGTGGGAATGTAGACTGGTGCAACCATTATGGAAATCCATATGGAGAATTCTCAGAAGACTAGGATTGGAAGCCCCATTCAATCCAGCTATTTCCCTCCTGGGTATTTTCCCAGAAGAACTGAAAAGTTCATATCACAGTGATACATGTGCACCCATGTTCATAGTGGCACAATTTGTGATAGCTAAATCTTGGAAACAACCAAGATGCCCATCAACTGCAGAGTGGATGAAAAGGATGTGGCATTTTTATACAATGGAATATTACTCAGCTATAAAAAGGATGATATTGAGGCCTTCATAAGTAAATGGAGACAACTTGAGACTATCCTCATTAGTGAAATAAATAAGAATCATATTTATAAATATCATATTGTGTCTCTAGCATAAAAAGTAAATAAGAACTACAAGTGTAATAAAACCAAAATGTGTAATTGCTATTGTAAAAAAGAGAGGAAAAGAAAATGCTCTAAGAGATATAACTGCATGTATGTTTGAATGTGTAAAATAGATGGGCATATTGCTGAATCTTTGTTGGGTCTTTGAACAGAACTGTCTGCAGTCTTACTATCTGAATGTCTACTATGTGTCCATGAACTTTGTAACTTGAACAACTACATCCAAGATGACAACATGTAATTTATAAACTAGTGATTTCTTAGTGGGGTTTTTTCTCTTTTTTCTTTCTCTTTCTTTCTTTTTTCTGTTTTGCTTTTTTTTCTTCTCTTTAAATAAATAAAATTTTAAAGATGTATAATTGCTATTGTAAAAAAGAGGAAATAGGAAGTGCTATAAAAGATATAACTGCATATATGTTTAGGTGTGTGAGATTGATAACCATCTCTCTAGGTTCTTGTTGGATTGTTGAACAGATCTGTTTGCACTCTCACTGCTTGAGTGTCCACTTTGTGTGCTTTAATTTTGTAACTTGAAAAACTATTTCTAAAAGAATAATATGTAATTTATCAACTAGTGATTTCTTACTGTTTATGTTTTTTTTTGTAATTCTGTAATATTTCTCTCCCTTTTCTGTTTTTTTCTCTTTAAATAAAAAAAAATTTTAAATTTTAAAAAATAAATAAATAAGAGGAGGGATTTTACAATATAGCAGCACACAGCCATGGTCCAGCTGTCTCACAGAAGTCTCACCTATAAGTATATGAGGCTTTGGGGGAAGATCCAGATGCAAATCATAATATACACATACACGTGTGTGTGAATGCATGCATGCGTGCGTGCGTGTGTGTGTGTAGAGGCTTATGTTTTAATAAGATTTAGTCCTTGGGTCATCTGGCTCCAAGGCAGAAACCACAGATAGAAGAGTGTGACAGAGTAAAGTTACTCAGATCATGGCATGCAGGAACCAAAGCAGTGAAATAGTGCCAGAGAGGAAGGGGCGAGGGTTCAGACATAGACCCCAAGACTATGCCTCTATGGCACTCAAAGATGTGTGTTCCACCAATCCCAGGGAAGATCCTAAAACCAATCAAATTGATGTTTAATCCCACTGCCATATTCCACCCTTTGTCAACTTTATACCAAAGCATCTCTTTAAGCTATACTTTACCAAGTAAAGACAATAGCAAGTTATAATTCCAGGTAACATAATACAGCTATCCCATGTACAACCAGAAACACAATCATCCCTTCCCCAAAGTTTTAGTACTTCCAGTATCTTTAAAGTCCAAGTCCAAATCTCTTCTGAGATTCAAGTGAAACTCTTAGTTTGAACTTTTGTAAGAACAAAAAATAAGATATATAATCCCAAGGTGCAATGGTACAGGATAAATATTCTACTTACAAAAGGGAGGAGTATGAGGCTAGAAAAGAACTGAGTAATTGCATGGTTGAAACCCAGCAGGGCAAACATTAAATCCTGTAGCTCCATATCCAAAGCATGTGGCAATAAATTTTTGTTCCAGGGTGTTTCAGTAGTCCCACACCAATGAACTTACTGACCGCTGCACAGGACCTTTGTTTTGGGCTGGCTCCACTCATGTCCTGCAGCTTTTGTTGGCAGACATTCCATATTTTTGACATCTTTGACTTCTTGGTCTCAACTGCACTTTCAGCTTCATTCTCACATCTTCACCTACTGCTGTCTCTTTGACCTCCTAGGCTTTCCTTTGAAATCTGGGTAGAAGATTCTCTAAATTTATAACTCTTGCACTGGTATATACTGGTAAAATCAGCTTCATGTTGGTAATGTCAAAGTCTGCTGTCAGTGGGAGCAATAACTAGGTCTCTTTGGACCACAGATGCAATGGCCTCTGGTGCCTGAATATTTGAACAGAATGAAATGAATACCACAAAACCAATTTGCTAGAAGGCTCTTCTGGAGCAGAGGGCTAAACATATTTGTTTTCAAATGAATTGTTGATGCTTTTTATCTTTTAGGCAATGATGGGTGGGCCTTGATGATTTGTTATGCTTTCAAGTTATCTTTCTTCTTCCTGTAAAAATTGCTTTTTTGTTTTTCTATGAGCTTAATTTCTTCATCTTTCAGAGAACTCTTTTGGCCCCAGATTTACATTTGGTTTCCTCTAGACCAAATTTTAAGTTTTTCAAATTTTTGCTTTCCACCTATCACGGTTTATGTCAGTGGCCCCCAGGCCTCATGCATTTGCACTGTGCATTTGTGAATGGTTCATTGTCTAGCACTTGGATTGTTGGTGTCAGTGCTATACCTGCCTAGGGGTGGAGAAGCATACAATGTAATGGCTGGAAGAAGGTGTGTCTCTCTCTCCTGCTGTTTTCTGCCTTGCTGTTTGCAGCCACCATAAACTGTGGCCCCGCCGTGCCACCCTGCCTTGGAACCAACTGAGTATGTACTAAAAATTCCAAAAACTGTAAGAGATAAATCTTTCCTTTCCTAACTTTGGGCATCAAGTATTTTGTCTAATTGATGAGTAAAAAGTAACTAAGACAGAATTTGGTACAGAGGAGTGGGGTCGTTGCTGTAACTATACTTGATCATGTTTTTGAGATGTTTTGGAAATGGCTTGTGGGCAGAGTTTGGAAAGGTTCGGACATGTCACCTGGATGCATAGAGCTGGAGCAGTTCAGGCTGTTCTGTGGAGGAGATTCTGGTCAGAGCTCAGGAGACCAGAAGGCTGATAAAAAGCCTGATGGTAAAGACCAGGCTTGGGAGGTTTCTGCTGCATTCAGGCTTGGGAAGAAGGACTGCATTGGTTGTTGGACTTCCTATGATGTGTGTTATGGCTTGACAGAAAGTATGTCTGCATTTTGTTCATGCCTGGAGACTTTGCCTGAGACTGAGATTAAGGGCAGTGGACTGATTAATCTGGCAAAGGAAATTTCAAGGCAGTTGAATGTTGAGGCTGTGGCATGGCTATTGTTGGGGGCTTTTAGGCAGATATATGTTGCAAATCAAGAGCAAAGAGTCCAGCAAGGATAATTTAAAACACTGTGAGTTTATCCAGAAGGAAAACTCCAGTAAAGTTGTGGAGTGTAAAGATAAGAGCTGAGACTTCGGTTGCTGAGAGGGAACAGAGAAATAAGAAAATGGCCAGGGGGCATCCCAGGAAGCAGTGGGTCTCATCCTTTGCAGCCACAAAACTGCAAAAGTGAAATAATTTGCTCAGAAGAGAAAGCTTCAGAGCACCATGCTCCAAACTGGTGGCAACCACATGAAGTTCCAAAATGGGGGCAACATAGAGAAGCTTTTCCTCACAATCAGGTAAACAGAGTCCAGCTATCCAGACACTGGACCCCTACAGCCAAGAAAGAGAAAAGCCTGCCTACTGCTTCAGCTGGAAGCAAACCGTGGCGGCATCCACATGGTGCTGACTTTAGGTGCAAGGAAAATGCATAAATTCTGAGGGTAAGAAGGCTTCCACCTTGATTGCAAAGGGCCTGGGAGGCCAAGCAGTGTGCCCCTGAGAGGGAAATATGTAAAGATGCAAGGGTGAAGCCAAAGGTGCAGTGGAGACCCCAAAAGTTTGGAAAAGCCAAAAACATAGATCATCCAAGGAAGCTGTAAAAAGCGAGCAGAGAGGGTTTAAGAGAGAAGTTGTAGGAGCTGAAATCCCTGGAAGCACCATGGGGGTGGAATCACCCAAGCCTTTTGCAGCTTTCAACCAGATTGCTTCAAATGCTGACCATGGGACTCTAAGACTTAATGTTCGCCCTGCTGGATGTTGGACTTGCTTTGTTTCCAGTGCTTTATATTCCCATTTGTAACATTTGGAATGGTAATGTTTATCTTGTACCTTCCCATTTCAAAAATGTTTAACCTTGTTTCATTTATACAGGGGGTTACAATTAAGAGTTTGCCATAGATATCAGAGGAGACTTAGGACTTGGACTTCTCAGCAATGAGGAAAATGTTAGGATTTTGGCAACTCTTGGAAGTGGACTAAATGTCTTTTGTTTAAAGGTTGTTCATGAGTCTTTGGATGGAATATCATGGTTTATGTCGGTGGCCCCCAGCCCTCATGCCTAACGTACAAGGTAATGGCTGGAAGAAGGTGTGTCTCTCTCTCTTGCCGGTTTCTGCCTTGTTATTTGCAGCCGCCATGAATTGCGGCCCTGCCATGAACTGCAGCCCGGCCATTCCACTCTGCCTTGGAGCCAATTGAGTACGTACTAAAACCTCCCAAAACTGTAAGAAATAAATCTTTCCTTTCCCAACTTTGGGCATCAGGAATTTTGTCTCAGCGATGAATAAAAAATAACTAAGACACCACTCTCTGTAGGGGTTTTTCAAGCAAAGGAAAAATAAAAGGACACACACACCAAGTCTTAGCAAAAATGGCTGCCATCCAACCAGCATAAGCAAGCAGCTTTTATTGAGATAAAGAACAAAGAAACTCATATTGTACATGCTTAGATTATATAACTTGTTTGCTTCTTGTCTTTATGGGACTTCATTTTTTTATCTCAGCCAGGACCAGTGATTCATAGAGGGTTACTTACTATGAATCAGCTCCCATCACCAGGCAAGGGGCCGAGGCCAGGACAGACTCACAGGTAAACATAGAAAGCCAATTAGTTAATTTTAAATCCTGCTCAGAGCCACCTCACAGTGATTTCCAATAAACATTCTGTGTTATGAGATAAGTTTGCAGGGATATAATTGAAGGTATATATTTTTTAAATTTTATCTTATTTTAAAAAGCATAAAACCAAGGAAAATAAAACAGAATAAAACCAATAAAAATAAACCAGTATAAGTGATACAGGATTTCCAAACCTTAAAAAACCAACAATAGTTACCAATAATGGCTGAAGATACTTTTGGACATACTAAAAATTGAACAGAATAGAATAAAATAGGAATAATGAAGCCAAAACAGTGAACGCAATAAAGGACTTCAAAACAAGCCACTAGTAGATCCAAAATGGCTATCATAATATGTATTGTTATCTTTCAAATAGCTGCTCCTGCCATCAGATTTAACATAATCAAACAAAACAAAAAAGAATAAAACCCAACCCAATAAACAATGAAAATGATAGGGTTTCCTGGCTGGGATCACTTCCTGGTGAGGCCTGGATCTCTCCCCCGATGCAGTCTGGGGATGGTTTGACTCACTGGGAGAGATTTGGGTGTGGGTGTCCCCACTCTGGCAGTAGCTGGTGGATGGCACTGCTTTCCAGGAGGGGATCGCCTCCTGGTGAGGCCCCTGGTTCTCTCCTCCTGAGGTTCGTGAATGGTGAAGACTCAAGAGAGAGGCTTTGGTGTGGCTGTCCCCTCTCTGGCAGCAGCCAGCCTTGAAGGTATACTCTTCACATGAAAAGAACCATCCAGTGGGGATAAAAACAAGTCCATTTCCATACAGTATTGGTTCATACCTAGAATAATTCCAAGTTCTATTAGGAAGGCATTGAGTGGTACAGTTTTCAATAGGAGCATGTGAGGCATTTGAAGTTGTCACATATGTCACTTTAACAGCCTTATCAGGTTTTTTAAAGGTGGGAGTGTCCCAGTTTGGAAAGTCAGCATAAGTTACAGTTTTATTTGGAATAGTGGAGAAAATGGTGTAATTACTTATAGAGGAAGGGTCCTTGCATACCAGAATCAGACAGAACCTGAGAATGTGTTTTATTTCTATCTTTTGAGTGAGACAGAAATGAGAGACATTAGCTATTTTTACAGTTGAACCCATATATTGTATTGCAATCTTTCCTTGAGGTTGTGGGACTCTAAGGTCCACACAATGGGCTATATGACACATAGGAACAGAATGCAAATAAGCCTTACAGTGTTCATTGTCAATCTGGTAAATACCACCACAAGAAGTTTTTGGCAGTAGGTTTCTCTTCAGAAGCATGAAGCAAGTCTTGTGCAGACTGGAACAGTGCCTTTATATTAACCCAGGTCACTGGCTGAGCAGTTGTCATCCTGGGTCAGTTCCAAGGTGGCCAGGCTTGATTCAGGGAGAGGTGAAACTGTGGAATTGGGTTGTGTGGCCCATGGTGCCAACTCATTTTATGCAAGGCAAATGAATAAACAGGAATACACACAGAGATGTTGGGGATAACACAGAAGCATCTCTTCTACTCCAGGTCAGCAATGGTGCTGGCCCCTGTCAGCCTGGGTCTGGGGCATTTTGAAAGAAATGGAACCAACATAGCCAAAGATACTTGGAGAGAAACCGAAGAGGACAGCAAAAAGAAGTCAGCCTTGGTAAGTGGTAAAATGATATCAATTAGATCAATCCCAAGGAATCTAAGTGCTGAGTATGTCCTTGAGAGATAAGAGAGGAAATAGCATTGACAATGGGAAATGAAGTACTGCCAGGAAACAGGGCAAATGTAACCATTCAACAATAAATACCTTGTTGTTCTGGATGGCAACAAGAGCCCCTGGGGGCAAAGGGGCTGAATGAAAAGTAAGGAGAGAGGGCAGTCCTTCAGGTCTTGCTCCACCCTAACTGTGGTGAATGTGTGAGCAATACTCTGAAGGGCCTGCTGTAGAGAAAGAGAATCAGAGATCATATCAGCAGGATCTGTGTGACTCCATAAAGAACTGGTTTGAGTGGTTAAGGGAAAATAGGGCCTTGTCCAGAGACAGCAGAAGTGGCATACCTGGGAGGACCTGGAAGTCCACTATGTGGTGTTCCATTTGTTCACCTGCCAAATTTTACAATAGTGTCCCAGCAAAGATGCTGGGTGTTCAGGACAGAGATTGGAGCATGAGGCTCCTCATGCAGCAGTTTGCCTATCTTTTCCCAGTCCTCCGTAATGAGAGTCCCTCCCTCACGATAATACCAAGGACAATAATCATGAATTTCTTGCAAAAGTTGTACTGATTGTGCTTAAGGGCAACATGGCCCACCTTCTTAAGGAGAAAGTGCACTTCTGCCTTAAGTTTCTGTTGCTCTTCAGACAGGGACTTCCCCATGACTTACCTGGGGGTTTTCCAAAAAAAATGAAGTACATGCATTAGGGCCATGTTTCACCCCAGGAACACAGCAAAGACAAGTCACCCTCCACAGCAGACATCTCCCCTGTTGAGTCCCTGCTCAAGCACCTGAAGCAGGGGTTTGCAAGCAAAGGGAAAATAAAGGGACACACACACCATGTATCAGCAAAATGGCTGCTGTCTGACCAGCATAAGGAAGCAGGTTTTATTGAGATAAAGAACAAAGAAACTCATATTGCACATGCTTAGATTATATAACTTGTTTGCTTCTTGTCCTTATGGGACTTCATGCTTTTATCTTGAAAGGATATTTCAAGGCCTGCACTTTCTATCAAGACACTCAACCAGATGTGTCTGGGACAAAATGGAGTCAGTGTGGCCTCTCAGCAACATGCCCAATTCTCACTGTAAACCTGGGTAAAATCACCCAGCAGTACCCACATCACAGCCTCAATGTTATGCTGTCTTGAAATTTCATCTACCGAATTAATTAGTCTACCATTCTCAATCCCAATCCTCAGAACAAGGGCAAAACATAGGCAAACTTTGTGTCAAATATCTAAATTATTTTTCTTAATACTGGAACAAAATATCTACCACCCAAATTTAAAGGAGGAAAGGTTATTTTGACTCAGAGTTTATGGAGATTTCAGTCTGTAATCAGCTGGCTCCGAGGCAGAGTGGCATGG
Organism: Hydrochoerus hydrochaeris; assembly: GCA_004027455.1. Lineage (NCBI taxonomy): Eukaryota > Metazoa > Chordata > Mammalia > Rodentia > Hydrochaeridae > Hydrochoerus > Hydrochoerus hydrochaeris. The sequence goes on along the minus strand of PVLA01001017.1, from coordinate 396,263 downwards.
CACAGGGGCATGGCGAGGAGAAAGAGTCTATGGCAAGGCTGGCAGAAAGCAGCAAAGCAGTGAAACAACAGCAGCAGTCAGTCTATCTTCCCTCTTTCTCACTATATGTCCTCCAAGGGGAGTCTATTGTTTGTGCCATCCGGGTTGGGGCTTCTGTTATCCAAACCCAGAATTGGTTAAACACGTTTAGTTATCACACACATAATGTAGCAGCACACAGCCATGATCCAGCCACCATGCAAAAGTCCCACCTATGAGTGTATGAGGCTTTGAAGGAAGATCCAGATGCAAGCTGTAACACCACAGCATAACACATGTAGCCTATAGTTAAGCAAATAATGAAGTCCTGAAACCTGGGCCTGGCATTCATGGTCTACTTTTCTGTACACGGTTTACTTTTCTGAACACTGACAGAATCACCCTTAGGGCTCTGCTTGTTTCTTCTCTGGCCTGCATCTCCAAACGTTTCCAAATACCTCCAGTAAACATTTCCCAAGGCTTGTAAACCACTTGGTCAGTCACAGTTGCAGCAATGACTCCACTTCTCCAGTAATATTTTTCTACCTAACATATCAAAAACAAGCAAATAGTCAAGAAAACAAATTTTCAAAAATTAGTCTGGGAATCAAGGAACATGAATTTATTTTAATTAGGTTGTGATCTGCTACTTCCTTTCCTAAGTATGAAATTATTTTGTATGCCAAAGAGATAACAGTCACAAGACATTATTACAAACAGAAATGTTTTTAAAATCCAATTTATCTTCTTATGCACAAAATATACAAATACTACCCAGCAATGAAAAAGTACTTGATTAAACACAATGGTCAGAGGGTTACCATAATAAGGAGCTCATTAAAATTGATAAGAAAAACACTGAGACCCTAATATGAAAATGAGCAGAAGACATGAACAACAATACATACTGGCAAAGATAATTAGCAAGGAACATATGGGAAAATGTTTAACCTTGTTAGTCTCAAAGGAAAACAAGCTAAAATAATTGTGTTAATATCTTACACCATTTAAATATGTAAGATAAGTGATAAATTCTGGTGAATTCTACCAAATATTTAAGAATAATTAGTATCAACTTTATGCAAACTTCTCACAACAATAGAAGAGGGAAGAGTACTTCTCAACTGATTTTACTAAAGTACTATTAACTTAATACAAAACCACAAAAAATATTATAAGAAAATAAAACTATAGACCAATATCTCTTATGAACACAGATACAAAAATCCTCAAATCAAATAAAAAAAATTTAACAAATAACCATAACCAACTAGATTCTATTCCAGGATTACATGTGTAGTTTCACATCAAAAAAATCATTTTGTATAATATGTACCTATTACAAAGAGGGGAAAAAAACCCCTGCACTATTATCTCAAGAGCCATACAAAAATTATTGACAAAATATAATACTTCCATAAAAAAAACTCAATAAGCTAAAAATAGAAGAAAATTTTCTCAACCTAATAAAAACCAGCAGCAAAAATTTATAGCTAACATAAACCTGTATGGGGAGACTTGGTACCTCTCCCTAATTCAAAACCCAAGACATGAATATCTGCTCTCATTTCCATTTGAGACTAGAGCAGCAGTACCAGTTAGAGCTTGTAGACAAACAAAACAAAACAAAACAAAACAAAACAAACTCAAGAGGTGCCAAAATCAGACAGAAAGAATCCAAATTCTCCCCAAAATACAACATAAATTTTCAAAAATTAGTCTGGGAATCAGGAACATGAATCTATTCAAATTAGGTTTGTGATCTGATATTTTCTCTGATAAACTAATAAAAATATTTAACAAGATTACAAGATATAAGATCAATATATAAAAACATCATTGCATTTTATAGACTATCAATGAAAAGATCTATAGTGAAATCAATAAATAATTGCATTTATCAAAAAGAATGCTTGAAAAAAAATTTAACAAACTATCTGCAAAACTCATCCACTAATGACTAGAAAACATCATTTAAAAAATTAAGAGACCTGGGCCAGGGATATACCTCAGTGGCATAAGTGTCTGCTTGGCAAGTGTGAGGTCATGAGTTCAATCTTGGGTACCAAGAACAAAAACAAACAAATAAAAAATAAAAATTAGAGACCTAAATAAATGAAAAAGCATCCAATGTTCATGGATTGAAAAATTTTACATTGTTAAGATGACAAGAGATTCTAAATTAACCTGTAGATTTAACCCAAAATCTTTCCAAATCCCAGCTATTATATACTAACAATTCAATTGCAAGATTCATGTGGAAATCTATGAGACCCAGATAGTAAAAATACTTGAAAAAAAGTTGGAGGACTCATCTCCTTTTTGAAAAATATTTTTATTCATTTTTCTCAGTGCATATTTGTAGTAATAATGTTTACATTCCTTTATTCCTTGTGGGGAGTTGATACACATACATAGTACATCTTAAGATCTTTTATCATCTCCTTTCCTTTCCCTCCCTATTTCCTCCAACCATCTCTTGATCTCCTTCCTTTTTACTGTATATGCTTTTTACTGTATATGCAGGACATAATGTTTACATTATTTGTGTGAAGTTGTTACATGTACATACCCCATCTTAATTCCTTTTTAAAATCATCCTTCCCTCCCCTTTTACTCTCCTCCCTCCATCTCTTCACCTCCCTTCCTCTTTGAAAAATATCTATTTTCCCACTTCTTATTATCTGTCTTTTATTCTGCTCTTTATTTATAATTTAAGAAACCATGTAACATTTAAGGTGTGTGTCTGATTTATTTCACTTAATATTATGGTCTCAGGATGCATCTATTTTACTCTCAAGTTTATTTTTCTTTATGATAGAGTAAAACTTCATTGTGTAAATACCACATTTTCTTTATCTATTCACCTGTTGAAGGACATACAGGCTATTTCTGAGATTTAGCTATTACTGCTGTACCATGGTTGTGCATGTACAATATCACTGTAATATAATGTCTTTAACTTTTTCAGGAAGATAGCTAGAAGGAGAATAGCTGGGTCAAATGGAATTTTTAGTTTTCATTTTTTGAGGAATCACCAAACTAATTTTCATAGTGGTTGTACTAGTTTATTATTTTTTTCCATCAACAATGTAGAAGCATTTTTTTTTTCTCTAAAGCCTAGCCAGACTTTGTTATTATTTGATTGCTTGATAATGGCCATTCTGGGGTAAGGTTGAATCTCAGAGGTGTTTTAAATTGTATTTCTCAAATGGCCTTCCATGTTGAGCATTTCTTCATGTATTTATTGGTCACTTGTACTTCTATGAAGTGTCTATTCATCTGACTTGTCCAGTTTTGATTGGGTCTTTTATTTGAGGGGGTCTAATTTTTTTGAGCTCTTCGTATATTCTAGGTATTACTCCTGTGTCTGAGGAATAACTGACAAAATTTTCTCCCATTCTCTAGGCTACCTTTTCACTCTGTTGGTTGTTTTGTTTGTAGTGTAAAATTTTTTGTTTTGATATGACCCCATTTGTTATATCTTGGTACTATTTCCTGGCTACTGGGGTTCTGTTCAGAAATTCCCTGCCTACATGTATGAATTCAAGTGTTTTAGCTATTTTGTCTTCCAGCAGGTTAAGTGTTTCTGTTCTAACATTCAGTTCTTTAATCCATTTCAATTTTAGTTCAGTACATGTTGAGAGATTATGGGTGGATCCAACTTCTTGATTTCAAAGTTTACTGTAAAGGTACAGTAATAAAGATAACATTGTAGTAGCATAGGGATAGAAATGTAGATCAGTGAAGGTAAATTGAGAATATATGAATAAATCTTTTCACTTATGTGAATTAAGCTTTGACAAGAGTGTTAAGGCAATTCAATGAGGGGAAATAATAACCTTTCAATGAATGGTGTTGGACAATACATTAAAAACAATAAAATTGGATCCTGCCTCATATAAAAATAAACTCAAAACAGTTCATAGATCTTAGCTAAAACTTAGAAAAGCTAGAAAAATTTTAGCTACTTAGAGTAGCTAAAACTATAGAAAAGCTAGAAAAAAACACAGGTATGAATTCTTGTGACTAGGAATAGGGAATGGTTGCTTAATTATATCATCAGAGTACAAAAAGTAGGGAGATCCCAAGATATTCAACTTAACAGAACTCAAAACATTTGTGTTTCAAATGACATTATCAAATAAGTAAAAACACAGTCCATAAAATGAGAGATAATACTTATAAATCATATATGTTATAGAAAATATAAACACAGCCAGAAAAGGGGAAAAAACCCTTAAACTTGGGAAAGGATTTGAAAAGTAATTTCTCTAAGGAAGATATACAAATGGACAATGTAAATGTAATAATATAAAAATAGACAAAAACACATATACAGATATATAGAAGAGTAATAAACACATAGAAAGAGACTCAATAACATGTAATAACATAAATGTAAATTAAAACATAATTGTATTCCACTTCACAAAAATAGGGAAAGCTATAGTAAAAAAAAAGATAATAATTGTTGACAAGGATATAGTGAAACTGGAACTCTCATACATAGCTGATGTCAATGTAAAGAGACATAGCTTTTGGAATACAGTTTAACATTTCCTCATGAACTGGGCATGGTGGCTCACACCTGTAATCCTAGCACTTGGGAGGCTGAGGCAGGAGGATCATTGCGAATTTGAGGCCAGCCTAGGCTACAAAGTGAGCTCAAGGCCAGCCCAAACTGCATAATGAGACTCTGTCTCAAAAAGACAAACACACAAACACAAAATTTTCCCATGAAGTTAAACATAGTTATTATAATATAGCATTTTCACCCCATTTACTTATCTAAGCAAATTTGAAACATTCACATAAAAACTTGTATAGAAATGTTTATAGCAGGATTGTTTCTAAAAGGAAAAAAGTAAAAATATTTCAGATGTCTTTCAACTGATAAAGACAATATGTTGTAGTCATTACAAAGGAATATTATTTGAGTATTAAAAGGAATGAAGTTTTACAATGTGAAAGAGCCTAAAAAGTATGTTCAGTGAGTGAAGCAGGTCATATATTGTATGATATAAAAAGATCATATATTGTATGATTTTTATGTATGTGAAACGTTCAGGATAGGTACATCTACGGAAACACAAAGTGTGTAAATAGTGGTTGTTAAGGTCTAGTAGAAAGAAAAAATGGTGGGTGACTGTGAATAGACATAGCTGGTGTATGAATACTATCCCCAAAGAGCTGTTATTTAAAATATGACCTCTGTCATTCAGTACTGGTCAAGGAGGGTACAACTGGTGCAGCTGGGCTTTGCACGGGTTAGAAACCAGTGAGATTCTTTTCTAAAGAAAATTTGACTGTATGTTCACCATATAAGGGTCCCATCTGCCTCTGGGCATTTAAACTATGATTAGTACCAGAAGTGAGAAAAGCTATGTGCTTATAGACATGAAAGGACTGAAAACATGTGTTGCACAAAAGAAGAATGGATACTTAAATAACAAAGTTTTTGGTTTCTGACACTATTTTGTGTGTGAAGCTGGGGGGACTTAACCAGGGTCTTTGCATGTGAGGCAAGTGCTGTACCACTGAGTACACGCCTAGCCTATCATGAGTTAAGCCAAAATTTTTGATGTATGATTATATCTTTTAGATTATTTATATATACAGACAATGGCTGACAAAGAACAGGGACATTTGGTGTGTTAGCATGCTGCAATCCTTGATATTTCTCCCCTGTGTTTCTTGTATTATTTTTGTGATGATTACAATTCTACAACAGTATTTTTTGCTGCTGTGATGCTGTTATATTTAATATTCTCAAAACACTTGAAGAATGATTTCTGAGTGTTCTTTTTGTTAAGTCTGGCAGGTTATTGTAACTAGAAGAAAACACCAGGCAACCATTGTGACATCTGTTGATTTCAGCGTCTAGTCTGCACATTTAATATAAATGGAATCAAAAAGGTTGTGACCTTTTTGTCTCATTTCTTTCACTGAGCCTGACATATATTTTTAGGTTCATCCATGTTGTAGCATGAGCTGGTACATTATTTCTTGTGAAAAATTATACTCCACTGTATGGGTACAACACATTTTGTTTAATGATCTGTCATTGTAGGGAGCTTACCTGTTCTGCATAGCAGCCTGCCCAAAATTGCTCCTTGGTGGAAAACTAAGCTGGTGGGGAGATGTGAACATCCCCTACCAACAAAATGTAGGATCATAGAGTGTGTATGCTGAAAAAGAAATTTGCAGAAAAGAGGACACTGAGGAATGTTCCTCATATGAATTAGAGACTGGAGGACATCACTGACTCCCTTAAAAATTATTTTAGTGAAAGTATAATGTTATTTTACCATATATTTTTATATGTAGTAACATTTACAAATTTTAAGTCTACAACTTGGTATTCATACAAATGTGAATTCCTTTTGCTACTACTTAAATCCAAATGGTATTTCTTTGTCATCATCAACAGCCTCTCATGAACACTCACAGTTGGTGCCCCTGCCCGCCATAGCCCACAGGTACCCACTGTCTGACCTATATCACTGTAAATTAGCTTACCTCTTTTAAACTCAATAAATGTGGAGAACACTCATGTGTTATTCTCTTGTTCACCCTTATGTCTGGGAGAGTTATCTATGTTGTATATGCAAAGACTAGAATTCTTTTTCATTGTCATTGGACAATGTAGTTGGTTTCCTAGAGAACATAGAATAGTTAATTTTCTTTTATTTAACTTTCACTGTGGTGTAAAATAAATGAATTATTAAAGACACTACTTCGATCTTATGGAAGCTGAGAGTGGAAAGGCGTTTACCAGAGGCTGGAGTGGCAGATAGGGAGAGGTGGAGGAAGGCTGAGCAATGAGTCCTACGTTAGGAGCAGAAGTTCTGTTGTGCTATTGCACAGTAGGACAACTATACACAATAGTAATGGGCTGCACATCTCAGAAAACTAGAAGAAAATATTCTGAAAGTTTCTATCATAAAGAAATGGAAAATGTTTGAAGAAATTGATATGTATGACCTGATTTAAACATCACACAATATATTCATGTTTGGAAATGTCACATTGTACACCACTGACGTGGACCATTTTATGTTATCAATTAAAAATGTTAAAACTAAAAATAATAAACTATCTCAAAAAGAAAAAGGATGAGATAAAAAATTCACTTAAGATCTGACTCCAATAGAAGGTCAGTGATTGTCAACTAGAGAACTTTCATTTTTACACAAATAAAGTGGGCTGGGAAAACCTGTGTAGCTGTGGTAGATAGAAGCAGACAGTGTAGACAGAGCTGGACAGGAGAGGACAGCACAGCTGGCCAAAATAGCAAACAAAAAAGCTGCCAAGCCTAGGAGAGTTTGCAGGCAACATGTTGTTATCTCTGGATCCAGGGTTAGAAGCACTTGCTGTGAGACTCTAGGGGGCTCTTCTGTTGAACCAGAAGGCCAACCTTCCTTCTCAGGTGGGAGATCAGCTCAGATTCCACAAGGAGAGATGAGGTACAGCTTTCACTGAAGTCTTAGCTGTTAGAAAGTCTCTGTTTGCAAATCCCAGATCTCTGTGCAACAGCAGATGGGCTTTGGTCAAAAAAGCAGAACGGATTCAGGAGGGCTGTAAACTGCATTTTGGAGCATGCTTTGGGAGGACATTAGGTTAGGGTAGGTTACATAATACTAGTGGTAATAAAAATAATATTAATTGGTAAGTTTGCTCTTATCGAATGAGGGAGATTGAGGCAAGTGTTTTCTTCACCTAGTCTGGTGACTTCAGTGGTTTCTCTCTCCTATCTGCATTGCTTTCTCCTTCTAAGAGCTCGTGGTACTGAATGTTTCCTAGAAAGGTAAGGTAATTATTAATTTTTGGATCTATGGAAGCTGGCATGTTCTATACCAGAAGCTTGGTGTCTGCTCACCAACCCAGCTTTCTATTGATGGAAAAATCATTTGTCAAAACTAAACATTAAAATGTATAAAAAAAATTTGAGCAGTAAAAGTGTTTCACTTTTTCTATAATGACAGTAAAGCAGAATTATGTTCTCATGTAAGTTAGCACTTCAAAACTAAGATCTGTCTGACCTTGAAGAACTGACTTCTCAAAGTCTGAATTTTCTCAACTGTAAAACTATGATCTTAAATTAAGAAATCGCTAATGTGCATTTTTAAGTGCTAATATAATTTATTTCTAAATCAAGTCATGTAGAGAACCTAAAAACAGAAGTTTCTCTTTGATGTTTGGCTTAGCCTTACATTAGCATTAATTCCAGGAACAAATTTTGGATTAGAAAAGACTGAGAATGATGTTCTGCTCCATTTAGGAGACTGCAGTGTACCCGACCTACACAGCGTGTGAGCACTGCGAAATAAAACAACAGTCACTTCTGGAAAAAGAGTGATGAGACCCTGGCCAAAGAGTGGTCTTCTTGATTGAGATAGAGAAAGTGCCAAATTTCAGATAACATTAGATTAATTCGAGATCCAGAGAAGCTTTGGGTCAGGTTAACAGATTTATCTTTATTTGAGCTGTTAGAAACCTTATGCCAGGTGTTTATTTCTCTTGGACAAGTGCCTCTGTTTATCTGGGAAGTGTTCATTGAGACATAAGTCTCCATTATACAGGTGAGATATTAAGTGATAGAAAATTGATATGTCAAGCTCATGTTATAAAAATGTGTGTCTTATTATGAGGAAATGTTCACAATTAAGACTTTCTTAGATGGAATTCAGATTAGAATTGTGTTTTAATTGTCTCAGATTATAACACCATGTTCCAAGAAATGTGTCACCATCCTCCGTGGAATTGTACTTGTAGCTGCAATTATTTCTGATGCCATCTCTCCCTTTTGGTCCCAAATATACAGTATCTCTAGCTGTCAAGTGCTGATGCAAGGAATGGAAATTCCATTTTTCTTTTCTTCTACAGGAAACGCAATGATCCTCCCATGCAATCTTCTGGGTTATTGTCATACAGTATGATTTATGTATTTCTTGTATGTTTCTTTCTTTTTAAATCTGGAAGTATATTCTTTTGTTTTATTGGGCTATTTATTCTCTTGACATCCTTGTGTGTGAGTTAATGGAATCATGATAAAAGGATAAAGCAGTAGCACAAATAAGCCTGATGGTGTAGATTCTGAACTGCCTGACAGATTAGGGATGGCAAGGATAAGAACAAAAGCTAAAAATCACCAGATTCAGGTGTAGTGAGATGGTCCAAGTAAAGCAGCACTTGAAAGTTACACTGTAAAATAAAGGCAGAAAAGATCAGGGGTTACACAGATTTTGAGAAGGTATTTGTTTTCCTTATAAAAATTATAATACGCAAAGTCCACAAGTTTAATCTAAGAAGCTAGGTGTGGAGCCACATGCCTGTAATCCCAGCACTAGGGAGGTGGAGGTAGGAGGAGTTCAAGGTCAGCCTTGATTTACATAGTGAATTCAAACCCTGCCTTAGCAACATAGTAAATTTAAAGCCAGCCTGCAATACACAGAAAGATCTTGGAAAAAAAAAAAAGACAACACTTGAATTTATATCCCAGCACAATATTTTACACTTTCATGAAAATTTAATAAATATTCATTTAATAAAGTCAGATAAAAGAGTTGGTAGATGTGAGGATGAGGAACAAGAATGGAGAGACAAACAGTAAATTTCCTTTGCCTGGAAGACTGGCCACTCCCATTCAGGCTATACCACATCGGTGTGGCTAAGGTTGGAACGGGTCATCTTCTTCCAGATACTGTTGGTGATGGTTGGTACAGGGGCAGGGACCCAAACCAAAAGAATCCTACTGACTTCCCTGCAAGTGGCTCAGAGAAGTGTACTTAGTGCAAGCATAGCCAATTGAACGATTTCCAAGGATTTTTCACATTGGAACCATGAAAGGTGATAAATATTGAGTGACACATCTGGAATACCATAGGCTTGAAGACTGCGAGTGGCTACTATTTCATACTCAGGAGAAAATGAATCCGATACTGTGAAACTAACCTTTAGATAGTGCTGCCCACATTTGTCTCTGATTTCAGTTGTCTCCAAAACCCAGCTTTATTCCAGTCCCTAGTCACCGGAGCCAACATTCCTCCTTAAAAGGATTCTAGCTAATTTAAGGGCCAATCAAAGCAGAAATAGATTGATTTGGGAGTAACCCAAGTCTAAGCAATGTGAAGTAAAAGACAATGTCTTTCATCTTTATAAACAACATGCATACAATACTGCTTGGTGTGCTAGCTCTACAGTCTTTCAAATTTACTTACTAAGTGTTCAGGAAACATGTTTAGTGGTGCAAGACAAAATAGTAAATAGTAAAAGAAGCTTTCAACCAAGCAAACAGCATAGCCAAGATAACTGGTAATGACAATAAAAAATGGTATTTTTGATAGTGAATATATTTGGTACTGTGTTAGGGTGGTAAGTTGATAGCCTAGCCCATGCAAGTTAAAAAAGTAATTATGTAGTTCAGTGTTTTACAGAACACAAGAGGAAGAACGTGGCTTTGCAGCTTGGCTATAGCTTTAGGTAGAAGAGGGACCAGAAACTGGAGAACTATTGCTTCTCTGGAAGAATTAGTGTGGTCCAGGAGGGAGAGAGTTGGGAAGCAGAGAAGTGAAAGGACTTAAACAAACACTTTCTCTTTCATTCCATTTACACTGGACAGTATCCAAGGAGACTGTCTGAGAATCTTGGGATGAATAGAAACGTTAATGGAACTAAGGAAAGAGTGAGTTATGAGTTTGAGCAACATGAGATGTCCATATAGACAAGGGGCAGGGATGCCCAAGATACATAAGTTAAAAGCCTGGTCACCTGGAGGGACTGAGTCATTCTCTCGGTTAAATTTCATACTAGTACTTCCAGAGTGGTGATGCATTTTCATTAATCAACACACCATAGTGGACATATTGTTTTATTTTTAGTATCTTTATGTTTTGACATTTAGTAGCAGGAGATTCAAAGCCAATTCTACTCAACATGGACAACTACACTAGACCTCAACAAAATTAAATGCTATATTGTATTCTATTACTTTAAAATTTTAAGGGGTAACACTGAAGTTATTTATAAATTTAAAAATTCTTTCAACATTGTTGCATCATTGCCTTTTCTTTTATAATTAAGCTTATCATTATAATTTAGATATGCATAATGATCACATTCATCATAGGGAATTTGTACCTGTACGTGATATAGCTTAGTTCCTTTTTTCCCCACACTCTCCCTGTCTTCAACCCCTCTTCTCCTCATTATTTATAAAGCTTTGTTTCCATTTTATCCTTTTTTCCCCTCATTTTTTTTTCTTTTCCCTTCTACTCTTCAAAATCCCCTTTCCCTTTGAACAATTACTTCCTATTTTACAGTATCTATTAGACATTTTGGATAAAAGAATTTCTTGTGAACTGGTCAAATCTCTTAAAGTATTTAGTACATAGAAGAAACGGATGTCTTTGGAACATACAGAAAAGTTATCCATTGTGGCTTGCATAGTCTTTGAATAAACAGAACATTTTTCAGTGGTTTAATAAAGACTGTGATATACATAGAAAGAAAACAAATCTGTGAGGCAGTAAAAGTCCAGAGTAAGAATATGACATTAAGTAGAAGAGAGAGTAAGAAGAATCATTAAAGGCAAGAGAAGTCAAATCTAAGGCAGAGACATCAGAAGCCTGCTAATGAAGAAGGCACATAATGTTGCACCTGATGTCTTCCAAAGCCTCATGTGCTTGTGGGTTGGGGTTTTGAGAGGTGACTGGATCTAAGGTGTGTGAATATGGATTAAGCGAGTGTGAAAAATAAATTGGTTTAGCATAGATCTGAGTACGGATGATGGAAGCCATACCCAGGTGACGGTGGCAAAACTTAAGAGGTTTTTAGCCTGAATAAGATAAAAAAGAAAAGGAGACTTGCTGATTGCTCCTTCCTGCCTCCCCTGCCATGGACAGTTTCTCCTTTGTGATGATTCTCTGCCAAGACACCCAGCCTTGGAGCCAGTCAACTACAAACTGAAACCACTACAAACTGTGAGCCAAGGCAAACCTTCCCACTTCAACTTTGGGTGTTGGGTATTTTGTTTCTGCAATGAGAAAGCAACTAAGATAGTGCATAATGAAGTGCTAACAGCTGGCAGCTGAATGCTGGGTCAGGTCTTCTTGAGGTCTGACTTTTTGAAAAAAAGAGCTGCTATTTTTAAGGCCTTGTTGTTTAGCTGTTGGACTTTCTCCTTACTTTCTTATTTTTTAAAGTTTCCTTATAAATCACTCCTATTACCTGAGAAGATAAAAACATATTTGTGATTATGAGGATATGAAAAAGGTTAAGAATAAAACTACCAAGGAAAGAAAGATGGAAGAAATGAAAGAAAGAAGAGAAGCAAAAGGAGGGAAAGAAGAGGGAGAAGGATGGAGAGGGAAGGGAGGGGAGGGAGGGACAGAGAGGGAGCTAGAGAGAGGTCAATTACTCTCCCTTTTTCATAGTTTTTGCTTTCCTCCTTATCTCTACTTCTTTACTCTGGCTATGGATAATGGAAGCCCTTATGATCTTTTCTCTGCCTCCAAATAAAATCCTTACCCTATCTGTCATTCTCATTTTTCTTTCTCTTTAGTTATGGTATAATGATGCATAGATACTAACCAGGATAATTATCACTTGACTTATGTAAGTTTGACCTTCCATAGATTGTTACACAAGGCACGCAGCAAAATTTTAGGGACAGAATTTTTTGAATTCTTGTTACCGTAAAGATGAATGTTGAGAAGTAGGCTCCAAATAGCCCCTCCTGGCAAGTGTTTCTGTCTTCCGTCATCTCTTGATGTTCTCTCTGGGTCACATGCTATTGCGGTTACACCTCCTATACTGCTGTCATCATTTCACTTTATTACAGTATACAGGTTAATCTGGCTGCTTGGATTTGTATCCTTTTCCTACCGTTTTCTAGTTGAATGACTATGGGAAAATCACTTAACCCTGCTTAGCCTCATTTTACTAATCTGCGAAGTAGGGATAAAGTTTCCTCCCTCGGAATTTTTATGAGATATAAATCAGATAATTTTAGTGTAATTCTCAGTCTATAGTAAATACCTTTGCTAGTAAGTTGACAGGCTGATATTGTTGGCTTCAGTGACATCTTCTTCCCTGATCTAGTCATTAAATCCTTTTCGACTGGTAAGTTATGAGAAAACAAAATAGAACAACTGGAAAAACGGAGGAGCATTTGTAACAGAAAATGTAGGCTGGGTGGCGGTGCAAGCCTATGACCCCAGAACATGGGAGACAAAAATGTCACCATGAGTTTGAGGCCAGTCTGGGCAACATGGTGGGTTCAGGGACAGCCTGAACTAACAAACAACAAAAAAGCAAATTTGTGGGGCTTCAGATCTAATATTAGCCCTGCCCCAAATTGCAGTGATCTGACTTAATGTGGTGACGAAGTAGGCTTATTCCCTCAAAATTCTTTTATAGTTATTTAGCACAACTCTTAATTCCTTTTCTCTTTCTCAATCCTTGTCTTTCATTCTAAGTTCTCCTGGATATTAAATGTGGAAAATTTAAAAAACACAACAAAATCAAAGAGAAAAAAACCCACTTAGGCCTTTTTCAGAGAAAGAGATAGAGAAGGGAGGCACAGTAATATTTAAGGACTGTAAATATTCTCTTTTTAAAGACAACTTCCTGCAAAAACTCAGGTCGGGTGACTTTAAACTACATTATGGTAGAATAAAACATTCTCCAGCTCTCACTGAATGGGGAATTTATCAGGTTGCATTTTAGAAAATTTGCTTTTGTGGAACTAGCCAGAGTCTAGGGAGCCATGTTCATACCCATAATAATGCAGCTAGATAAGGACACATGACTCAGATTCTGCCCATCAAAACAAACCATCCCAGCACCATGTGAAGGGCTTTGATAAGGCTCCTAGGAAGACAGTTTATATAGTCCATTTGTCATTGAATATGGTTTCATTCCTAGCACAACATTTTTAAACAGCTTCATTTTTTAAAAATCAATAGTCCTTGAGTAAGAATATCAGGACAACAATCTTCCATTTAATATTGAGGGCTTCCCTCCACCCCATGTCTCTTTCAGCTTTAAACCAGCTGGCCTATATCACAGACTAAAGTCCAACAGTGACTTTCTAGTGCTGTCAGATTAATTTTTTCTTGCTTTTGTCATGTAGCAAAGGTACAACCTCTTTTCTTTTTTCCAGGGGTTTTCAAACTTGAATTTTGTTTGATAAAATCTTACTCAGAACACAATAGTATAGTAGAACTTCTCAGAAAGCATCTCCTGCTGGGAAGATCTCTGGAAAACCATTATCCTATATCAAAATACTTTGTTTGACTGGCAGATTTCATTCCAGAATAGAGAAACTTTAAAAGTGCAATTTGCTCAAAGAATACAAATTTGTTAAGCAATGTATAAATAGAAAATAATAATAATATACATAATTATATTCATGAAACATTGCATTAGAGTATTATGCTGTCACTAGAAATTGAAATGGCTGTATGAGGTATAATTAATAAATATGATGAGTGTATAAATAAAAATGTTTATTGCAGCAAAAGACACATTGCCATTAATCCCCCCCAAAACACTCTTTCTTCCCTTGAAACACTATTATCCCATTATTCTTGGCACTTTCTGATGCAATTCTGGATATCTTCTTTCGTAAGAGTCTTTAGTCATGCTATTGAGATTGCCTTGAATCACTTCAAAATGTTTCATGGTCATTTTGACTGGGGAAGACCCAGAGGTCTCATGGTGCCAGATTGGGTAAATAAGGTACAAAAGAATACAATATTTTTATTGCCTCACTATTATATTGTCCTCTATAGCAGTATTTACAATATTTTTAATCACATTTCTTGAAGACACTCATAAAAGAGGACTTCTAGAACTCCTCCAGAAAGTGGCAAGACAATGGGATAAATGTGTTTGAAGTGAGGAGGAGTATTTTGAAGGGATCTAAAGGCAATGTGTCCTATGCCATAATAAATATTTAAAATTTAATCTTTCACTGTAGTTTTTGATAACTGCACTTCCTAGTCCACGTTCTTCATCTTCTTCCAGGTGTGATAAGGCTGAGCTCTTTTAGCAACACACTAACAACTAGATTTCTTTCGTCTCTACTGAATGGGTATCTTCCTAATAATTAGACTTTATGTATGTCCTAATTCCAAGCACTTTCAAACCTTGATAACTAATCTAGTGCTGGGAATGTGAGTCTGAAATATGGCCCATCTGGAGGAAACCTATAGCAGAGATCATACAAAGATATTTTTCTAAGTTACTCTGACTTTGACATAAGACTGGAGAGGATGGAACTTTTCTTCCAACACAAGCACGCCAAATTTTATTTTGCTAAAAGGAGCGTTGATCCCAAAGGTAATGCTCTACAGATAATAATTCACCCTATTATATTTGAGAAGATTAACCATCTTTATCATGAGCCTCATTTTTCAATTCAGAGTGAGTCCTTATATTTTTATAAACATGCAAAGGAAAAACATCATTTCAATCTCTTAAATAAAGTTACCTAGCAGGGGTGTGGAGTAGGACAGACTCAATAGCATGGCCGCACTTGGTTACCACAAAGCTAGACATGTCAAAGCAGTATGAATTGTTCAGAGGATGTGACAGTCATGAGAGTAGATTCTAATTTTGTACCACTGCATTGAAAACTTCTTTTCCTGAGTCTCCTAGTTTCTCTGCTGTGCCTGCCAAATAGGCAGCCACTATTTCCTGAAGGTACTGCTATTCCTATAAACAAAGAGTTCTGTGTTTTGTATCTGTCTCTCATAACCAACTCCCTTCATTAAGGTTATTAAGGAGCAGCGTAGTGCTGGATCTGGACCGCACAGGCTCATTAGAACTGACTTGGATTTTCAGGAATTTTTCAAGCCATTATTAAAAATAAAATTGTCTAAATTTAGGAGTTTTCTTTAAAACATAACAAACACACAAAATGCATCACATCTATGTGTACTCATTATTTACATACAGTTCATTTCTATGGTAGAAATAGCACATGATAGTGAGCTATTGTACAACTCTTTCTCATTCCACATTCAGTAATGTCAAGTTGGTAGGCTGAAATGAATCACGGTCACGTCTGCCATAGAAATCAGCAAATCCCCCAAATTTAAGAGAGCTAAATATTGCATGTTTCCCATCACCCCATGGATGGTGAGAGCATGAAAGACAGTCAATTTCTTTGCCAAAACCTAACGAAACAATTACTCATATTTACATGACTGGCTAGTGGGCCATTTGCCATCAACCAGCTAGTTTTATAATGTTGCAAGCTTTAAACTCACAGTTCTCTTTATAATCATGAGAATTGTAAATCAGCAGCAATAAGGAATTAAATTAGGATTTAACAAGAAATTAAAGCTATGTCAATCAGTTAGGTGGGAAGCACTTCTGCAGTTAGAAAACTAATAAAGATAGGAAACTCATAAATCTCTTGCATGAATATATCAGATAGAGAAGGGGAAAAAAGCTATCATGAGGGAAAGCAAATACAGAAATGTACTTCATGGGTTCACAGGTTGGTAATAATATGAGCTCATTAGCATGGGTCTGGTATATTTTTGCTGGGAAATATAGCCTCCCTGATAGAAAGAAAACTTTACTGAATATCTAGGAGTTAGTCATAAAAGAAGGATTTTGACAACATTTTATCAAATCAATCATGAAAGAACAATTTATTGGACATCTAATTTAATCAGGCCCATCTGCAGAGGGTGAATCCCTAGTATGGTACTTTACTGTTTAACTGCTTTTCTGGAGTTCAGACCTGGAGTCCTAGAGTATTCATGTATGTCTTATATCTTACGTCCTTAGTCCTCAGCATTTGCGCCAAGAGTAACCACTTTCCTGAATGAGTAATCCTAACATTTTCATTTTAGTGTAAGGTGTGTGTGTGTGTGTGTGTGTGTGCATCTGTGTGTGTGTGGGGTGTTTACCAGGGTTGCAGCATTTTAGGAAACTAAAAACTGTGTAATAAGGATACATATTATTTTAATGCAACACTTTGAAAAAATCAAAATGAATACCAAAGATAAATTACAAATATCAAAATCTGAAGTGAAGATGGGATCTTTTCACTTAGGTAAAATTTGTGATATTTTCACCAACCATACTTCAAAATGGAAAGCCTTTGGTTTTTTGTCTCTTCTGAGTTTGGCCAACTAACAGTTTCTTTTTTCTCTTAAATTTTCAACTTCTTGCTCTGTTTCACTATTCTTTCCCTAAAGCCTACAAACGTGTTTGGCTAAACCACTTTAAAGCAAAAACAAAAACCACAATGGTCATATCTCAATTGCCTTGGTTTCCCTCTGACTGATACTTCTCTTGGTTCATCCTTTAACACCAAAGTTCTTTGAAAAAATAATCTATGCAACGTGCTTTACTACACAGGACCTAGAGGAAAACCCATGTTCTGCAAAGACATGCTAACACAGTCAGCTCAAGATTATTCTGTCAAATATTTCTTCACTGGCCTCTTTTCTGTCTTGTTTGCCTTCACTTTAGCTGTGCCAGAAGCGCTAGTCCTCCTGTTACTGTGTGATGGTTAAGCTTACTCGACAACTCGATTGGCTTGGGACTCACTGGGGGATTAGTAAAGCACATTGCTGGGCATGTCTGAGTGGGTTATGGAGGTGACTTTGGAAGTCTACATCTGGTCCCTGACACCTTCCTTTTCTAGTGCTCTTTTCCAACCCACTCTGTTTCCTTGCTGCCATGGACTGAGCAGCTTTGCTCTACCACACCCTTCCAACATGCTGTTTCTGTTTTGGAGCCAGCTGGCCATGGATGGAAACTTCTGAAACCATGAGCCAAATTAAACTTTTATTTCCTTGAAGCTATGGGTGTGGGGTGCTTTGTTTCAGAGATAAGAAACCTGACTAATTTCTGCTGCCTGAACTTTTCTTCCCCCAGAAATTCAGATGCATGTCCATCTTCCTTCCCTAGCTTTTCTGATAGTGAAGACTTCTAACCAAGAGGACTTCCTTGACCATCTACTTAAAAATAACAATCCACTTCTCTCCAAGATTTATTTAGCTCATATTTTGTGGAGATTTTAGTCCAGGCTTGCTCATGGCAGAGAGACAACAGTTCATGGCAGCAAAAGACAGCAAGAGAGAGAGAGAGAGAGAGAGAGAGAGAGAGAGAGAGAGAGAGAGAGAGAGAACCTCCTTGTCTCACTTACCAGGATTAGGGCAGTGCCAATCCAATCAGTGGACTTATCCAGCAATGACTCACGCTTAAACCCAGCACCCTTAATCCCAGCATTGGACCACAAATCAGTCCAATACTCTATATTCAGCCACCTCTGAAAAAGCCCTGTGACTGCATGAGGCTTGGGGCAGCTCCTAGACACAAACTGTAACAAGGATAGAGTTTTTTTTCTGTTTTTTTCTTTTTTTGTCTTATTAATTGGAAATTCTCATCACCTAGAACAGTGTTTGACATTTCCTAGTTCAAATAATGAGGAAATCTTTACATGCCTTCCTTTATGAGACCTGCATAAAGCCAAGTGCTAGCCCTTTGTCTGGACTCCTCCAATTGTCCTGACTGGTCTCCTTACTTACTTCTCTTTATTTGTTCTGTACACTGTGGCTATGTTGTCCTTCCAAGTTAGCTCAAATTTGTAGCTTCTTTGTGATGCTTTTCTGAGTAATTTCAGCAGGATTACTTAAACTTTGTGCCTCAATGTACTTTCATTGGTCCTCAGAGCACCATGGTTGTCATGGCACATAGATCATGGCATCTGCATATATTTGCACATCTGTCATTTTCTACTTGACTGTAAACCTACTGAGGGAAGATGCTGTCTTTTATTTTTCCCAAATTTAATTTATCCTCACTATTTATCACAATGTCAGGGTTATTGCAAATGTTTGATGTTTGTTGCATAAGTGAGTTAAGTGTAGCAGTCAAGTTGAAAGCACTTGTACACAGATCACAGTATACTTTCTAACATAAAAAATGATGTGACCACATATCTTTGTATAATAGGTAAAAAGCAGGTATTACTATCTTTCTCTAACAGAGGGAGGATTTGATTTATATCTGCTTCCCAAGATCAGCTAGAACCAAAACTGGATTGATAGCATCACGTCCAGTGTGCAGATCATTAAATTGGATGTTGAGGGATTAGCAGAGAAAAGTAGAAACATTTTCTGCTTTCAAGGATCATACTGTACTAAGGAGAGGACAATAACCATAGAAAATAGGTAGGAAAATAGATTCACTGAACTCTTTAACAACCCTAAAAATAGAACAACTAAATGTCTAGACAGACAAAGGAAAAGTGCAGAAAGGGCCCCCGTGGCCAAACCAAAATTTCCATGGGAGATCAACATCCTAATTCGGCTGACAGCTGCGGTACCTAGAGGAAGAGGGACGAAGCGCCTCTTCCAAGCCTGCAGCGCTCCCTACCGGCCAGCTGCCCACGGCCCGCAGTAGAAAACGGCATTCTGTGAGTTGAAGTCTGGTCATGCTTCCTCAAGCCGCCTTGCGGGGAGACTCTGAAGGCAGAACGGATAGGCGAAGGACGAGGCGCTCCTAATGGCTATCCTAGGGTAAACGTCGCTGACACGTTAACAGACAGATGTCCCATTTGGAAGGAGGCTGCTAAAAACAACACCATGTTTTGAAAACTACATCAAGTCTACAACTTCAAAATTATGATACTCCGGTTTTCTGGGAAATAAGTGTGCATAAAAAGAAAGGCTAGGAAGTAAAAGAACATGTATAAGTTGAAGTATAGGTTATAACAAGATTCCAGGTATTTTGAACTGTTTTCTCCAAGTCCCTGAATTAATTCTCGTAACAATTTATAAGATAAATATCACTAGTCCCATTTTCATAGGTGAAAATATTGTGGAAAAGAAAGGTTTGCATAAAAATTACTTATTTACATACGCATGCATCTGGATATTTAATTCTACGATATTAATTCTCTTTCATGCATTTTGCTGCTTTCCCCAGCTGTGGCCGCAGGGAGTCCCTGCGTCCTTTACCAAGCTCTGTTCTTTTTTGGTCATTTCCTTACTTTCTAGCACTGCAACATGCTTCAGACTCCCCTTGTATTTCTTCTTGTTACAGCTGTGGAATAAGTCAAGGAACCCTGGCTCATCTTATTGAAAATGGCTTTAAAAATGAAACTTGGCTCTCAGTGGGTGCACAGTGGACTCACTGCTAGGGCGTTACGCGAGTGGGCTTTCACTGAGAAAGCCGATGACAGAGCGCCTGCGCGAAAGCTCATCCACGTGTGCACACATAAGCATGTTTCACGTGCGCTCACCTGTGTTCTTATCTACATTCATCTCTACCTGTATTAAAAGCGTAGGTTCACGTTCATAACTAAGATTTCAAACCATCACCATAGGATACGGTCTATCGTGCTACGTCTCTTTCTCCAACAGTGAGAACTATGTTTATTTGAGCAAGACTAGAAACCACAAAAAGTATCTGCTGTATTGCTAACCCACACCTCAGTGAAAAACGAATTTAGTACCTCACAATATTTGTGTATAATATTGTACAAATTTAGTACCTAACAAATGTTTGTGGGTTTTTTGTCTTTAGTTTTAGAATTAGTCAAAATATTGTTTCCCAAATTTGTTACTGTGCAAATTCACTTTGGATTTCTTTTACTTACTTGTTTTACCTATTTTTTGAGTATGACTTATACGTTATCGTGGTTCCAAAACTCAGAACATATTTTGAAGAATGATACACTAAGAAGTTTCGCCTTCCTCTCAGCCCTATTTCTTGGTTCTCATTTTCCCATTCGCTCCATTCTGTTCAGCCTTCCTCCCTTAGGTGACAGATCTCATTAGTAATTCTATTTGCACAAGTGAGAAGACATATTTGTTGACAGTTGAGGGTAGTAACTCAGGGAGGACAAGAGGTCAAGATGACTATCGTTATTTGATTTCTATGACACCTCATTTCCGTTATTTCTCTTCCTACCTCTCAACGTACCTTCTTAGTTTTGTTTGCAGTCTCATCTATTTCCCCCCTTTCTTAAAGTGTTGGTAATTTTCAGGTACCAACAAGACTCATCCTTTTTATCGCCTAACTGAAGTCATCTATAACATACTTGTAAGTCAAACATTTTATATTTCATACTTAGCAGCTATTACAGTTTTGATCACAAATGGAAGTATAGATCAATCTCCTCCCAAAATGGGAGACAACTTTGCTTTCCCTCAAAATATTTAGTGAGCACATACTCGGTGTCAAGCATTGTACTGGACGATAGGAGCAAGATAGTGAGGGAAAAGGACATCATTTTCTCTCGGAGGGAATAGGAAATATATCAAATAAACAACCGTAAAAATAAAAGTGAATCTTCTACACTGAACTAAGAGCACTATGGCATAAGGAAAGTGATTCTTAGAGAAAATGTGCCAAAAACGTTCAACCTATGATGGGAGTAAGTAGAAATTTCCTGGGAAGCATCCTCCATTCCAAGTCCAGTCCCCAGGGCTTTTGGAGAGGCCCCCACTGGGTCAAACATACCTCTTCTCCGTGGCAGTTCTGGCTTCTCAGTGAGTGAACTTGCTTCTTCAGGTAACAAGCTTCTGCTTTGTCCCCAATTATGGCTTATAGGGGCTCAGTTCTTGAAAGAGTTTGATTCCACTGAGACAGTGTTTGTCTTCCTTGTGTTTTTGTTCTTCAGAGGGACAAAAACCGTGTCACTGTGTTTCTCTCTCTGAGAATTTAGACAACAGCATCCCTAGGCCATGGCAAAGCCTGGTACCAACTGGAGTCTAGTCACTTATGAGATTCAGTGCTGCTTCAGAGTTCAGATGGGTAGAGAGCAATGTGTGGACAAATGAAAATGTCCTCTGGATGCAGACATCACCTAGAAACAGGATGTGAAAGAGAGAGCAGTGGCCTGGGCCTGGCCTTCACCTATCGCAGCCATCCCTTCCTTCCTCTTCCCACACTGCCCACTGCCGCTGAGCCACCTCTACCTCTCTTCTCTTCCAAAGCAACCGTGATAGTTAGTGTCTGCTTTCTTTTGCATGCAAGTGTTTGAAGGAGGATTCATTCTTTTCTTCAAGGTTTCCCTGTTAGATGATGTCACATAATTGTTCCTTTCCAAATTAGTTGCTTGCTATACTTTTCAAATACTCAAGCAGCCCTGGCCTTTGTAAGTTCCCCCGCCTCAACCAGGGTGACTTTCTATGCCTCTCTACTTGGAGAACTCTGGCCTGCCTGAAAAATTTGTCACTTCCCTTGTTGCGTGGTTTCAGGCCCCCTTCCTCTGGAAGCCCAGCAGATTGAGTATGGCCTCCTCTGCGCTCTGTGTACTCTGTTGCAGCACTCACCCCATTATGTCATTATATTGTAATTAGTGTTGGCAGATCTGTCTCCCCTCCCTGGACCAGGACTGTTTGAGGCCGAAGGTAATTATATCTTCTTTGTGTCTTCAGCACCTTCAATATCTATTGCAGAATGGGTGCCAAATAACGTTTAAGTGATTTCATTAGCTCTACTTTCATATATGTAGCAATATTTGGGAGAGATGTAGGAAAGTTACAACTCAAAAGTGATTTCACTCACTCTGCTAATGAAAAGGGGAAAGTTAAAGCACAGTGCTTGGGTGAGATTGATCTCAGCTAATAAAGGTTATTTAATCCTGTCTAAAACTGAGAGGGGCAGTGAATTAAATGGTCAGATCTTTCCAAAATCCCACTCAGGCCAATTGGAAAAGTTTAGCTCCTATTAGTCTGCCTCTTGTCTGGACCCAAAGATCTTGGAGTTGTATTGAAGTGTGGCCTATTGTATAGCTCTTTCTCTTCTAGGGGTCAAACAGTTCATTAGTTTGACCTTTCAGTTACCAACAACCTGTTGACCTCAAAGCAAGAAAACAGGAAGAAGAACAAAAATGAAATAAAACAAAAGGAAGTCCAACACCTAGCTATGCTGACATCTTTCAAAGTACTATTATAGGCAGCTAAGTTACATAAAAATATTTCAGATAGTCAGGGCTGGGCCCTCAAAGGAGCCAGTGCAGAACAGAGAAAATGCTTTGCAACTGTGGGGGAGACAGACACCTCCTGCTGTGGGCCAGACCTTAAGAAAACAAACAAACAAACAAACAAAACGAATGCACCCATATACTTCCTAAGGATGAATATAGAGACTGATATACTAACTGGGTATTTCTCACCTTGAGAAAGCCAAAAAGAGCCACTTAACCCAACCCCTTCAAAAAGAGCCCTATTCTGTATTCATGCCTGCTTACTAAGTGACTCGCTTCCCCATTTGATTCTGATTTAATTAATTTTACCTGAGCAATTATACTTGTAATCTTATTGGCTGACCATAGTTTTGTCCCACCTCTTGCCCACACTGTGATTTCTCATTTTTCCCCACCTTGCACCATAAATTTGTTCAATAAGAACCCCTAAAAAAAGGCAGGATCCTTGGCAACACACTCAGGACTCGTTCTGTCTCACTCTTGGACAAAAGCTTTTTCCCCCCACAATAAGTATGTTCTGCTTTTAACCTCTGTTGTTCCTCAAATTCATTCTTTGATTTTAGAGAATGTGAACTAGTACCAGACCTCTAGCAGGTTGGGAGTTTCTTTCCCCTATATCAGTACTAATACCATAATAAAGGCTTTCATTATGTGACAGACTGAGATGGTAAACACTAAACACTGTCAGCAGCAGAGAAACCAGTATCTAGAAACAAAAACTCAAGATGAAACTGGGAATATGTGCACAGCTTATGCTTTGGTATTCAGTGGTCATGACAGGTCTTGCTCTTACAAAAGTACCACGTGTGGTGCGGTACTTTCTGAATGATTTCTGAAAGTGGGTGACTTGTGGAATTTGCCTTAAAAAAATGTAGTGAGTGTTTAATA
This sequence comes from Hydrochoerus hydrochaeris, assembly GCA_004027455.1. Classification (NCBI taxonomy): domain Eukaryota; kingdom Metazoa; phylum Chordata; class Mammalia; order Rodentia; family Hydrochaeridae; genus Hydrochoerus; species Hydrochoerus hydrochaeris. The sequence goes on along the minus strand of PVLA01001017.1, from coordinate 372,385 downwards.
GCTCGGAGTGTGAGGAACCACATTCTGTTCAAGTATGCTTCCAGCCCTCACTTTCCTCCTTATCAGTGACAGTACTCCAAACACTCATCTCAATTTTCAGATCAAAGCTGATGAAAACAGACTTCTAACGGGTTGAATGGCCTTCTGCATTTTTGTTCATCAGAAGAAAATAACTTTACCACTTGAAAGAGCTATGTTTTTTTTCAATGTCTCAGTTTTAGATTATAATTTCTTCTTTGCCTTCTTGCTTTGCTTATTTCTTACTCTGTCAGTGTCATCTGCTTCATAATGTATCTCTTAATTAATTATTCTTGTCTTAACTTGTCTGTTGCAACTTACTGTCAGGGCAGGAATTCATATTAGTAGAACAAGATCTTCCACTAAAGGGGAATATATTGATTTGTACCCAATAATCACCTTAATTGATTTTTTACATAATTTTTTTTGTTATTTACATTTTCTTTGAAGTTGCATGCAATATGGTTTTTCTGCAAATGGCAGAAATTCAGAAGCATAAAAATACTAAATTACAGAAACATCTAGGCATCTGATTAGAAAATATTTAGAAAGAATTCCAGTGTCAGAAATCACATCCAACAGCATAAGAACAATTCTACTCATATTTGCTCCATGAATAGCCAATATAGGAAGATCTTCAAGAAATACTTCTCTGAAACAAGTTTACAATTATAAATAGTTCTACATTTATAATAGATTGCACATTGTCTGCCTAGATTTATTAAAATAATGAAAGTGACTATAAGTAAAACAACAAAAGCTTATAAATTAAATGGAAGGAAATAAGCTTATAACAAATGGGAACAAGGTAAGTGATGAAATATATTTCTATGACTTTCTGCAAGGCAACCCAGAAAAACAATGGTAGATTTTTTAAAATTAGGATATTTACAAAATTGAATAGAACCAAATTTTCCTGCACTTTGGAGAACCATAATTTAATCTTCTTGGAAAGAAATTGAAGTTTGAGGATTTACATATATTTCTACACTCTTTTCAGTGTAATCTTCCAGGAATGAATTTGCACTTTTTTTTCTTGAGAAGGGGGAATGAAGGTCACCTTGTTCCTTTTTAGTCCAGATACTAGGAACACAATGATGTGAGGTTTAGTCATTAAAACTGACTGCACAGTGTAGAAAGATCACTGGACTAGAAAGAAAGAACTCAAAGTTCTCATCCCAGATGCACCATTAACTATTTTTGTGAACTTGGGGGAAAAAAATCAATGAATTTGACAAATTTGCCTTAAGCATCTAGGTACTATACAGATTCAATGGTAGCAGGAAAGTTTCTTTGACTTTCAGTTGTTTTTTCCTTAGTAGAAAGAGACTGACAGTAGGAAATAATGATACTAAAGGCCCTGTATATACAAATTGAAAGAAGATAGGATAGGGAGGAGGCAAGGAATAGGAGCAGGCATTTCAGGAACTTTGAGTTCTTTTGTCTTGCTGGTTACATCAGTCTGTCTTTTCCTGCTGTAATAAAGTATCAGAGACTGAATAATGTATAAAGAAAAAATCCTATTCAGTTTTCAGTTTTAGAGGTTCAAGGATATGACCCCAGCATTCTGGTGACAGCCTTGGCAGGGTCCAAACATAATGAAAATGGCACCACAGTGGGACCACTTGAAGAAGTAGAGGTCACATGTTGAGACCAGGAAGTGAGGATTCAAGGATTATTCCAACTGGGCTCTTGCTCTCATGGGAAGTGATTCCTTCAAGGCTGGCACCACCAATAACATAGTCACCAACCACAAAGTTCCACCTCTTAAAGGTTCTACCGCCTCAGTAGTCCCATATGAGAACCACTCTCGCCAGCACACTACACCTTAGGAGACACATTTAAATCATAGATAAGCCATAGCACTGGCTTTGAGGGTACTTGACAAGGTGGGTCAGACATGGCTGGAGTCACAGATGGGAACCAATGTGTGGAGTGTTTATTAAATTATAGTATGGATTTTAGAATTTATCATGTGACACACAAAAGAATTATTTGGGGAGTTTATGGAAACATACAGTTCTGCCATTGGGCAATGACATCATAGTCTCCAGAGGTAGGGCCACGATGCAAATGTTTTTGATGAGGCATTCAGGTGCCCCTATGTACACAGAAGTTTGAAAACAACTGGCAGCCACTGTGGGTCCTAAAGTAAGAGCATGATACCACATTTGTATTGTAGAAAGATTATTCTGCTAAAGTATGGAGAATGGATCAGAGGAGTATGAGGAAGAATAACTAAAGGATTATTTTCCCTATTACCCATGACCCAGTGTCTCTTTCTGGCTATCTGTCTAAGAAAAACTATAATATGCATACCTTAGGAGATAAGTAGGAGAATATTTTTAGTAGTGATGTATATAGTAGCAAAAATCAGGAAAAACCAAAATACATAAAAATGTGTAAGTTATAGTGTCTCCCCATAAGACAGTATTTTACAACAGGGAAAAAGAATCAATCAAATCCATGTGGAACTGAATAGGTGATGAAAGAGTTTGGGCCTTAAAATAAATTATTATACATTCATGGCGGTGCTTTAACCGTCATGGCGGTGGTCTAATGGGGCAAAAGGCCAAGACAGAAATGCCTACCACTTCCTGCTTCTTCCTCAGCCCTAACTGCAGCTCCCCTTCCTGTTTGTGCACACAGAGGGTTCCAATCTGCTCCTTGCACATCACCAAGGCCCGCCCTAAGCGCCAGCCCGGACAGAGAATGCCAGGCTGCCTAGAGTCATGGAGTTCTCTCCATGTTCTTGGAGTAAAGGCTACTTTTATATTATATTTTCCTCTCTTATTGTGCCAAAAACCTACCAGATGGTGCCGTGACTCAGAGAGCAGCGTGCGTGGCTCCTGGGGTCTTTCCAGTTTGAGCCCCCGCTAATCCACGGACTGGACCGTGTCTTGCATTAGTCCCTCATTTTCAACACATGAGAGCTGCTCAACTTGTGGCCGCCTGTACACAACACTGGCCTATCTGATTTATCACAGGTGAGCTACCACACGGGGTTTTCTGTTTCCGTTCCTAAAATCCGCAAGCTTGCGGTCAGAAAACTTATCCTTACCATCCTGGGACAAAGATACCAGTTTTCACAATCCTTAGGCCATACAGACCCAGGCAAAACTGTGAATTTTGTTTCCTGGGACCCCGCCCCAAACTCTTACGGTGATGGCTGGGAGAATGGGTGTTGGGACTTTCCATGTCACACAATCAAAACGGGTGACAACTTTTTTTGATAGATGTGACCCAAGATGGCTTCCACATTTCTTGGAAGAGAGCTAAAGCTGTTATATCCCCAGGCGAAGCTGTTCTCACAGCTCACTTATAATTTGGTCCTGGGGCCATTTCCTGTCCCCCCCAACAAAAAAACAAAACCAAAAGCTGATCTTTAGTTATGCATTTCTCACAATGGTGACAAGTTGACGAAAACCTATCATTTTTAGGCCTTTATTCCGAGGATGTGCCTTTCTCTCATTCTGTATTTATTTTTTAAATTTTATTTAAAGAAAGAAAATTAAAAAAATAGAAAAAATGAGAAAAAAGTAGATTACAGATTCAAAAAATTAACATCATAAAATCACTGGTTGATACATTACATATTATCATCTTTTTTTAATTTAAAGAAAAAATTTGAAACAGAGGTAGAAATAATACAAAATCTCAAAAACAAAACAAAACAAAAGAACAAAAATAGTAACCAGTAAGAAATCACTAGTTGATAATTACATATTTTCCTCTTTGAAGTAGTTGTTCAAGTTACAAAAGTAAAGCCTACAAAGTGGACATCCAAACAGTGAGACTGAAATCACTTTTTTCATCCATCTAACAAAAACTTTAGCAACATGGTTATCAATTCCACACACTCAAACATACATGCAGTTATATCCTTTAGAATACTTTTTTTCCTCTTTTTTTCTTTACAATAACTATAATCCATTCTCATAAACTACTTAGAAGTTCTACACATGTATAAGTCTACACGTATACCTAGCCTTTCTGTATTAGAGGGAGAACCAAATCAAAACAAGTCAACAATACAAATTCCTAGAGAAACACAAAATGAAAAGGACATATGAAACCACAATACTAGGTGATCTATGGTAGTTACTATGATGTCTCTTGTTGTTTTCAATAAAATTGTCTATATTGTCAAACATAGTATAATAAAACTTAGTATTACATTGCACTATTAATAAAATCTAAACATTGGAGACATTATAGGACTTCAAAGGCAGTAAATAATCAAACCAGTCTCATTCTGTCTTGTATAATGGCCCATATACCTCTTGCTCACTCTGCTCCACCTTTCTCTCCCCTATATCTCCCAGATCAAATCCTGCAGCTTTCTCAGCCAGAGGTTCCCGTATCCCTGTGCCACCTTTTCCTCCTCCTCCCTCTCCCACATCAGCCTCTAATCCTTCTCTTAGTCTCTCTGCCCATTCTCCAATTTCTCAATCCCCCACCCGAGCCGTTTGTTCACTCAGATGGTTCTTTGTCTCCTACTTCTGCGTTGCCGTTCTCTCCGCCAGCTCATCATATGTGGTCCCATGTGTTTCAGCCTCTTGGCAGGCCATGCAGTACTCAGAAACCCTCTTGCTGCAGCTCGTGTAGAGGACAGCTGCCATCTTGCAGCCCTCTGCCACGTGACAGTGCGCTGCCATCTTGTGACAGTTCTCAGGGTCAATGTGTGCCACCTTGTGGCCCATCGGGTGATCAGCATCAATCATCTTGCTGTGGGTCACGTGATGGCCAGTCGCCATCTTGGGCTCTCTCACTGTGATCTACTCCACAGTCTTTTCAGCCTCAGTCTCTGCTCCCAATTTGGGAGCAGGCCAGCCCGGAGAGATTCGTTAATCGTGTCCCTTTCTCCCTTTCTGACCTATCTCAGATTACTCATAAATTAGTTTCCTTTTCTGCTATTCTTATTTCAAGAGATCTCTATTAATTAATCTACAAAAAAGTTTATACTAGTCTATTTTCTTTATAGCTCAAATTGGCCAAAGATATTTGAGTGCACTCTGATTTTATAATATTTGTTAGTCTATATACCTGTTGACTGTTTACTGTACAGATCGTCTGTCCACGTTTGTCTATTTGCCTGCTCTGTAAACAGCTGTTCCTTTTATTTGAGCTCAGCAATTTTTTTCCTCCTCTTTTACATTTTCAGATCATTTAATCAAGGTTTATTTGGGTTATACATTTAAAAAGCATGCTTCCACCTAGTTTGCCAGCTGGTTAAAATGTTAAAACTGGTTAAACAAAATCCCTTGGGGTGAGGAGACTTTGGAAAGGACTTCAATTGATGAATAAGAAAGTGGCCACCTGGTGTTTAAACCAGCTCTTATTCATTAATTGGAGGCCCCAATAATCTCCATAGCCTTATGGGAGACACCCCAACTAAAGTTCATATAACAGACAATTCATTGTTGCTGTTCTGATGATAGTTTCATGCTCTCAAATGTAAAATTAAGATTGTTTATGATGACAAGTGTTTTCTTTCAGATCCAGACATCTCCCTTTTCCTTGTGCTCTAGCCAGGAGACTCAGGTCAGACCAATGTGAGGTCACCACTCAAATAATAATTTTTAAACAAAAATTTATGTAATGTATATAATGTATATGTTATACTTAGAGATGCTTAAATAGTGAACAGTCCAAGCAATGTCACAAATTTCTTCAGTGCTCAAATGTTAAAAACACCCCTGGTTAATGTAAAATAATAGTTCCATTTAATGTTTTATGTTAAGCTTACTGCCTCTACCACACTGTACTGTTATCAATCTTCTAGATGTTCAACAACTAAAATTAAGAAATAATTATAAATTTCTCTTAGATTTCTTTTGCTGAGATGCACCAGATCTTTTCCAAAAAAGGTTATATGATACATATTAGAGCCATAATTAACTATACGTAAATGACACTACAGCTGATCTCTCTCTCCTAAATAAAAAGGTAAAATTAATAAAACAGGCCATCCTCAAAATCAGATGGCATTAGACATTCTAACAGCACAGGAGATACTTACTCAATTGTAAAACCTAAATGTGTGTATGAAAAATCAATGACATGTTAATTTCTAAAATTCCTTAAACCTTACTCTTACCCTCCTTATGGGAAGCCATTACTAAAGTTATAATCATAATTACCCTGTTGATTCTATTATTTGAGTCCTGCATACTTAATTGATTATTTGCCCTTGTCTCCTTTAGACTTAAGGCTATACACCTACCCAAGATAAAAACCAGATGTCTTGTGACTGTGGAGGAAACAAATACCTTCCTCTGTGGGCTAGATCCTAAGACAAAAGGCTAAACTTGGCCCTCATACCCCACAGGGAAATGTTCTTAATGTGGCTTTTCATGTTCTCAACAACAGAGATAAAAATTAAAAGAAAAATAACAATCTGATCTCTTAGCAGTGACACTTGGGGCTCCCAAGACAGGAAAGCTGAAACAAGGCAGAGCTGTCTGAGCCCCTCCCGGACTATGCTTCAAGTGCAGCAAAAAGGACACTGGGCAAGAGAGTGCCCCAACAGGATTGCAATCTCAAGGGCCACTGGAAGAGCGAATGTCCTAGCTGCCAGAGAGCAGATAAGCCATCCTCTAACATCTTGCCCTCACAGGAGATTTCATCACCGCCAGATTCATCACTGACTGATCTACTCGGACTTGCTGTTGAAGACTGATGGGGCTTGGGGTCCATAGCCCCCTATTAAGGTATCCTTCTCAGAGCCCCAAGTCCACTGGAGGTCTCAGGTAAGACATTCTCTGTACTTGTGGACATGGAGGCCATATAGAATATTATTTCTTAGTTTTCAGGCCCTTATATTCAGTCTCCGTAGTGGGTGTTGACAGCCAACCTATGCAGCCTTTACAGACAGGGCCTATTCCATGCAGGTTCCAAATTCTTTCTTTTACCCATGGCTTCCTAGTAATTCCAACATGTCCCACATCCCTTTTAGAGATCTTCTTCCCTGGTCAATCCCATGGTTTGGGATACCTCCAATCCCACCCATGCTACCCATGCCATGGTTATTTTAATTCGACTTAGGGATCCTTCAGTTTTTCCTTGCATTCCCCAATATCCCATAGCTCCCAAACATTTACATGGACTTAAACCTATAATCAAGTGCCTTTTAAATAATGGTTTTCTTAAACCTACTCATTCACCCTATGATACTCCCGTTCTCCCAGTACTCAAGCCTGATGGGTTTTATCTTCTAATACAAGACCTTAGGTTAATCAATAATGCTATTACCCCAATCTGCCCAGTGGTACCAAAGCCTTATCCCATGCTCCCTCATATCCCTCCCTCCACCACAGTTATAGATCTTAAAAATGCCTTTTTTAACCATCTCCCCTATACCCTAATTGTCAGGATTCCTTTGTGTTTATGTAGACTGACCCAGACACTCTGAGGCCTCAACAACTTACTCCTGTTATCTCTATAGTAAAACCTCTCCTCAGAGACATATATCACCCTCTTCTTTTCCTATTCATCAATTTCATGGACACACCCCTGGTCAGGACTGGCAGGTAGACTTTACACACATGCCCTGCCACAAAACTCTCAAATATCTTCTGACCATTGTTTCTACTTTTTCAAGATGGATAAAAGCCTTTCCCACAACCAGGTTGACTGCTGATGCAGTTACTAAAGTCCTGTTACAAAAAATCATCCTAAGCACTACAACCATGGCAGAACAGCCTCTACCTGGTCTTCTTGGCAACCCCAACAGTGGTCAAAGTTGCTGGACTTCCCTTCTGGTTTCACATCACTCAAGCTAAGTGGTGCCCTCCCAATCCTGAATCTAACCATCCTGAGTTGTCATCCCATCTTCTGTCACCTACCCATCTCCATCTCACCAAGGCCTCACAGCCACAACACTCAGGCTAAGTCATGATTTGTTACATACTTCGGTTTATAATTCCTTACATTTTGTTAATTATTTTTTTTACAGCAGGACTCCTGACAGTCTTTCCTAAAGACTCCCACATCATGCATAAGATTGTCTTCATGCTGTTCTACGTGACAACTGTCTTAGTTCTCTCTACCCTCAGCTGTTTAATCAAATGTGAGATCCCTGAGGGTCTAGGCTCTTATCTCCCTTATAGTGACACAGCCAAGGCCCTCCCCACCCCTCTTATCCTTTCCAGCTCAACTCCTGGAACAGAGACAAGCCCTGCCTACCTACACTTTTAACTTTTATTCTTTCAGAAGGAGAAATAATCACCTCTCATAACTTCACTCCTTCTAACCACAAACTTATTTTTCAGCATTCTACTTCACCATGGTCCTGATAAAACAGCACATTTAAATAAAAGGCACCTTTCCTTCTACTTCCCCTGGGTCCTTAAATATGATAGTGGCCTGCTTCCTCATAACACCTTGTCTCTTTGTTTTTCCAGTCTAAGATGCAGGCATTCACAATGATGAAGTTGTCCTGGCTAAAACACCTGGTACCAGCTTCTGCATGGGCACCAACCATCATCCTGTCAACCTTCCTAAACCCCAATATGGTGCCCCCTTTCAGCAGGAAGTAGTAAGAGAGAGACTTCACCCTTTTCCTAACAAAAAGACAGGAATGAAAGAGTTTTGGTCCTAAAATAAATTACTATACATTCATGGCAGTGGTTTAACAGTCATGGTGGTGGTCTAATAGGGCAAAAGGCCAAGACAGAAATGCCTACCACTTTCTGCTTCTTCCTCAGCCTTAACTGCAACTCCCCTTCCTGTTTGTGCATACAGAGGGTTCCAATCAGCTTCTTGCATGTCACCAAGGCCCGTCCTATGTGCCAGCCCAGACAGAGAATGCCAGGCTGCCTAGAGTCATAGAGTTCTCTCCATGTCCTCAGAATAAAGGCTACTTTTATATTATATTTTTCTCTCTTATTGTACCAAAAACCTAACAGGTGAAGCTTATAGAATTTTGAAATTAAAAAAAAATGAAATAATGGAAAACTATCAGCACTTGAATTGATTTTTAAAATATGCAAAATTAAACAGTCTGTAAACATACACTTTTTCAATAAAGCAAACAAAAATAGAAATTTAAAAAATTCAGGATAATATTTATTACTTGTGAGGGTCAGTGAATGGGCCTAAGAGGAAAAATATGATAGCTTCGATGGTATTGGTAATACTTTACATCTTTAGTTTAATGATGGGCTTATGGCTCTTCATGTTTTGATTATGCTTCATTTGGCAACCAGTCTGCAGAGATGGTCCTCCAGTGTATCCTACCTCTAATATTTATGTCCTTGTGTAATTCTCTCTCACATTGAACCTGGGGTTATAGTCATGAGGATGCAGCAGAAGTGATGTTTTGTAACTTACATGTCTAGGTTGTAAGAAGCATTCCATTCTGTCCTCTTGGCTTCCCAGAAGCAGCCATATAAGAAATTCAACTATTCTGTAACCACCATACTGTGAGGAAACCCAAGTTAGCTACATGCAGAAGCTGCATGGGGCCAGGAAGACATCTTGGCAGCAGCTCCCAACTGAATCACTACGAGCAAGGAAGTTACTGCGGGTGTCAGCACCACCGAGTCTGCAGATGACACTAGTCCCAGCTCCCCTCTGACTGTGTCTGCATGAGAAAGCTCAAGAGAAAACTGCCCAGTTTATCTTCAACCCTGTGAGAGAGAAAAATATATTGCTCTTTCAAGTCACAGAGTTGAAAGTAGTTTGTCATGCGAGAGAGTGAGGACAGTGTGCCCTACAAGTTCTGTTGTGTGCAAAATTAAAATTATCTCACAAAAATTAATTTACTAAAATACATTGAGATCAAATAGCTCTGCCTTCAAATTCTGGCTCACTCCTGGATAAATCACTTAGCTTGTCTGAAACTCTATTGCCTCATCTCACCTCAAAAATGGGAAAGATAATCCTTCTATCTGATAGGGAAGCTGAAAGGCTTACAAAACACAGACTCTATGTTCTTAACTAGGCAGGGGCAAGGACATTGTAAATGGCAGAGATCAGGACATACAACAAAAACTTGTTTCCTATGAATCTAAGGAAGAATGAAAAAGGCTTTTGTAAATGAAAAGTATAGATTATAACTCAAGAACCTCTGCGAGTATTCATGGTGAACAGGATTCACCTGGAATAAGTGACTATAAAGTCTTTTCACACTCTGTGGTTTTATGAAGATGCATTGATTTCCTGTGGTTTATTTCACATATAAAACATGTGAGTTCAGATTTCTCAGAAACAGATTTCCCTATTTTTAACATCACCTCTGTCCTTGGTTTGCCTTTACTGTGGAGCTCTCCTTTTGGGCCCACTTATCTTGTATTATGTAACAACAAAAAATGAAGTGCTCACTCAGTCAACCCACTGTATGGATGATCAGTACATCTGATAGGATGAAGAGGCTAGAAGGAGAGACATGAGACTAAATATGATTTTTTTTCTGCAGAGCAATTTGAAATCTGGGAGGAGAAGATGGACAGGTGACTTTAACATGCTATCTTATTTGAAAACTGATACACTCACAGCATAAAGCAAGTCAGTTTCCACACTTTCTAATTCAGCTGGGTCCTCAAGCAAGACTGTCCAGGAGGAGAAGCAAGAAAACATCCAGGAGAGAAGCATCGCTGTTGTTCTGAAGAGCCTGTTGCCCACAGAGCTTGTGAACTACAAAACACGAATGCCGACATCAGCTGTAGATAGAAGAGAATCAGGCACAGCATGACTGCAGCCCATGCCAGGGTGGACTGTCTATCTGCAGGCCCTGGGACTCACCAGGATCAGAGGATGACTTCCATCTGTTCTCCACATCCACAGGGGCAGAACAAAAGGGTTGGGGTTATAATCCAGTGGGAGGTATTTGGGTTAAAAGAGATTTAAGAAGTCTCTTTCAACTCTCATTCAATGAACACTGCTTTTCTTATCTCTGAGGGAGGATTCTAAAAAACTTAAAACATTTTTGAAAAATTGTTGAAACTTCATAAATGTCTGTGCTTTAAAAAAATTTCAGCTGTAGTTAAATCTTCCAATTTCCTAGAGAGCTGCTGAAGAAGTTTTGGACTTTAGTTCCATCCTTCCTTCCCTCCCTCCCTTCCTCTCTTTCTTTTCTTTTCTTTTCTTTTCTTTTCTTTTCTTTTCTTTTCTTTTCTTTTTTGGTGGTACTAGGAACTGAACTCAGGGCCTTGTGCATGCTACGCAAGCAACTCTACCACTAAGCTACATCCCCAGCTCATTCTCTTTTCCTTTACAGATTTTTCTTCAACTAAATTTTGAGAAGGGAATATAAATCACTTATCTAAGAAGTCCCTCTGCTCTTACTGCCAATCAACCTGGGGTCCTTTTGCTCAGTTCAGATGGAATTGAGCCACTAGGAGCTCTGTTAGCAGTCAGATATCACCAGATCACGTTGGGTACCAACAGCTGACACAACCAGCTGCTGGTTACTGCCACTGTTGGCATCAACAGCTGACATACCTGACTTCTGCATATGCCCACTGCTGGCTATTGTTCTCTGATACCAGGTTGTGCTGGTCATTGTAGGCCACTCTACTGGGTGCTGGTATCTGCTGCTGGTATTTACTGGCTGACTTGTGAGTGTGTGTGTGTGGATGTGGGTGTGTGCATGCACGCTAAAAGCTCCAAGTGTGGGGGATTGCTGTTTCTTTGGAAACTATGACTCTACTCACACTACTCAGGATAAAAGTCCCAAGGAGATGTATAGCACTTTTACAGTCCACACTACCCAAGAAATAAGTCATGAGCAGGTATACAGGAACATAAAAGTAAGCTTATTTTAATAGGTCCTGTGCTGCAGGGAAGTTGGTACCCAGGAAGGAGCCCTCCTAGACTCTCCCACAACGTGGAGAGTATTGCTTTCCCCACAGCTGCTAGCCTGTGTCAATAGGGGCAGAGGTGAAATCTTGCTATGAGAATTAGGTATGGAAATAAGGGACCCAGATCCTTCCCTTTCTTATCTTCGCTAAGCCAGGGTGCTCCCTACCCTCTTCAAAAAGGCAGCAAGAGTGGGTGAAGTGATGGAAGGGAGGCAGAGGCTCCATGCTGACAGTCCAGCTGTATTCATATTGGAGTGGAGGGTGGCAGACTGATAGCCAGGGAGACATTGCTAGGTAGTCAAGGAAGACACTAAAGCAAACCACTCCATTCCATTGGGGCAGGAGAGGAGCAGCAATGAGAAGCAAGAGGGAGGAGTCTGACAGACACTGGCCAACCTACATCCTCTCTCCACCATACACAGAAAAATGAGAGTCAGATGCTTCTCATCTGTCACACTCTACTATGGTTTCATAGCAGTCACCTTAAACATTGGCAGGTAGGCACACAAGCTTAAATATCTCGTGGTTTCTCCTATATGAGAAACACAAAATATAAATAAATTAGAAAGCCAAATAAAAGATAACAGGAAAGAGGGAGATGGATCTTTTGCAAAAGGAAGGTGACCAAGAGATAAAGTGAGGGCAGGACAGAAGGGGATGAATGAAGAATTAAAATGTGTTATGTATGTGTATCAACTCCCCATAATGAATGTTACCATTATATACTGCAAACAGGTACTAATTTAAATAAAAATTTAAAAAAGAAGGTAGAGAAAAACAGTCATCAGAATTTCTAGATAGTTTTTTTATTTTTGTTTTTTGGTACCAGGTATTGAATTTAGGACCTCACACTTGCCAGGCAGGTGTTGAGCAACTGAGCTAAGTCCCCAGCCTTTAGGTAGATTTTTGGTACTTACTGTGTTAGTTTTTCATTACTATAGTGAAATACCCAAGGAAGCTTATTTTATAAAGAAAAGAAGTTTATTTATCTCAGTTTTGGAGGCAGAAAGTTCAAATAGCATGAATATATGAAAGGGAATTAAATTACTGCCTGCATGAGTACATGAAGATAAACCATAATCAAGCCATATCATATACTTTGCAGGTTCTTATGTTATGCAATCATTTACAATGTCTGGAGGATTATTATTGTTTCAGGAATTGAGATTTCCTAAAAAATTATAATGCACTAATTCTTGAAACAATTTTATGTATTGAAAAATTGCAAATGTAGTATAAGGAATTGTTTTCTAAAAAGATTTGAGAGTAAGTTGTTGATTTACTGTTACATAGTCCCCAAAAGCTTCAGTTTAAAGGTACATTTCTAGAAGTAACAAAACAGGTTATCAAAATAAATATTTTACTGCTATCTAATCCTTAGGCTCTAACATTTGCCAACTGCTCCAATTAGAAAAAAAGATCTAGTTCAGAATCAAGCAGCAGACTTAGTTATCATGTATCTTTAGATTCCTTCATTTTAGAAGGGTTCCTTAGGTTTCTCTTGACTTTTGTGACTTTGACACTTCTTAAAATAACAGATTTTTTTTTTTTAAAGCGCACATCTCAACTCGTTTCCCCGAGTCAAATTATGACTCCTTGGCAGGAACACCACTAAAGAGACTGCATCTTCTCAAATATAAGGTGATTTGTTTGATTAAGGTTTAATGGTAACTTGGGTCAATTGATTAAAGTTGTGTCTGCTTGTCTTCTCTATAGTTACATTTCTGATTTTTAAAATATTAAATATTTTGTAGAGACATACTCTAAGCTATGTAAGTATTCTGATTCTCCACTAACATTGTTGTATTTATTTATATCAGTTTGATTCATATCAATTTGATCCCAGTTTTACTCAGTGGATTATAAATTAGAGTTTGATTAATTTTCTCTCATTGCTAGGACAAAATGCCTGACATACAAAATTAAGTAAGCAAAGTTTAATTTAGCTCATACTTTGTGGGAAGTAATTAGCTGGCTCCAAGGTAGGGTGGCATGGTGAGGGGCAACAGTTCAAGGCAGCAGAAGACAGCAAAATCAAGAGCAAAAAGGGAAGAGCAAATCTCTTTTCCTCACTTACTTTATGTGCAGGCTACCTGCCCTTGGATGGGTGTGTGTAGCACTTACAGCATCTCAGTGCTCTCCTCTTGCACAGGCTCAGGATGTTTATGAATTGAGGACCCTGGCCCCCTGCTGAGTCACTTAGTCAAACTTCTAAACTTCTCAAGTCGATCCCAGGATGTAGAAATGTTGATTAATTAAGTTTTTAAGCTCCTCAAGTTGACACAATGTATCAACCATTAAAATTAGCATATTTATTTTGATACACAAATTATCCTAAATTTAGATAGCAGGATCTTGCAGTACACATACTTGCACGATGGTGAGAAATATATATATTTTTTGGGGGATCAGGTCTGAGCTATGGGCTGACATACTGTTTAAGGGAAACTCAAGGCTAGACCCACTTTTTTGGATATGTAAGTATTTTGTGAACAGTTATAGGACTCCATATCCAAACTAGTGCTTTCTTACTCTGATTAACCATTATTATTACCTTGAGAGATTTTATAGAACACATTGGTACCCAGTATCTACCACAAAAAGCACTCAGATCAGAACTACTTTGGGTCTGAATAAAGACTTTTACAGTCTTTATAGACTTTGTAAATCATCTATAGATGATTCTAATGTGCTGCTAAGATAAGAGATAAGAACTACTAGTCTAGTTATATCTCCTTAAAGCAGCCTCATTCTATAAGCAGTAACGGTTTCCTTTGGAGAAAGCAATTTCTTCTTGTTTTTTTAAAAACTTAATTAGAAAAGCAATTTAAAATTACCATGTTCCTAATAAGTTAGGCACTAGTGAACATAGCAGACGTTAAATGAAGACACAAATAACAAAATCATCATTTGAAGAAACTATATACATGCACTATCCACACTTCCCTGTGCATTTTTTTACGCAGGAGATAACAGCTACTTAAGACAAAGGTGAAATGGGTGGAAACAGAAAGAATGTTTGCAATTAAACTAATCTAGAGAGGAATTTTAGTGATATCTCTGGAATCCAAAAACAAGAGTAACCTAGGAGTTATGTGACCTTAAAAATATGGTTCATCATCTGCATGATTATGGGCAAGTTACTTAATTTACTTACTGCACTAATGTTCCAATATTGTGACATTTGCACTGTCGTATGTAACATATATTCTTAAAAAGTGACATTAGAACATGTAGTGGTCATGGATGATACGAAACACAGAAATTCATCATGATGCTTAGGTTAATAAGTATATATATGTCTTATCTCACCTGATGCATAAGAATCAACCAACCTTGTGACAGTTTGAAATAACAGATGAAGCATCTCAGAAATAGGCTCAGAATTATGTGGCCTGAGACATGCACAATTTCCTGTAGTGTCAAGTAAAATGAATATGAAGTAGATCCTTAACAAGCAGAAACAAAAACTGATAACCCTTACAAAGGTGGAATTCTCTCAAGATATATAGATATAGATATAGATAGATAAATATGAAAAATCTATCAACATAGTTCTTTTATCTAAAGGAAATTGCTGGTATAGGTAAACTGTATTTATACAGCCATCAATTCTTTTTATAAAGATCTTCCACTGGGAATCAGATCCAACACTCAATAAGCTGAGAGAGTTGGTACTGATGCCTAAATCAGTGCACAGGTTGGATAGGTGGGGAGAATATCAAGCACATTTTTTTCAGTTTACTTTTTATTAAGCATTCAAGATGAGCTAGCTGTGTTAAGGACTGACGTAACTCAGGGCTAGTATAATCTAATAAAACTTAAAATGTTAGAGAACAATGAACTTTTTACAGACTGAATTTAAGGAGATTTTTATTTGGATTAAAGCACTCAAGGAACACTTTGTGACATGGGACTCAATTTTTGTTTTAAAAGTTTTTGGACTAATAGAGTGGAGAAAAGAGATAAGCAGCATTTTAGGAAGAACAATGTGTTGATAAAAGCATACAAGTAGGAATAAACATGGAATGTGCAACATTCATTAGTTATTGTTAGGTAACAAATCATCCCCAGCTCAGTGAATGAAATAAAAGCTAGTGACTATTAGACATCATTCCAGGGCTGGCTAAGGGCTTCTGCTGAACTAAGGGAGGATCCCTGGATTGCAAAAGACCTTGATGTCAGTTGGCTGTAGTCAGCAGGAAGGTCAACTGCACTGGTCTAGGCCAGAATAACTAGATTTTAGGCATGTGCCACCATGCCTGGTAAGGATGGATTTTGTTTGGATAAAAGTAACCACCAATGAACACTTCCATCCTTTTGGGTGCAGTTTGGAATTGACCTTAGCCCTCAGCTTACAAATTTTTGAACTGACTCTTTAACTGTATATTTTTGAGCTTTAGTTTGTCCTTAGTCTTTGGCTGAACACGAGTGCACAATATTGTGCTGACTTTCCAAAATAGCACCACATCCAGAAAATCTGCTGATGTGGCACTTTGGGTGCACATTCATCGACATTCAGCAATTTGACAACTGAAAGATTATTTTATGGTGTTTGTACTCTCCAATGATGAAAGTATTACCAAGAAGGTTAAAAAAAATCTTGGTTTCTTAGATCCTGTTTGCAACTTCTGGTATGCTTATTCCAAAACAGTCTATCAAGCATTGTTAGGGCTATGTCTAGATGTCCCCCCAAAGCCTGATGCAGTCATAGGAGGGGCTTTTTCAGAGATGGCTGGATCTAGAGTGTGTGATGCTACAATTGACACATGGTTCAGTTCTAAGATCAAGGGCACAAGGATTAAGGGTGTATTACTCAAACTGAAGAGCCTGGATAAGATACAAGGAATAGAAAGAACTGCGGTCAACCCTTGTTGTTTTGCTATCTTCTGCCCAACATGAGCCATTTTTCCTCTGCAATGACATACTGCCTTGGAGTCAGTTGATTACGGACTACTTTGAACTGTGAAATTTCCCTTTTAATTTTGGGTGTTGGTTATATTGTCTCAACAATGACAGAGAAGTAATTTGCTTTGTTCCTTTGTTGATGGGAATGTCACAATGTGATACCATAATCTATGACTTGCCAAACATTATCATGTATTAATTTTACCTCTAGAGCCATAAATGATGGTATTATTGCTTCTGGCAATTGCAGACATCACATTAGGTTAAAAAGAAGAGGCAATTTACAGATTGCTGAGATTTTACATGACAACTAACTTTTACAGAACTCTACAAAAAGTTGAATTTTAAAAGTATTTTCCATTTCTTCAGGACATCTGAAAGAAGAAATAATTGAGTTAACTGAGTTCGGAGTTGAGGAAATCTTAAGAAATCACTCTAACCATGGTTGTCTTCAAAGAGAAAAATCATTTCATAACAGGTAAAGATTTTAGATACTCATCATACTTCTCAATTTGATTAAAAATTTATTTCTTTAATAACTCAGAGTTCAATTGTTATTACCTACTCTGTTACTCTTCAAATATCCACATTGTTTTGTTCTAATGATGGTGCTTTTCTAAAGACTTATACATTTTATATGCAAAGATTCAGTCACTTCCTATGAAGGAAGGAGATGATGAAAATGCCTGGAGTGGAACTTCAGAAAAACAAAGCACTTATTTCTATTTTTGTCTTTTGAGATGTTTTAAGATTAATAACTGGGAATTGCTCATTTTAAAGTCATATTGCATTAAAAAAGACACATGGTTCCTGCTGATAGGATTTTCAGACTGCCTAGGATTTATTCTTTTATGAGAGAAAATTCTCAATAGCTTAGTGATCAAATACATTGTAAAATAATTTTAGAAAACCTAAGTATTTATAATTTTTCTAATTGTTCCTTGTAAATTTCACTTTCCCCTCTTGTTACAGTTATGCTATCAGGATTCAGAATTTTAAATGGCAGCTTTTATTCATTTTACAACAGTATGATGAATGTTTTATTTTCCCTGGGAATTATTATTTCCGGAGGTAATAAGAGCAATCATCTGTTATATAGTCTACATTTCTTGAGTTGTTTTCTGTACTTTCTGTTGTCAGCTTAGGAAAATTACTTAGATAATTCCCTAAATTCTAGAGAATATTATTTGATATCAATTAAGCACTCAGAAATAGTTGTTTTAGATAGTAGTTTATGGGCTAATTTTAAAAGAAAGTAAACCTATCTAGCTGCATATATTTTAATGTTTAGTGTCATGCAACTTAATATCTATTAATCTTTTCATTATTGTACAAAAAGTTGTTTATATGCATTCTAAATAAAATATTAGTTGACCTCAGGCATTATGTTCCTGTTTGTTTCTTTATCTACATTTTAAGTAGTACTAAATCCGGTATTGACTTAAAGAGGAAAAGATTTTAGAAAAAAAGTAAAGGAAAGGAAAGAACAGGAAATGATAGAAAAAGAAGAAAGACTTACAGAAAATCATATATTCAGACTGGTCACCTATTCTAAACACTTTGCTAGTTGTTTTCTTATTTTATGCTTTTATTAGTTTTTAAAAATTAATTTAAGAAATAATTTTCAGACAGTCAACATGCATTACAGTTTAACCATGAAATATAAAATGATATAAATGTGTATATATGTATATATACATATATATAAAACTGTTTCTTATCACATTTCTCAACATCTTACTTAATAGAGATATAGCTTTCAAAACTATTTAAACTATTTTAAGTTTTAACACTCAATTCTTAAAATTTTTGATAGATGACATTCATTCCACCTGCCTTGTGTTTTATTTTATTCTAGTAAGACTACTTAACATGAACTCAACCCTCTTAATAAATTTTCAAGTGAATAGTATAGTATTGTTGATTATAGGTACAATGTTGTGCAGCAGAACTCTAGAAGTAATTCATATTTTTAACTGAAACTTTGTGTCTATTAAGTAGCCAACATCATTTCATTCTTTGATTTTATCAGTTTTCAATATCTCATATATGAATGAAGTAATATTTGTCTCTCTGCACCTCAGTCACTTCATTTAGCATAATTTTGTCCATACTAATCAAAGTCATCACAGTTGACAAGGTTGAATAACATCTTCAGCATAAATCTTTTTTTTTATTTAAAGAGAAAAAAGACAGAAAAAAGGTAGAAGTATTAGAGAATTTCAAGAAAAGAAGATAAACAGTAAGAAATCACTAGTTGATAAATTACATACTGTTCTTTTAGAAATAGTTTTTGAAGTTACAAAAATAAAGCACACAAAGTGGACACTCAAGCAGTGAGAGTGCAAACAGATCTGTTCAATAATCCAACAAGA
This sequence comes from Hydrochoerus hydrochaeris, assembly GCA_004027455.1. Classification (NCBI taxonomy): domain Eukaryota; kingdom Metazoa; phylum Chordata; class Mammalia; order Rodentia; family Hydrochaeridae; genus Hydrochoerus; species Hydrochoerus hydrochaeris. Next base: position 353,280 of record PVLA01001017.1, on the reverse strand, counting down.
ACCTAGAAATATGGTTATCAATCCCGCACACCTAAACATACATGCAGCTTTATCTTTTATAGTGTTTCTTATTTCCTTTTTTTACAATAGCAATTATACATTTTAAAAATTTTATTTAAAGAGAAGAAAAAAAGCAAAACAGAAAGAAGGGTAGCAACAATACAGATTTCTAAAAGAAAGAAAGAAAAAGAAAGAAAAAAAGGAAAATGAGAAAAAGCCCCACTAAGAAATCAGTAATTTATAAATTATATACTGTCATCCTAGATGTAGTTTTTCAAGTTACAAAGTTAAAGGGTACATAATAAATATTCAAACAGTCAGACTACAAACAGTTCTGCTCAAAGATCCAACAAAGATTCAGCAATATGGTCATCTATTTTACACACTCAAACATACATGCAGTTATATCCCTTAGAGCTCTTTCTTTTCCTCTCTTTTTTTACAATAGCAATTACACATTTTGGTTTTATTACACTTGTAGTTCTTATTTACTTTTTACACTAGAGACACAATATGATATTTATAAATATGATTCTTATTTATTTCACTAATGAGAATGGTCTCAAGTTGTCTCCATTTGCCTATGAAGGCCTCAAGGTCATCCTTTTTTGTAGCTGAGTGATATTCCATTGTATAAAAATGCCACATCTTTTTCATCCACTCTGCAATTGATGGGCATCTTGGTTGTTTACAGGATTTAGCTATCACAAATAGTGCAGCTATGAACATGGGTACACATGTATCACTGTGATACGAACTTTTCAGTACTTCTGGGAAAATACCCAGGAGGGAAATAGCTGGATTGAATGGGGCTTCCAATCCTAGTCTTCTGAGAATTCTCCATATGGATTTCCATAGTGGTTACACCAGTCTACATTCCCACAAACAGTGGAGCAGTGTTCCTTTTTCCCCCCAGCCTCGCCACCATTTGTTATCAGTTGATTTCTTGATGGCAGCTATTCTTTCCCGAGTGAGGTGGAATCTCAATGTTGTTTTAATTTGCATTTCTCAAATGACCAGTGATAATGAACATTTCTTCATTATTTATTTGCCATTTGTATATCTTTCCCTGAGAACTGTGTGTTCATCTCAGATGCCCATTTTTGGAGAGGGTCTTTGAATTGGGGGGGCTTGATGTTTTTCAATTCTTTACATGTTCTGGACACAAGTCCTTTGTCTGAGAGCTTGCTGGCTAAAATTCTTTCCTACTCTGTGGGTTTTCTTTTCACTCTGTTGGTGATTTTCTTTAAAGTGCAGAAACTTTTCAATAATATGAGATCTCAGTTGTTGATTCTTTGAAGTGTTTCCCATGCAGTTTGCATTTTGTTCATGAATTCTCTGCCTACCTCTATGTCTCTAAGACTTCTATCTACCTTGTCTTCCAGTAGATTTAGTGTTTCTGTTTTAATATTTAGGTCTTTGATCCATTTAGACTTTAGTTTTGTGCAAGGTGATAGGCTTGGATCTAGTTTCAGTCTTTGGCATGAAGAGAGCCAATTTTTCCAACACCATTTATTAAAGAGACTATCCTTCTTCCAGTGGACATATTTAGCCCCTTTGTCAAATATCAGGTGGCTGAGTGTCTTTGTAGTTGTGCTTGCATCTTCTAATCTGTTCCTTTGATCCTCAGGTCTATTTCTTTTCCAGTACCAAGCTGATTTTATCACATTTTAGTACTGTTTCAAGTCAGGAATTGAGATGCCTCCTGCCTTGCTTTTGTTGCCTAGAATTGCCTTTGCTATTTTAGGTTTCTTCTGTTTCCAAATGAATTTTAGTAGTGTTTTCTCTAGATCTGTGAGGTATGTCAGTGGTATTTTGATTTGGATTGCATTAAATGTGTGTAACAGTTTTGGGAGTATGGCTATTTTCACAATGTTGGTTCTTCGTAACCAAGAGCAAAGAATGTCCTTCCATTTTTAAATATCCTCTTCAATCTCCTTTTTCAGCGTAGTATAATTTTCAGCATATAGGTCATTTACATTTTTAGTTAGGTTGATTCCTAAGTATTTCATTTCTTTACATGTTATTGTAAAGGGTGATATTTCCATAATTTCTCTTTCAGTGAGGTTTTTGTTTGTGTACAGGAATGCTATTGAATTTTGAGCATTGACTTTGTATCCAGCTACACTGCAGAACTTGTTTATTACCTCTAGTAGTCTTTTAATGGAGTTCTTTGGGTCTTCTATATAGAGTATCATGTCATCTGCAAATAGTGATAATTTAACTTCTTCCTTTCCTATCTTTACTCATTTTATTTCTCTCTCTTGTCTGATTGCCCTGGCTAGTGTTTCCAGAACTATATTGAAAAGGAGTGGTGATAGTGGACATCTTTGTCTTGTTCCTGATTTTAAAGTGATAGCTTTCAGTTTTTGTCCATTTAGTATAATGTTGGCTGTTGGTTTATCATAGATGGCCTTTATAAGGTTGAGGTAGATGCCGTGTATTCTGAGTTTCTGAACGGTTTTTGTCATGAACATGTGTTGGACTTTGTCGAAAGCTTTTTCTGCATCTATTGAGATGACCATGTGGTTTTTGTTTTTGGCTCTGTTGATGTGGTGTATTACATGTATTGATTTGCGTATGTTAAACCATCCCTGCATCCTTGGAATGAACCCCATTTAGTCATGATGTATAATCTTCTTGATGATTTGATGCATTCTATTTGCCAGTATTTTGTTGAGAATCTTTGCATCAAGGTTCATTAGTGAGACTAGTCTATAGTTCTCTTATTTTGGTTGAACCTTTCTCTGGTTTTGGTATCAGAGGAATACTTGCCTCCAGGAATGATTTAGGGAGGATTACTTTCTTCTCAATTTTGTTGAAGAGTTTAAGAAGTATTGGCATCAAATCTTCTCTAAATTTCCTGTAGAATTCAGCTGTGAATCCATCCGGACCTGGGCTTTTCTTTGTTGGTAAGTTTTTAATTGCATTTTCAATTTCAATAGCTGATATTGGGTTGTTCAAAATTGCTATATCTTCTTGGTTGAGCTTTGGTAGTTCATATATTTCTAGAAATCTGTCCATTTCCTCTGTGTTTTCCACTCTATGTGAGTAGAGATTTTCAAAGTATGTATTCATGATCTTTTGAATTTCCATGGAATCTGTAATAATTACTCCCTTTTCAGTTCTTATTGCATGAATTTGGGTTTTTTCTTTCTTTCTTTTGATAAGGTTAGCTAGGGGTTTGTCAATTTTGTTTATTCTCTCAAACAACCAGCTTTTTGATTCATTAATTCTTTGTATTTTTTTTAGTTTCAATTGCATTGATTTCTGCTCTAATCTTTATAATTCCCTCTCTTCTATGAGCTTTGGGTTTAGCTTGCTCTTCTTTTTCTAGAAGCTTGAGATGGAGCATTAGGTTGTTTATTTGTGCTCGTTCTGTTTTCTTGGTATGACAACTTATTGCTATATATTTCCCTCTTAAGAATGCTTTCATTGCATCCCACAGATTACAGTATGTTGTTTCTATATTTTCATTGAATTGTAGGTATTGATTTATTTCTTCTTTAATTTCATATGTAGCTCACTGGTTGTTCAAAAGGCTGTTATTTAATTTCCATGTATTTATGCAGTTTTTACAATTTCTTTTGCCATTAATTTCCAATTTCAATGCACTATGGTCAGATATTATGCAATACCTTTGCATTTACTTAAGAATATTTTATGGGATAATATATGGTCTATTTTGGAGAATGTCCCATGTGCAGCTGAGAAGAATGTGTATTCTGATGTGGTTGGGTGGAATACTCTGTAAACATCTACTAAGTCCAATTGCTTACAGGTATGATTCAATTCTGTTGTTTCTTTGATGATTTTTTGTCTAGTTGATCTATCTCTTTGTGACAATGGGTTGTTAAGATCTCCTGTTATAATTGTGTTCTTGTGTATTTGGTTTTTCATGTCCATTAGTATCTGTTTTACATAGTTGGGTGCTCCTTTATTTGGTGCATATATATTTATAATTGTTAGTTCTTCCTCTTGAATTTTTCCACTAATAAGTATGCAGTGACATTCTCTATCTCTTTTAATCATTTTAGGTTTGAAGTTCACATTGTCTGCAAATAGAATAGCTACCCCCCTGTTGCATGGAATACTGTTTTCCATCCTTTGACTTTTAATCTATGCATTTCCCTTTGGGTCAGATGTGTTTCTTGTGTACAGCATATTGTAGGGTCCTGTTTCTTGATCCATTCTGTTAATCTATTTCTTTTTATAGGTGAATTGAGGCCATTTATATTTATGGATATCACTGATATGTACTGGCTTGGCTTTGCCATGTTATGTTCCAGTTGTTTCTTTCTGCTTTTCCCCTTATTTAATTGCTTACCTACTTGGTGGTTTCTTTCTGTTGTTTTGGGAATTGTCATTTTTATCTCTGTCTAGTATGTCTTTCAGTACTCTTTCTAGGGTCGGTTTGGTGGACATGAATTTCTTCAGTTGTTCTTTTATCTTGTTTCTACATTAAATTTGAATGAAAGTTTTGCTGGGTACATCAGTGTGGGTTGAAGGTTGTTTTCTTTCAGGGCTTGAAATACCTCACTCTAAGCTCTTCTTGACTTGAGGGTTTGTGCTGAAAAGTCTGCCTTGATTCTAATGGGCTTTCCTTGATAGGTGAGTCGTGTCTTTTCTCTGACAGCTTTTAGTATTCTGTTTTTATGCTGTATGTCTAAGATCTTAATTATTATGTGTCTGGGTGTGGATTTATGTTGATTGTGACTGTTTGGTGTTCTATATGCCTCACTCATGTGCAATTGAGATTCTTTCCCCATATTTGGGATATTTTCTGCTATTATTTCGGTAAATACGTATGTCATTTGCCTCGACTCCTGTATCTTGGCTAATGCCCATTATTCTTATATTGTTGCTCTTGGCATCATCTTGAAGCTGTGGATTGTCATTTCATGCTGCTTTGTTATTTTTAAAAGTTCTATGCTTTCCTGATTATTAATTGTGATCCTGTCCTCAAGGTCCAAAATCCTATCCTCAGCTTCCTTTAGCCCGTTTTGCACACTTTCAATAGATTTTTTTGTTTCTTAGATGTCTTTTTGGGTTTGTTTCATGAATTCTGCTTGTTTTCTATATTGTTCATTCAAAGTTTCAATCAGTTTCCCATGCTCATGTACTTTTTTCTCTAGTTCTTCTTTAGCTGCATTCAACAACTCCTTTACTAAAGTTACTTCTATCTTTACATGGGAGAGTACTTCTAATTTGATTTCCTCTATAGCCTGGTGGAGTTGTTTTTTTTTATTTCACTCTTCTGTTTTCAGAGATTCTTGGTGTGTTACTTTTGGGGTCCTCTATTTCAGTGTCTCCAATACTTGCTTCTGGTGAGCTATATGTTTGAGACTGCATTTTGCTTTTTTGTTTTGTCATTTTCACTCTGCCTGGTGTTTTTTATGTGCAGGAGGGGATCACACACACTCTTTTCAGACTCACCAAAGGCTTACAGTTAGTTGGAGGGGGTTTTGCTACTGGCCCTATTTATCCCCTGTACACCTCTATTTTAGGGGCATACTCACCACACTGATACAGTTAATCCGCTGTAGTCCAAGGTTCGTTGCCTGGGAGCAAAGCTCCAAATTTTTTCACACTAACTGGAGCCTGCTGAGGTCTTCTGATGTTCCAGGTGGGTGGGGGCGGGCCCAGCAGAAGCAGTCCAAGGCATTTTTCAGTCTTGGGCGGGCCTCCTTGATGTTTCTGGTGGCAGGGCGGGCCCACGGAGGGAGTTCCAGGAAGCTTATGCCTGATGCAGGCTTCCGCTAAGTTCCCAGTTGCAGGCATAAATCTTTTTTTTTTTTTTTTTTTTTTTTGCGGTACCGGGGATTGAACTAACAATGTCACACTTGCCAGGCCGGCGCTTATGCCACTGAGCTAAATCCTAGGCCCTCCATCATAAATCTCTACCACATTTTCTTTATTCATTCATTAATGCTGATTTATTTTCATGTACTACCTATTGTGAGTTGTGTCAAAATGAATACAAGAGTGCTAATATCCTTTCAAGATTCTGATTTTAGTTTTTTTGGATAAATATCAGAAGTGGTATTGTAGAGTCTATGATAGTTTTATTTTTAATTTATTGAGGGATAGCCATACTGTTGCCATCAAAGATGCACCATTGTACTTTCCCACCAACAATATGCAAGATTTCATTTTATCCACATCCTTGCCAATACTTTACAATTCTACAACTTACATAGAATTTTAAATGACCAGGAGTAGCCATATCCCTCTTCATAAAGGACAAAGAAGCATTACACTTTCTGATGTCAAATATGTTACAGAGTCACAGTAATCAAAGTGGTGTAGAATATAAACTGAAGGACAAAATAGAGAGCTCAGAAGTAAATGCACACATTTGATCAACTGATTTTTGTAAGAGTGTCTAAAGGAGGAAATAAGGAAAGAATGGTCCCTTCAACAAACAGTGTGGGCAAACAAGATATTCACATCAAAATAATAAAATTGGGCCCTTGTTTTATACCATATATGAAAGTCTATTCAAAATGAATCAAAATGTTAGAGGATCTGAAACTATAAAATTCCTAAATCATGTAAAATATTGGTTTTGGCAATGATTTCATGGATATTATTGGGTGACTATTTGTGTCCTCCAAATCCATATGTTGAAACATCAATACTAGCGTGAGGGTAGTTGGAGGTGAGGGCTTTGAGAGGTGATTAAGTCACGAGGGTTTGGGATTCATGTCCTTATAAAAGAGATCTGGAGGAGTCTCCTATCCTTTTGGCCATGTGAGGTTTTAGATGGAACAAGGATGTTGTAATAGAAGATGGCCATGTTTGAGGATGTGCTTTCTTGCTACACACTGAACTTGGTGGTGCCTTGATCTAACACTTCATAATATCTGGAATTATCAGAAATAAACTTCTGTTGTTTATAGACCAGACTATGATGTTTTGTTATAGCAGTCTGAACAGAACAAGACCATAAATATGACACCAAAAGCACAGGCAACAAAACCAAAAATAAACACGTGGAAATACATCAGATTAAAAAGCTTCTGGGCAGCAGAGGAATCAACACAGTGAAAAGACATGCTAAAGAATGAAATAAATATTTGAAAAGCCATGTATCTGACAAGTTTCCAAAATGTATAAGGAACTCTTAGAATTCAGTGGAAACTATCAAAACCCTAATAATTTGAATAAAAATAGGGAAAGGATATGAATAGATTCTTCTTCAAGGAAGATAAACATGTCTAAACAGTATATGAAAAAGTGTTCAGCATTACCAGTCATCAAGAAAATGCAAATCAAGACCACAGTGAGATGCCACTTGCTTCATGTAATGCTACAATGAAAACAATGTGCTGGTATAATAACTGCCACTGGTTTCAATTAATCAATTAGGAGGAAGTGGGATATTTTATTTAACATAAAGTAGAAGTTATCTTTGGTATCTGAAGACTAAACAGGACCCTAATAAGTAAATTTGCTTATTTTCTTTCTCCTGTTGGCATTAGGTACAAATCCATATCCACATAAAAGCAAAATCTGTCACTGCTGCAATCCACTTATGACTGTGTATTCTCAAGTAACAAAATTGATTTTTAAAGATGTTAATTTGAAAAACAGCAGAGATAAGATTCAAGGATGCTTGTTCTCAGAGAAGGATTATTTATTAAGGGAAAGACATCCTTTGAAAATTATTATCATAATTATCACTAAGAACCCAATTCTATATTTCTTATTAAGGCAAAGTCCCTATTAGGCTCATGCAAGACAGATGTTGATTGCAGTGGGATGTAAGCCTCAGAAGGGCTAAGCAATCAGCTTTGATATGTCACTCAGAGAGAATCCGCAGAGCGATGGCTATTCTCTGGCAGGTTTCAATATATCTTTTTATTTTTATTTTTGAATTGTCAAGGATTTAACATGTTTCTTTATCAGTAACTGTTCTGGATAGTTTCTGAAGCAATATTTAGGGCTTAAAGAAAAATCGTATTGGAACAAGAAAAATGTACACTTCTTCCACCGGTCTTTGCTTTACTTCCACTTCCCTAAAACACTATCTCACATCGATGATACTGTGGGATTCCCCACTAGCTACAGACACTCATGACTCCTCCAATCAGCTTCCCTACAGTAACCACAACAACCTTCTTATGTCACAAATTAGGTTGCTTTCCTTGGGGTTAGCAGGTTCTACATGTATATCCTCCTGCAAAATGGCTACACTGGACAGCCACCAAGTTTAACCTGATCTGCGAACATCATTTTGCTATTAAAGCCTCTCCAGTGGCTTCTTAGTACATAAGAATAAAACCAAAGTCCTTATAAAGATGTACAAAGCTTTTACATGAGCACCAGCCTCAAGTGCCCCACGATTTTAGTAGTCTCGGGGACTTTACACATGTTGGGAATGTGTAAGATTTTTTTCTTCAGGGAATGTTCTTTTTCTCTTTTTTATGTCACCATTTCAATTGGAGGCATACATGTCACTTTTTCAAAGATGTTTTCATCTACAACATGCCGTGTATCACTTGCTTATTGCCCTCAATGCACTTACCATAAATTGCCTGTAATATTATTTGGTTGCCTACTAATTGACTGAAAAAGGCTGGAGATTGAACTTTTTTATTCTCTAAAGTATTCAGAACTCAGGACCGTACCTGTCACATATCAGATCTTCAAAAATGTTCCCAGACTGAGTCAAGAAATGCACAAATAAATGAGCTGAGGCAATTGCAGAAGTACAGTGTTCTACAAAATCCTTGGGGAGGAAATGAACTTCTTGGGTACCGTAAACTCAGTGGTAGGAGCTGTGGCTTTCTACTTGAATATTTGATACACTTTAGGGAAGAAATTATGGGCCATAGCAATATTTTCATGTCTGAAGAATATCTAAAGTTTTAGAACATGGGTTTTTTAAATGTCAAATGTCTATTGTGTTGATGCTTAGTGTTTCAAAGTGATCTAAAGTAAATTGAATTCTCATTTTTACTCATAAAATTGCTACAAGGCTCCAAAGAAAAGTCAGTGTCTACAAATGAAAATAGGAATGTCAGGAAGCAAAGAATGAAGTGGGTTATCTTTGCAGAATTTCCAGTTGTCCTGGCATGAGAAGGAGAAATATCATGGCAAGGTCACTGCAGAGTAGAGTTACTCATTAGTGTGAACTGAGACAGTTTTAATTCTCTGAGCACATGAATCAGCAACTCTCGATGCATTCTTTGGACTGGCTTACTGAATCTGAGATGCTACCGAACATCTAAGAAGATATGGCTAGCAGGCTTCTACAAACCAGAAGACAAAGGAGAGGTTTTGAGGTATAAGCATGGTATTTTGGAGTATATGGATAGAACTTAAAATCAGGGCAACTGAAGAAGTTGTATGAAGAGAGTAAAAGGGATAAGGTTCCTCAGGACTGAATATGGAAGTCAGTGACAGAAAAAAAGGTTCAAAAAGGAGTTGTAGCAGGATTTGATAAGGAGATGGTAAGAAATACAAGAGTTTGTGGGGTCAATTAAGCATAGATCTGAGGGGAAGAGGGGAAAGAAGACCAAGCATCTATTGTATGTAATACTAGTAGGAGACTTGTTCCTGACCTCAAAGAGCATAAAAACAACTCAAAATTAGGTGTATTATCACCTGAGTTATTTAATGTGTATTTCACCTATTAACATATTTCTCCAGTTCATCTGCAGAAATAACAACTACTGAGTGAGTTAAGAACACTCTCAAACCACCTACTTTAAAACAAAACCTTTACACTATTTTTCTTTATAAATTCAGGGTATTCCTGAATTCTCTGGATAATTCCCACAATTCTTTCTATTTTGCAATCATATGCAGAATCTAACATCTTCAAAACTCTTTACTTTTAAAATGCAAACTATTTTAGATGCAGTTTATTATCTCTTGAAAATCACCCACATTCATTTAAAAATATATTAGCTCTTCACCTTCAATATATTTGAATTGTGTTATAGAAGCCTTGGAATATTAAGCTTATCGGAAAGTTAGGACAAGTTTTCCCTAGAGGGTGGAGAGTAGTTTTAAATTCAAAGTGGGGGAAAAAGTACCATGTCTTAAAATAGACGCAAAAATTTTCTCTGTTTCACATTCTCTCAAGATATCCACAATCCTTTTTAAACTCTCTATTTATTATTAAATACAAGCAATTTAGCTCCTTTGTAAGGTTATGCAAATAACTCATCTAGAATTAGCATTTAACATGCAGTTTTAGACCCACACAAATGTTTTGTATGAAGTTGTTTTAAAAAGATTCAAATCTTTATAATTAGGAAAGGAAAATACATTAATAAGAATAAAGGGATACTCTGCTAATCTCCCATATGTAAATTAGCTTATAATTTCCATCATTTACTTTAGAAGCAACAGAACAATGGAATTTGTATTCTTCAGCATCACCATTTTTCTCCTTCTCCTGCTAGAAAGTCTGTGCTTATATGTGTACATCTAAAGGAAAATAAGAGGAAATGTTAAATATTTCAGTTTTGTGGGAAAAGGAAGGTTGAATAACTTGTTCATGGGACTGAAGTTGATACTTGGGCTCTGGTAACATAAAGAACTGACTGAAATGAAAACCTTCTTGGGTTCTTGTTTTAATTGTATTTCCTTTGCTAGTGGGGATGGATCTAACTGTGCCCATTTGGAAAATTTCTCCACAATTTTCTTCCTCCCAGTTTTCCATAGAAGATGTTATTATAGAATATATGGGGAAATCAAAACTATTCTCTTTCTTGCAGGGCTTTCTCATTATTTAGTTTCTATATTGCTCTTTGGAAAAAGGATCATGCAGGCTGCATGATGGATGTTAGTCAACAGTACAGTCCTGTCCAGATTTTTCAGTTTCACAGACCTGGAGCTCAGTATTTCTCTTCCAAGGTTCTAGAAATACAGTGCATAGTCCTAGAGTTCTGTGTGATTAGAAGAACCAGAACTAGGATAGTGAAATATCCAAAGCCAAATCAAAGAATTGTTGAAAGGATATGACTGGCTGCTGAACCTCAAAGTCAAGAGGGGAGCCAAAAAGATGTTAAATAGAAGACAGATTTAAGTATATTTCTTATAGTTGTCAAGTGAGTGGTAGGAATATTGAATGCATGTTTCTCATTTAACAAACATTTAAGAAACCAGCAAGTATCAGGCAGAGCTCTGGCAGATTTCACTTCAAAGAAGTTACTGTCCAGTGGGGAAATAAGCATATATGCAAGCTATTTAAATAGGTTATCCCTGGAGGTATGCGTCATAATCTATAGAAGAATGGAGGAAGGCAACCTATCCCAGCAGGAGTATCAGTGAGAGCTTAAATAACAGCCAACTTTCCTTTGCCCTCTCTGCCATCACCTCATCCAAAGCTCCACTTGTCTCACATCTAAATTTTTCCAGCATCTCAGTCTGTTCTTCTTATCTCCAGTTTGCTCTTCCACTCTTTCATCTACATTGCAGCTGAGTATTATTTCCAAGGGAAAAAGTGCTATTCCTTCACCAAAAATCTTTAGTAACTTTCCATTATGACAAACAAAATCTGAATTTTTAAAATTTTATTTTAAAGACAACAAAACAAGACAGAACAAAGCCAATCAAAACAATGCGGTGAAATTGGTACCGAACTTCAGAGCAGGATACCGGGATAATAATGATAGTTACAATAGTATATCTTGTTATCTTCACAATAGTTTTCCATTCAATCAGGTATAGTAAAATCAAACTGAAAGCAGAACACTATTAGGCCAGTCAAAACAGAATATTGAATAGAACAAAATAGTTAATCAGAACAAAGCAAAACAATATTGGCCTTCAAAGACAAGATAGAAGAAAATCCCCCATATTTGCTATATTGCATGTTATCATCCTTCCAAGAGATGTTCATACCTCTGGCTCCAGGTCAGCACAATCAACCAAACAATGCAAGCATTTAGTTGCTTTATGTACCGTAGTTGTTATCAACTCGGGCTGACCTCGAAACTATCCAGTTGCTAACTGGGGGGGTGGGGGTGGGCGCGAATCGCTTGATTCTCAGCCCATGTGCTGGTAGGCTCATGGGAGACACTGACTTATTGGTTGGTTCCCCAAGCTCCAGCATGGATGATTTTCAGGAGATCCTGGCTTGTTCCCTCCCTGGCACACCCGCGGCTCGCACCATTTACCAGGAAGGCTGGCCCCTTGCCTCTTGGTTTGTCCCCCAAATTCTAGCATCAAAATCTGAAATCTTAATGTGGCTCTTATTTAAACTTTAACTTTTTAAAACTTGCTCTTCACCTTACAATGAATTGCGTGCCATTTCCCTAAGTCATCATTTCTTTCTGACTTCTGGACCTTTGTACACACAGCTCTTTATGCCTGAAACCACCTGTGTGGTCCTCAAAATTCATGCACATACGCAAAAAGAGAGACACATGTGTGAGCTTATAAGCATGTACACAGACATATCCACATGCATCCACCCTGCACATTTCCTATTTCTGCCCTTAGCCTTCTTTAATCCATTTTTTTTGGCTTTTGTTTTGTTTTGTAGTGCTAGATATTGAAGCTAGGGTCTCATGCAAGCTAGAAAGCACTCTTGTATTGAGATACATCTGCAGATCTTTCTCAATTTTCATTTTGAATAAAGCTCTCCTTAAGTTATCTGGGCTGTTCTCAAACTTTCCATCCTCCTGCTTCAGCCTCCCAAATAGCTGGGATTTCAGGTATGTGCCATCACATCTGGCTTAGTTCATTATTTTCTTTCTCTGGTCTTCAGTACCCCTATGCACCTAAACAATGAGCACATCACACTGGATTATACTTGGCTGTTTGCTTTTCCATCTTTTCCATTGGCTGGAAAGCCCCTTGAATGTGGGTACAATTTCTTATTCATTACTGTATACCCAGAAGCTATCATATTTTCAAATATACTGTGGATATAGATATAAATATATAATGCATGTATATAGATGAATAAATTGATTTATTGAACAATGCAAAAATGTGAGGGGGCAATATCCTTGCTCCCATTAGGATACAATTAGATATTATACATATTAATGAAGTAATGTTATGGATATTTTGAACTTTGAGAGTTTTTTATACTGTGTCTGAATGAGACAACATTCTAATTTCCAGATACAACACTGAGGGTGAAGTCACACTGTAAAAACAATCTCTCATAACAAGAATACTTGAATCCAGCAAGCTTCATAAAGCTGGCCAGACAAATTGTTAGAACCTCAAGGCCTCTTGGCCAAGTTAAAGTAGAATCAGGTTTTTTATTCCTCCTGAATCTTGCAAAGGTACGTGAATTGTAGTATCGTAAGAAATGGAGCCTGTTTTCCTTTGTCTTACTGTGCCAGTAACTCCCAACTAGTAGCACCTGCAGTTTTTGAATTTATTCTTGCAGCCAGAGCCCACTCCGTAACCTATAGGACAGGCTGGAATACCAAGTAATTGACTTCCTCTTTAACACTCAAGTAAGGACCAATCAGAATTTGTATGTAACTGCCACTCAGAAAACATGAAGGCATGCGTAATTTCCTGATCCCTAGAGTTCCCCTGGTGGGAGCTAGGTTGACAACATGCCTCTTCCAGCTTCCCTCCCTTTCCTTGCTCCCTGCCAGGAAATTCTCCTTTATAATTTCCTGTGATCATCATCTACATAGACTTAAATCCTTGCCTCAAGATTTGCCTCTAGGGGAACCTCAAACTGGGACAACTGCTGATAAGCAAATTCTCAGCTTAGGGCATACCCTTGTCAGCGGAGCCAGAGAGAGGTGGAAACTAACATGAGGGGACATCTCTTCAACAGTTTAGACTGGCAGACAGGAAACTGAGACTGGACACTGACTGAGAGGACCAGATTTACAGAGGTGGTTTCACAGACTCAGGTTTGTATGGCTTACTGAAAAGGAATCATACCTTGTTTCTTACTCAGGCATCTTACAAATTTGACAAGGCCAAATTATTACAGAAGCTGAGCATGGCTCAGTATATATGTACTTATCCACCACCTTGGAATGGTAATTCTACATGTTAATTAAAGATAATAGTTGCAAAGCATTACCTGGAAATATTCTTTTTCATCCTGGAATTTGTCTAAGGAGGGCAAAGCTCTAACTCGTGAACACATCAGAGTTCATCACAGACTCTCAGCATTTAGAAATGGGGCCTGAATATTTGCCTAAGCACACCATCCAGCTTTGGCTATGAACAAACCGGGCTCCAGGGAGACACTCAATCCTAGAGAGACTCTGAATTCCTACCCCACTTCTCTTTACCACCTCGGATACGAGGCTGACTGAGTTCACTGGAATTTCACTCTTCCCCTCTTGTTGCTAATTACTTATACTTTAGATAATAATTTGTACTTTAGAGTGAATTTTCCCTGAGAGAACATGTTCCTAATGGGAAGCCAACACTGTTCTCAAGAACTCTGTTGTATCAAGGATCCTTATGAGACTGATACCTTTTGGAGTGTTTTTTTTTTTTTTATGCTCAGCTAGAGACGGGGCTCAGGATATAATTCTGTCTTAAAAGCATGGCCCCAAAGTGTCATTTGAGGGGAATTATTAATGGATGTGTAGGGCTGACTTTTTTCCCTCAGTGCTCTGGATCTGTTCAGATTCCCTCTTTTGCAAGGCACATCTACCACAACTTCTAGTTGGCCTCTTTCACCTAAAGGAGATGCTCTTTAGATAGTGCTTGCTTCAAGAATGCAATTATTATTATTATGTGTGCACAGTTATGATCCCAGAAGTCACTCATTAGAGGATACATGTTCACTGGTTACTTTTAAAGTCTTACATGCTAACTCCAAAAGCTGCTGCCATAACCCTTTTCTTTTGTACTGTGCAAAGATCTCAGGTTACCTCAATTAACAAGAAAATTATTGTGAAAAATCATCGGAGAAGGAGGCTAGCATTAACAATTAAGAGAAGGTTTACATCAAGGCCTCATGTAAAAGGTCTATCTTCTGGTATTTGGTGATTAAAAATGACTTAACTTCTCTCTTCTGATGTTTCTGAGAAAATTGTCTCTATGTGCCCTTTTTCTGCTTTTTGACTCTAGCTTTATGAAGGTGCCTGCTAATTTCTAACCTTCATTACTTCATGATGTGTACAGATGGCCTTCTCTCTGAGTCTTTTTACATTTAATCTTGCTGCTACTTGCTCAACTTTGGATTTTTATTATGCTTTCAAATTCCTGAAATAAAAATCTCATTGTCTTCCCTAATCAACACCATCTCTTTCAGGACAATGCTGTTGTGCCCTACGACCTAATAAACCTCTGAAGAGCCTATCTAGTGACCAGTTTTTCATTGCATGGTCTAGGTGATGGTATGTTTTAGGAAATGTTACATAAGATGATTAAAGAACATCTAGATCTGCCTTCCTTGACCATGGCTGAGGATGGGGACTTTTAAGAAGATTCAGGAAACTTTGGGCAATCGAATCCATATCCCAGAAAAGGAATGAGTCTCAGCTCCTCACATTATTGTATCGAACAAAGCAATCTTACAGCTTCCAAGCAAATGACAAACTGTGCTGTTTTCTCTATCCCTATTAAAAAAAAAAATTCAGATCCCTGAGGAGAGAAATATTGGTAGGCTTAAAAGTAAGGAATACTTGTAGATTTCTGCTTGCTCATCTGTATTCCATATGACAATTTAGGTAACAGAAAACTGGACCCTGGGCCTCTTTAAACCAAACTTAAATGCATTTTGCCACATGATTTATTTTCAGAAAAAGTGATGATTGGCTGAAAAATATAACCTCATGGTAACTTGGATATTGAAAATGATGCATTTGTGCTTTGGTCATCTTTACAGACAAAGGTGCTCTCGAGTTATGGGTGATTCATTCCTCATTGTACAAAGCATTTGGCATTATTAAAGGAAGTTTAAATTGGAGAGACACTATACATTGCACATGGAAAAAATTTGCATTTTAACATCTCTAGAAAGCTATTAAATATCTCAGAAAGATCCATAAAGGAAAGTGTGTCCCATACCTTGAAATAGAAAATAATTGGAAAAAGTGGAAATAGAGTTCCTATTTTTCAGAAAGAAGCCATATCATCCTATAAATCTTTGAAAAGAAGTTTTCGTGGGCTCTGCTCTAAGCATTCAAATGCTTTTCAGGAGCACCTTGACCTTAAATTAACATTTATAGAGTTTAGCTGACATCAAGCTCTGTAGTTTAATGGAAGGTTTAAAGTTGAAGAAGGTAAGTAGTCTAAATTGGTATTGTATATTAAGTCTTGAATAAGGATGCATCTCTACAACTGCCACCATTTTCATTTATTTTCCCCTTTAGAACAATAATAACAATTGGTGAAATATATGAAATGCATTTTCTATCATGAATAATACATTTTTATATGTTAACCTCATGGAAACTAGAATAGTCCAACAGTAACAATGACATTAATACTGTCTTCTTAAGAATGGGTAAAAGTAACAATGTTTGCATTATATGACCTTGATAATATTGTTTTCTGTGAAATCTGTGATGTAAATATAGGTTGTAAAAATATTAATCAAATGATAAACCAATAAAGAAGCACCTTAAAATGTAAGAAAAGTAGGAAATATTTAATGTTATGTACAGATTAAACTACAGATCAAGTGAAAATGAGATGAATCCCATTTTGTTCGAACCAGGAGTTCATTTGTGGCAGAATATGAAAGTCTGGGGAGTAATAGATGATGCATGAAGATGTTTTTTAAAAATGCTGCTAATGAGTTTCCCCTTGATAGTATTGCAAGTAAAAACAAGCTTCCAGTATATCTATACTATTCTACATTGCATAAAGCTCAATTTATAAACATGTTGTATTACCACACAAAGGAAAAGACCATCCCTCCAAGTATTTTATTCTAGGAAAGATGCTTTTGAAAAAAGGTGCTAACTAGAACTAATCATGCTCTTAAGTCCAGGCCATAAGTCTCAGCACTGGGCCATGGACTGGACTGGAGGGAGGGTCATGCCTGTTCTTCTTTCCTCAATTGTATTGTAGAGCAATTTCTTGAAGATATCCTAAGTCTTTCTTAGTAGGAGCCAGTAACAGCAGCCCTGTGCCATTTAAGCAGAGAACCCTGGGCCAGACCAGGCCACACGTGGTCTTAGCCCCGCTACCATCCTCTCTCTTTCCCGTCCCCACATCTGTGATCCCTGGAGCTCTTCAGAGCATCTGGCAGATGCTATGCTTGGGGGACAGGAAACATCTTCTTGCTTAAACTCAGTTTCAGACCCTCCTGACTCCTCCTCATGCCAGTTGCTTGTTATGGTCATGACTACTGCAGACAGCTTTGTTTAAGTTTTGACTCACTTGATGCTGACAGCATCAATTTCAGCATCTTCTCTGGGCTCCTTCTGCTGCTCTTTAGGACTTTTGTGAGCCTGGGTTTGGTAGGGACTCACTTTCCAATAAGCAGTTTGGACTCTCCCAAAGGCTGTTGAGAAGATGGCTGTTTTTCTTGTTGATTCTTTGGGTTCACTATCCTATTCTGGCAGTCCAGGTAGCAGTGGGTAAAGCTCCACTGGCTTACAGTGGTGATCAACTCAACAATACACCCTTGGTTTGCCTTCTCCTCCTTTCTAATTCCCTTCTCCCTGGTTTCTTATTCCTGTTCCCTGAGGTTGCTTTCCAAAATAAACTACTCACTTAAAACCTCAAGTCTCAGGCTTTGTTTTCTCAGGAGGAAAACAACAGTGTCATACCACAGGTCACTGTTAATCATCCTCTTAACTTCTACCACAAATCATCTACTACTTAAATATGTCTCAGTGCACCTCAGAGTCCTTTATATGTGATGCATTTGTGAAGCTGATCACATTGATATAAAGATACAAGGGATTATCCAATCACTTCCAGATACAGACTATTAATTAACAAAATAGGGCCCATACTTTCTGTTCTCTGGTACCTCCTACCAGCATCCAGAATGTTATCTCAAATTCGTTGAAAAGTCCCTGGTGTTGGACCACTGGTAACGTGTGCAAAAAGTGTCCATTTAAATGGCTCTATTTAATTGCAGACTTCACTCAATCAATTCATGTGAATGGATGCAAGGAATATTTTCCTCTAATATTCTGAACAGCAATGTATTACACAAGGACTTATCAAAAATATGGTGTACATTAAATTTTAAAAATGTACTATTAGTGTCTTAGTTACTTTTCTCTTGTTGATGAAGTAAATGCCCAGCAGATTAAAGATCCATCAGATCATAGGAGAAAACATTAAAAGGGAAAAAGTTTATTTGGCTTACAGTTTTGGGGGATTTCAGTCCATAATTGGCTTTCTCCAAGAAAGGGTGGCACCTGGCAGAGGGCCAACAGTTCATAGCAGCAGAAGACAGCAAAAGTAACGAGAGAGAGAGAGAGAGAGAGAGAGAGAGAGAGGAGAGAGAACGAGAGAGAACAAGTCTCTTTCTGTCCTTCATACTGTATGCAGACTACCTTCCCTAAAGCAGGTGTAGCTCCCACACTCTTAATCCCAGCTTTGGACCATGAAGCAATTACAAACTCTAAATTCAGCCATTTCTGAAGAGCCCCCCCACCCCATAATGACATGAGGCTTTGGAGTGACATCTAGACACAAACTAGATAACATACAATAACTGACACATTGCCACTAATCCTCCCGCCCCAGATAATTGCTCTCTCTTCAGACATACTTAGACCATCATTCTTGTCACTTTATGAAGTAGTTCTGGAAGTTCTTTCATGAGTGTCCACCTATATGTCCTGAATTGATTCAAATGTTTATGGCAATTTCTGTCACATAGAGACATTATATTGTGTCCTCATCTACCTTATTTACCAGATTTGACACCATTTAACTTTCTGCTCTTTCCCAAAGTCCAAATGACCATGAAAGGTATACATTTTGAATTGGTTCTAGATATCAAGGCAATCATAATAGCTCAACTGAAGACATTCATGAAAGAGGACTTCCAGAATTGCTTTGAAATGTGGCAAGAATGATGGGACAATTGTGTTTGAAGTGAGGTGGAGTATTTTGAGAGTGCTTAATGGCAATATGTCTTTTACCATAACTTTATTTCAATTTAAACATTCACTGTATGTTTTGATCACACTTCATATTTTATAAGATGTCTAACTGGCTTTATAAAGATGTACATATTTATTTATCTTCTACCAAACTACCAAATGTCAATGAAATTGATACAAAATAACTAACTTCTGTGTTTGTATAAAATAAAATGATTGTCAGAATACTCAGAAAATTTTATCATTCCTAGGATTCTGTGTTTTAGGAAAAACATTCACAGTTATGCCATAGTGTAATTTAAATGACAGAAGCCAGGCTGCCAAAATATTCAAGTTTAAGGCAAGCGCATCCAGTATGCATAGAAAAACAGAGAAGTATTTGTTCAAAATGAACAGGAAAGTCAGAAGTCATACACGGTTACACATACTCACTCATGATCAGTTAAGCCTAAAGCATTTGCAAGTGGCAATTTTCCAGTCCCACTGGGAGAATGGGATGATTAAAGTGTTTTTCTTGCACAGATTTCATTCCTCTTTAAAAAGGAGAAAACTCTAGTTAGCATCTGGTTGTAATGCATTATTGAAATACATTCCAGACATTGCTTCTTTTGGTCAAAAAGCTAGAATCTTTTTTTAAAAGAAATAATTTTAGTGTGTCTCATCTGCAGCTTTCTCTGGTTGTGGAAACCATGAATGGCAGAGGAACATATCCTCTTTGTATGTCCCTTTTCTGTTCCAGGCATGCAGTGTAATATTTCATGTAAGTTATTCCTAAGTAGGGTCATGGAGAATTGTACAACTGAAATAAAAAGGTAGCTGCTTGCTTGCATGCTTGGTATTGCTGTATCCTGTACTTTTGTTGTTACAGTACTCTACATAATTTAGGTTCTAAGCAGGAAAATAGAAGCCAGAAGAGATATTTTAAACAGAGGGAATTTCACACAGGAAATTATTTGAACAAGATTTTGAAGGCTAAAAGAGGAGGAAAAGAATGCTAAACTAGTCCTGTATTAAGGTTTACCTGAGAAATAGAACAAATAAAATATCTGTCTAGATAGATTACAGAATGAGAGTTAATCTAAGAGATTGTCTCACCCAATCATGGAGGCTAAGAATTCCTGTGACCTGCTATTAGTGAAGCTGAAGTCCAGGAAAACTGCTGGTATAATTCCTGCCCAAAGCTTAAGGCCTGAGAACCAGAAGCATCTGCAAGTGAGGGCAAGTGGAGATCGCTGTCTCAGTTCAAGAAGAGAAGGGGAGAGAGAGAGAGAGAGAGAGAGAGAGAGAGAGAGAGAGAGAGAGAGAGAGAGAGAGAGAGAGAGAACTTCTGAGTACTTCTGTTCAGACACTCAATAGGCTAGATGGTTCTCATCTGCACTGGTAAGAGTAGATCTTCTTTATTCAGTCTGCCGATGCAAATACTCATGTCTTCCACAAAAAACTTCACAGACATACCTGAAATAATGTTTTACCACTTACCTTGGCATTCCTTAGCTGAAACAAGGTGGCATATACATTTAATCAACCAAGCAAATGTTGAGAGCAGCTATAACACTTGGGCCTGGGGGAAAAAAAGAGATGAGGTTATTCAAATCTAGGAGCTCAGAGGAGGCCCTGCCTCATCCATGCTGATGCTGGTACCCTAAGGGGAGAGCCTGTGCTGGTGTTGGCAGTGCCAAGAGAACCTGGGGGCTGTTTAGGAATGGGAGAGCATGACAAAAAAGGTTTCCTGCTTTCTTCTGCTTTCCTCTCTTCTGTCTGTACCTCCCATTATAGAGCCTAAGAGAAGGCAGAAGTGAGTCAGTTTACAGAATTCCAGGACTAGAAATACACAGCGATCCCAGAAAGGTGGAGATGAAAGACAATACATGAATCACCAAACTATACCTGTTGAATAATTATTAATACAGTAGAACTATGTTTCAATTTTGTAGAGAGTGGGACAATTTTATTGTTTTCTTTATGGCTTTGTCTTGCTTTTCTCATTGTTGAGACAAAATACCTGACTTCCAAAGTTAAAGGAGGAAAGGTTTATTGTAGCTTGCAGTTTATAGAGGATTCAGTCCACAGTTTGTGGCTCCAAGGTAGAGGGTGGCAGAGGAGAAACACTTTGTGGCAGGTGCAAGGCAAAAAGGCAGTGTTGTAGTCAGGGGTTGAGAGGAGAACAATTAGAATCAGGACACAGAATTTATAATATTATTTTATGATAGTCACTCAAAGTTTAACACAAGAAAGTACAGGAAATCTGTCCATAATACTAAAGACTCAGAATATTCAGCCAAGGGCCTGAATGTTCCACATGAGTCCAGATGAAAACCCAGAGCCTATGACAATGCCTCCCATGAGTCCACCTGGAGGTCTAGAACCCATGAGAAGGACTCACAACAGTCTGCTTTATGGATTTGTGCTGGGAAGGCCCAAAGGTCAGTGGTGGAAGCCAGAAAGTCTATGCCAACAGGGTGAAGGAGCTGTGCTGGTAGGTTGAGGGTTCTATGCTGGAGCCGAGAAGTCACGCTCATAACAAGAACCAGAGCTGTCTTGAAAAGCACCACAGCCATCCTCAGCGACACTGAGGCCCGAGCTCCTCTGACGATAAGAACAGTTGAGTATATGCCAGAAAGCTAGCATGACGAGTTTGTCCTGGAGATTAAGCACACATGTCTTCCCCTCCAGAGCCAGGAAGTGGTGCCGATATAAGGACCAGAGCTCCCCAAGTGAACCACAGCCACTCTCATCAACAAGATCTGGAGCTCTTCCAATGATAATGGTTGAACTCACACTGGGGAAACTAGTCATGATGAGCTCCTCCAGGAGAACCAACAGCTCAAACAGCAACACTTAGACCCAAAACACCTCACTCATCTTCTCCACGTCTCTATTTATGCTGGCAACTCTCTTCAGGTGGAACATCTATATTGGGTCCTGACCAGATTCCTGATCTCCCAAACAAGTATACGGTGGAGGTTAAATAAAAAGAGACAATTGTATGATTTTTTTTAGGGTTCCAGGAGGATCAAAATCCTTTAGTTGAGCTTGTGACTCCAAGGGCTAAGACAATGTCTTCTCTGGATTAGCCCACTTTATTAGTACCAAGGACAAAAGGTGAGAAAAGCACAGGAAATGAGCAGGACCTTGGGAGTCACTTTAAAGACTTCTCCCAGTGGCAAATTATGCCAATTTAGGAGAACCATCTTATCTCCAAGATAACATTCATGGTAGGATTGAGACTGCAGGAGTGAACTTCTTTTAACTGCTGTCTCCATTTACTTAATTAGTGGAGGAGCCAAGGGGTCTTCAGCTGTGGCCTTATCTTGCCCTTTGAGGTATCTCTGGCCTTACAGGCTACTACAAGCCTCACCCAGGGTCAGTGATTCATAGAGGTTCACTTACTATGAATCAGCTCCCATCGCCAGGCAAGGGGCCAAGACCTAGGACAGACTCACAGATAAACATAGAAACCCAATTAGTTAAATTTAAATCCTGCTCAGAGCCACTTTGTAGTGGTCACATCTATGCTCAGCACCATGCTGATTTAATTTAGCTGGTGTTAAGTGGACTACCAGTTCTTAATCCAAAACAGGCAGCAAGCAGCAAAGTGATGAAGCAGCAATGATGACAGCAGCGCTATTTCTATCCAGGTTACATGCTCTTAGGGCAGGAACCCAGGGCCAGTCTTTCCATTATTCACTCCCCAACTATGCCAAACCAAGCAGTGGACAAATTTAGTAATCACACATCCTGATCCAGCATCATACACTGTAGATCTAGCCACCCCTTAAAGTCCTATCAACACATGAGGCTTTGGGGGGACATCTATGTGTAAGCCATAACAAACTCCAAAATCATAGTTTTATCATTTCACAGTTTTATAACTTGGAACTTAGCAATCATAAGAAGTTCAGAGTAAGGTTGCATCACAATATCAGTAATATCTCTAAAAATGAAATGAAAACATTGTATTGTTGTTTTATTAGTAAATATTCTCATACATTTATCTGAAAGATCTTCCTAAGCTGTTTTTGGGTGGGAGTCAATAATATGAATCAACTGACAGATATAAAAATTTGGGGAAAGCCATGGGAAACTTTGGGAAAGTTTCTACTGGTTTTTCAAAATTTCAGGATAAGACACATTTTCCAAATTCCATAACAGAGAATAGAGTTCCAGATCTGCTGTCATTAAAGTTTGTTGAAGCCAAGTTTTTACAAAATCACAGTGGTTCTAAATTAGTAACATGTAACAACTCTTCCTAACATTTTCAACTAGTTGCCCAATGACTTTTGCCCAAAACTTCCCAGACTATTAATTTTCTTATATTGTACCTTTACACATAAAGAAGCATTATTTATTTACTGTAACTAAGTCAATGCCCAAAGTTAGAAGTAAAACATCTTTTTTTCTGGTGAGGGATGATAATGAGTGTGAAAAAATTAAGAACTAGAAAAACTTCTGTTCAAATTCTGTTATGACATCTGTTATGTATGATATAGTTATATATAGTATGTATTTTATGTAGGATTTTCCACTCTTGACACTTTAGACCAAATAATTCTTTCTTCTGAGAAGCTATCTTGAGCACTATATGTTGTTTAATAAAACATTTATCCATCCAATAGATTTCAGAATACCCCTCAGATTTTGTGACCACCAAAAAATGTCTTTAGGCATTGCTAAATCTCCCTGAGTGTTCAAACATACCTATCCCCCATCCAAAACAGATAAATTACTTCACAGTTCAAATTTTCTTGGCTAATTTTAAGGTTATACTATTAAATTTATATTATTGTTGCAAGGATAAGATATTGTGTATACACACACACACAAATGTCTTGACATATACTCAGTGTAACAAATTAGTACATAATTGGTAAAATGAGAAGGGCATGAACACTTGGAACAAATTAAAATTTTTAAATTATAAAATTTGCTACTCAAAATATGTTCTCTGGTTAACATTGATTGGGATCTTTAATTCTTCATTGAAAATTTGGGTGTTTTGTTCTTCATGGATAGTTGAATTTTTCAAGTTGAATTTTTTTAAATACAACATTATAATATTATGGATCTTGAATACTTAATTTTTTTCTCTACTCCTGCTCTGATAAATCCAAAATTACAGAGCCCCAAGTTAGCCTTGCTGAATCAGAGCCTGCACACTTGCATGATCCCCAAGTGACTGAGATGTGTGATCAAGGTCAAGAAGCACAACTGCACTTGGGGATGAGAGGTGGGATATGCAGGAGGCAGGGACCGCTCAGACAGCTTGAAGCAAACTGTGGATACCTGAGGCATAAGGTGGGAAAGGGGACAGCCCGTCCTCTCCTGTGACCCACATGGCAAAGCATCTATGAGAAGCCACCAAGGACTGTGACAGTCCTCTGAACCACCAGATGGATGTGTTGGAACCCCTGGGAAATGGTGCTTTCTCTTGCAGGGCGCTGGTGCTCTCAAGTGTATTTGTGGATTATTTTCAGGAGAGGTATGTCACAAAGACACAAACAGAACAAGAAAACACTTTGCTGGGCTCTTAGGGGCCAAAGGCCTGCAATAGACTGGTGGGTGCAAGAATCAATGAAAGTGTGTATCAGTTACATAATTGATTATCAGTAAGTATGGACTGGAAAGAGAGAAGGAAAACTTAGGTCATTTACTTATTTTTATTTGAAATTTTGAAAATTTACTTTGCTCTAAGCAATGGCTTTATAAGAAAGGGTAATATGTGGTTAGTCTTTAACAAATTTAATTACCTAAGTGCATGTATGAATCCTGGGTTTGAACACTCAGTTTGGATTATATTATCACTCTTCTCTACATGAATAAATCATAGACCCAGAGAAGTTACCATGCCTTACAGCCCACCTAGATCAATGTTTTCCAGGTCTGTGGCACCTATGCAGAACTCAGGTATGTCAAAAAACAGGCATATTTTATGCACACAAAAACTATGCTTCATGTTTCTGTTTGTTAGTACTAATCCTGTTAAAGAGCATGTAGAGTTGCTATTGTGTTTAATCAGATGCAAACTCGCTTGAAATTTTATTAGGTAGCTTTATGTCATCCTTCATATTCACCTTTTAACATATTTACCTACACATTTTAGGTGTACAATTAATTCCAAATAGGAATCTGTGTGTAATACAGTATATGTATAACATGCTAACAGTGTGTTCATATGCTTAAAAAGTTGAAAACCCCAAGTTGTGGATATACTTTTATACTCATATGTGACAGATGAGGACATTGAGAAATCATAGTTTTGTCCAGCTAATTAAACAATGTATGGTCCTAAAAATTTTTATACTCGACTCTTGTCCTTGGGCTCCATTCTCTCTGCCACTTTAACTCAGCAGACAGAAAGTAAACTATAAGAAAGCAAACTATTTTAACTATGAAAGGTGACCTGAAGAAAAATCATTTCAAGACCAAGTTGGTTGCAGCAAAATTCATTAGCCTTCTCCAGGATGAAAGCTGGTGTCTGGATGACATTCCAAGGTTACTAATACTTGTCAGTCCAACAACTTGCAGACTGTACATGATGGGGAATCTTTGGGGTTTGGCATCAAAGGAGAAAGAATGTAAAAATGGCCCTGATGGATGTTCTGAGGTTGTTTGATCTAAATCCAGAGAAAATAGCAGCTATCACAGCTGATGGAGTACCCGCTATGACTGGGAAGATGAATAGGATGGAGGAAAAAAATTAAAGTCAGAAAAGCTTGTGCCAGACATTTTATCATATCTTCTTATTTTATTTTTTACAAACCAAGCTTGACAACTTGGAAATCCCTTTGTGCGATTTATAAAATAATGAATTCTAAATGAAGGCCTAGATTCACCAACAAACCAAGTAATTATGCAAACAATTTCTGTTGCCCAATATGGCTCCTTGTCAATGCATTTTCAAGTCTAATAACTTCCATGAGGTGCAACAATAATACATGTGATACATATCTTTGTAGTGCTGGCTATCAGACATGGTGAAACACCAGTTTCCTTACTTCCCAGTGACAGCAAAGATATCCTGTGTTATATTTCCACTTTTGATTTACACTCAGAGAAGAGTCAACTGAAAGACAAAAGTGCTACAGGATAATTTGTATTCTTGTATCATTTCTCCTGTGTTCAATGACATTTATTCTCAGATTTCAATACCGTACCTGTTGCTTGCTTTTAAGCTCTTTCTTAACACACACATGCTCACACTCGCCACTCACATGTAATTCTTTCAAGTTGCAATTAGTCATGTGGTTTCTTATGCATGTCTGCTTTAAAAGTGTTTACTTGTGTTAACGCAGGCTGTTCGTTAGCATTCAAGCTTCCAGACAGTAAGATGCAAGTGTGTTATGCCCTTCATGTTCTCCCCACACAGTGAGTGTTCGATAAATACTATTGACTGACTGGCACATCTCCCTCCTCCTTTTCTCTTTGTCTCTGACACCTCTGCTTTCTTTCAGAAGCAGTATTTTTAAAGTGGCAATAATCCTCACTTTGGGCTTATAGAAAGCTCTTCTCAGCCTCGAACTTTTTCTTTATGTAAGCTTTTTAACAATAGACAAAATAGAGGTGTAAGGAAAATGATATTCCACTATCTCTTAACAATGAATTCTGTTTTTAATTGGAACGTGGCAAGTGTCATACAGAATGGAAGCTTTCGCCCCAAGAACAATGCTAGCGTGAACATCTCTGTTGAAGTAGCCATTAAAAAATAATAATGCCTCCTGCCTGTCCTACCCACTCCAACCACTCCTGAATTCAGGGCAGGGTTTTAATGGACAGCCCCAGCTTTAGTTTTCTTCTGTAGTACAGTGGGTCAGACACTCTGTCTATATTCAGTATCTCTGTTGTTCTCTCACAGAACTTAAATAACAGTTTGTTCTTCCTTTGAAATAGATGCCCAAACCACAATTATTTTTTTAACCTTACCTTAGGAAAAGACTTGGTAGTTCAGCGATATCCAGAAATATGGATTTTCAGGAGACATTAAAGTGTGCCCTTCATCAACTGAGCACCGTGTGATCTCACAGAGTTAAGGATTTGTGCCTTTATTACTGTTGCTTCCTCTATTACTGCTGTTATGGATCGTGCAGTTGTGAGGATGATTGTCACAGGGAGATTGCTGTTGTGTCACATCCCTCCATTTGTGCCAGCCTCCTGGAAAAAGTGCAGGTGAGAAAAGTCTCAGGCTGCTGTGGCACCTGCTCTTCACAGGCCTCTCTCCACTCTCAGCAATTATAACCGAAAGCAGCATCTCTTTGGAGCAGCTTCCTTTTCTTCTCATATCCCTAGTTTAATATCTCTTGGAACAAAAGAATATTTAGAAAAAGAGATGGCCCAAAAAAGTCCCAGAGCTTATTGTACGATGGGAATGTTGATGGTCATCTCTCATTTTATTCGTCTGCTGACAGGTGTTCACCTTGCTGTGCTGCTGCTGACACAGCTGTAACCACTCGCATCTCTTTACCTATGGGAGACCCTGAAAATACCTCTGGGAAAAATGACACCTCAGTGTCTTAGTTTGGGTTTCTCCAGAAGCAGACCCCAACCCAAGCTCCCAGGGCAAATCATTTACTTAGGAGTTGATCCTGGGAGGTCAGGAAAGATGGCAACCTCTGCTATCAGAAATGTTGTACTTTTCATAGTTATGGGGACATGGGGGACAGGTGTCCACGGTGGACTGGCTCCATTTTCTGCATGGTTCTGGGTCTGTCTCCCCATTTTTAGTAGTAGAAACTACTAAACTTCATTTTGTAGGAAAACGAAGTACAAAAAAGGCAGGAGGGACAAAAGGTATGTTGGCTCTGGCCTGCTCTCCGGGTCTCTTTCCCAGATGTAAAATGTGCCAATGAGTGACATCTCTGTCTGTACCGTTTCATCAGGGCAGGAGGATGTGAATTATTCCATGCAGCTAGGACAGATGCAGCCAACAGGAATTATAGGAAAGTTTCAAATTCCTCTTCTCACTTTTTAAACCAGAGAGGAAACTTGATGAACTGCAAGCAGAACAACAAATGGACTCTTAATTTGCTCCCCAAACACACGCGTAGGCTATTTTAGGGCCAGGAAGACAATAATAAGAGGCAGTAGACACAAAGCATTCAGCATCCCAGGGCTCTAACTTGGGATATGCACAGGTTTTACACAGGAAAGCTAATGCGCAGATAGATTAAGCAATCTGCCCTGGGCCAGACAAACTCTAGCAACCACATTCCGCAACCTGCTTTTGTTACCACGAGACGTACTGCTATGGGATAATAACAGTATTGGTTGGCATTTATGCCCATCTTGGCTTCTTGTCATTTGCTTGAAAGAAAGAAAGAGAGAGAGAGAGAGAGAGAGAGAGAGAGAGAGAGAGAGAGAGAAAAAAGAAAGAAAGAAAGAAAGAAAGAAAGAGAAAGAAAGAAAGAAAGAAAGAAAAAGAAAGAAAGAGAGAGAGAGAGAGAGAAAGAAAGAAAGAAAGAAAGAAAGAAAGAAAGAAAGAAAGAAAGAAAGACTGCATAGCTTCCTTTAAAAAGATTCTGGGATTTACGCATCATGCCTGGGGCTCCATTCCTTACATGCTCTTTATGATTGGTTTGTGTGAGTAAAAACATGATTTACCAAAGCAAGTAGGTCCAGATAATTTCTTAGCAGGCAAGGGTTTAGCTCAGTGGCACAAGCGCCTGTGCCTGGCAAGCATGAGGTCATGAGTTCAATCCTCAGTACCAAAAATAAAATAAAATAAAGTAAAAGTTTGTGTCAAAAAGCTCTGTGCTGAGATTACAAAGTTTTAATTAATTCATCTCTTACCTCTGTTATATTTTTACTCCTATTTTAACATATCTATTTTCCCCATGCAAATGATCAGAGCAAAGAAGTCAAAACTGCTCCTCTTTCCAAGGCAGTGACTACAATACAAAAGGGAAATCCTGCCAGTGAAACCCTTTGATATTTCTGTCTGGAAAATATGCTTGGTGTGATAATTATTCAGGTAATTTTTTCCTCCCAGGAGGACAGGCTGTTATTTTGACAGTTTATTTCACTGTTGCAAATAAAGTTTACATTGTCAATTAATGGGAATACACCAGGTAACAGTCATGAGCTCTCAGGGAATAATCTTGAAGCCATTTCCAAATGTCCTTTCTGGAAGCATATGGTCATATCCTCCACTTCATCAGCAGGTCAATCAGCAGTTGCTCTTTAATATGGAATGTTCTTCATGCACCAGTGAAATTTCCAAGCTCCATCACATTTGTTTTCCTCCCTATGGTGCTTGAAAGTTGCTTAAGCCACTGATGATTGCGTTGCCATGAGCTCTGATCACTCTTCTGGATAGTAGGCTTTTAGATGTCATCTTTAATTTGTGGTATTAATATTGAACTCCATCACTGTTCAGTGGTTTTAGTGAAGTATTTACATATAGACTAGCAAAGTGTTTGAGTAGTGCACTGAATACTGTCCAGTCCTAATTGGAACCGTAAAGTTTACCGCAGTACCTGCATGACATTGATATGATTTCTGACTATAAAGCGGCCTTGGAGGTTTGCTTTAAAAAACAAATGAGATGTGTTTTTGCAGCTCTGTAGCTCCTTGTCCATCCAGCCCATTCATGATTGGTGGTAATAGTTAGAAGTGTTTTAACAGTCTCATACACTTTTAGGAAGATTAACTGTCTCAAAGATTTTTTTTTAAACTGGGAATCACATTTAAAATTAATGAACTAATTAGTTAAGAAATGTATTACTTTATTATGGAAAGAGAAACCTTGCACCATAATGATAGTATGAAATGCATGAAGTGTCCTTTTATTTTATGACATTAGAGGAAGGTGGACTTGGTAAGGAACATTTAGACTGCTACTATTAATTATCTGATTTAAAGATCACTTCACCCTGTGAGAAAGATGGATTATCAATCAGTATTTGAGAGCTTCAAAAGGATGAAAGAGAAAAAGAGAAAAGAAAAAGGAACATCTTCCTTGTGTTGTTAGATGACCTTGTGCCCTGGTATGTTTAAATTGCTTACTTCCTATAACTCTATAAACTTCTGTATTTTCATTTGCCGGATTAGATTGAAGTGTCAACTATATTTGATGAATGACATTGGTAATATATGTTCATGTTCGTCTTTGCTCTTTCTGCTTTTATTTATATAGAGTCAGTATAATTTATTTCTCCTGAAAAAGCTTTCAGCAAAAAAGATTTTTTAAAGTACAAATACTTTTTAACAGGACTCTGGGGTTTGTAATGATCAAATCACTCATCTTTCCTTCCTCTTTCCAGACCTTTCCCCCCCTTGCTTACTTTTCTTTCAAAACTAGCAACAAAAAAGAACATAGGAAAACTTAGCAGTCATGAAGCAGAATAAAAAGTTAGGATTGCATACAATCTGTGTAGCTCAGTCTATATGCGCATTAGTGGAATGATATAAAGAATTGCATAATTATTTGGATAATTTAATTTAAAAATACCAGTCTGCAGCTTTCTCTATTCAAACATTTTATTCTCTCATAGAAAACTGGGCCCAAGACTGATTTTTCTTTTTTTTATAGTTCTAGTGAATAGGAAGACTTTGTGTCATCTTAAGGAGATGTAGGGAATGAATCCCTAGTATCCTTGAGGTGGAAATGGAGCACCTTATTAATTGTGCCACCAGTTACTTCCTTTGATTTTTACTTAGATCAGAATTGTATATTTAGGGTAATTGGTCTCCTATTTTTTTCAGTGCTTCTTCAGGGTAAGAGGAAGGGGAAAACTAGGATGGGGAGTGGGATGAAGGGAAACACAGTCAGTCTAATCTGACTCTGAAAAGTATCCAGCATAAGAGTGACTATGAAATGAGATATTAGGGAATATATAATCAACAAAAAGCCAAACTGGGGGAGGGAGCCATGCTTTGTTTTTCTTTCCCTTTCCCCCTTTTCAAAGAAGGTCATCCTTATCTGAACTGTATCCTTTCCTTCATGCTCTTTTGGTCACAAAAGAATTCCTCCTGTTAATTGAAATCCCATATTTCTTTATTGCTTACCTGAAGGTTGCTGAAAGGAATGATAGATGTAATAAAATGCTGATTGCCCAGTTCAGTCACAGAAATAACTACACGCCATCTAGCTATATTTTCACTTTGCATATTCACTCTTCCCAAGCCACAGTAATAAAGATTGCCATGACCCACTGTTAGAAGAAAAAATTACAGCTAATTTAGTTTGGTTTACATTGACTTTTATTTGTGATTCGTGATCAGAGTGGCCTTCACTCTGCAAAATAAAATGGGAGCTCCCACTGGGCAATAGCTTAATGGCAGGTTTTGTAAGATGGGAACAATGGAACAGAACAATGGAGGAAAATAATCAATTGATTAACATTAGTTTAGTATGTATTACTTTTCGGGGGAGGGGTAAACCAAGAAAACTTCCTTATAACAATGATTAAGGTAGACTGAGATTGGATGTTTTCAGGAAAATCCTGATCTGTTTTGGGAGCTACCTGCTTCCTTAAAATATCAGAATCCACTTTGATTCTGCATTATTTAGCATAAGTAAGTCCATTTTGTTTTGGTCAGGTCTGGTAGGAGCTCAATCCACAATAACAATCTCCCATAATTTTTGTTTAACACCACTTAATCACAATCTGCATTCTGGGTGTCCCAGGCACAGATCTTGACTTCTCTGAGACTCTGTGAAATGAAAAGCTGACATACACACTTCTGGAAGACTGTGGCCATATTTTATTTTTTATATCAGAGTCAAAGACCTTGAACTTTGTCTTTTTGAAAAATAATTGTTAGAAGTAGTACATGTTTGCAGTACATAGTGATGACATTCACCATGGAAGAAGCTGAAATTTTAAAAAGTGAAGAGAAAATAAGAATAGTAAATTACAGTACTGCATGACTGAACACATATCAGCTTATGAATTTTAAAAAATTAGAAATAAGTCAAATTTTATTTATCATATACATGAGGAGAAAATGAATAATGTGTTTATAATTTTTTAAAATGCAATGGTTTCCAAATTGTGTCATTGATATGCAAAGTGAGTTGGATCAAATTCTACCTTTGTTTACTCTTATCCAATGCTTTATAGTCAGTCGTTATAATTTCTGTTTGTTTAAGATACAAATATGTTAACATTTGGGTTCACTTGACACATTGTAGAACTGGTATTGAACACAATACCTCTGTACTGAGAGACATCCCTTGCCCTCTTGTACTTTTTTGTTTTGAGAGCCAATGTTGCTAAATTGCTAAATTGCCTCACTGGGCTTGAACTTGTGTCAGCCTCCCAGCATGCTGAGATTATGAGCATGCGCCACTATACCCAGTTAGTATTCCCTATTTAATACTTTCAGTTCTATTCTTCTAGTTGTTTTGTCTAAAAATATCAGAGTATTCCATGATCTTTCTGGTTTTTTCACACACATCGTTCAATCTTCCAGCAAATGTTGCCTAATCTGCTTTCAAAATATGCCACAAATCTGACCACTTCTTACCATGGCCATCACTATAGCTCTTTCTTCTCTAAATTATCATACTAGTCATCTACCTGGGTTCCCTGATTTCACAGTTTCTCCTATATAGTCTGTTCTCAACAGAATAGCTGAGTAATTCTTTAAGGATGTGAGTCAAAGCACAATTCTCTTCTAATAGCCCTGCAGTGGCTTCCTTATCCCTCAGTATAAAAACCAAAAACTTTATATCTTGTACTTCACTCATTATTCCATCTTGTACTTCACTTATTACTTTCCCTTTTGCCCATTCCATTTCTGTCACCTTGATGTTTTTCTCTTCTCTCACTCTTACATCTTACAATATCCTCCTGGCTTGCTCCATTATCTCCTTTATGTCTTTGCTTAAAGGCTAACTTACCAATTTAGACTTTCTTAATCACCTTACTTAAAATTGTACAGTATACTCCTTTTCTTTCTTTCTTTCTTTCTTTCTTTCTTTCTTTCTCTCTTTCTTTTTAGACAGCATTTCACTGTGTGGTTCAGATTGGCCTTCAACACACAGTGCTCCTATCTCAGCTCTCAAGTGTTGAGAAAACAGGTGCGTACCACTGTACTGCACTCCAATTTATTTTTCTTCATAATGCATATTATTATCTAACTATGTATATACATATATCTAATACTGATTGTAATACTATACATTCATGTATATACTATAATACTGCATATGTGTATATTTATATATTACATAGATTTTTGGATATCTTGCTTACTGCTGAATATCAGTGCTTAGAACACTCACTGATACATAACAGATGCTCAGTAAGTCATGGAAAGGGAGCAGGCTATTAGATAAATACACAAATAAATGAGTAAATGAATCAATAAACTAATGATATGACTTAGCTATTTATTTCTGCAAGTGTATCTTAAGACCATATCAAGTCTTGTTTTATTAGACTAAACACTATGAAATTGCTGATATTTCATTTTTTATCTGTACAAATGATCATTTTACAGGGTTTATTCACTGCATTTAGGGTTTAATATGTCTGTATTTACCTTCTGTTACTTACCTTTTGTCTCTTTCATCTTCTCACACTTCAGATCAACTCTGATTTATATTCCTCATATCCTAACATTTGTCAAACCACTGCCAAAGTGAAGCCTGGCAAGGACAGTGCCATATTCCAGTGGTTTATTCACAGTCTGTCTGAGATCTGCCCCACCCCCACCATACCTGGTCTCTCAATAGTAGAAACACTCTGGGATTCAGATGCATGAGGACATTTACTTCTCCCATTAATCTCTCTTACATATATTTCTGGGGAGTCAGAACCAGTGTCAAAATTGGCTGAAGGACATATCCAGTTAACAAATACTGTGCTAATACTGCTTTGTACATATACTTGATTAACTGTGTATAACAGGTGATCCAAGTGGTGCTGTCATCACTTAAAGTGCAATAATCACAAGTAGAATAGACAAATTAAAAAGTTAAAGGTATGGATAGACATCATCCACTAACAGGGACTTACCTTGGCCTAGTGGGAAACTGGAGAATGAGCTTCTTAGAAGGACGTGGCCATCAGGTAGGAGTGAGGACGGAGAACTGAGAGATGGGTATCACCTAAGAGCACAGTAGGTTTTCACTTTCCAGTTCAAAGACAGACACTTTCTAGTCAGTCTCTGGCTGGAGGGGTGAGCCAGTGTGGCATGGGCTGGTTGGTCTAGCTGTCAGGGGTGGAGAAGTGGTGGTGAGGACATGAAGACAAAAAGTAGAAGGGCCAAAAGTGGCCCTGCCCTACCTTTCACCTTGGAGAAATATGTGGGTCCTTGGTCCCAGCCAGGAGCTCACTTCAGGAATGGGACATAAATGGTGTACTGGGTTTTCTTAGCCTGGGCCTAGCTACAGTAATTCCTCACAATCTACAGGTTTCCTGGACTTTGTTTCCCCACAGAAGACAAACACATCACCATTGTTTAGTTTGTCTACACCAAAACTCACATTGAGACTTCACTCCCTCCAAGTGACAGCGTTGGAAAGTAGGACCAGAAGTGGCTGTCTGAGTTACAGGATGAGTAGACCAATGTGTTTCTCACCAGATCAACCCAGTTCATTTCCATGAGGAAAGTACTGAGAGAATAACGCCACTCCTGTGTTCTCCCTTTTTCACAGGTGCCGCTTACCCTTCTACTTCCCATGAGTTGGAGCAGCCTGATGTTGTTACCAAGTGAAGCTGCCAGATCTTAACTGTGAGCCAAAATAAATGTCTTTCCTTTATAAATTACTGTCTCAGATATTCTGTTATGTAACAGAAAGCAGAGTGAGGTATATACAAACTCTTATGTAACACATGTGCCACAGTATGGCACTTACATAGAAAGCTTGTTCTTATATCTTCTTGACTTTAAAGAATGAGTAAGGTAGAAATTTCCTATAATAAGGAAAAAGGGACTGCTCTTTCTGGAAAAAATAGAGATCATCTTTTTTTTTAAATTTTATTTAAAGAGAAAAAAAGCGAAACAGAAAAAGGGGTAGAAACAATACAGAATTTCAGAAAAAAAATAAGCAGTAAGAAATCACTAGTTGATAAATTACATAGTCTTCTTAGACATAGTTGTTCAAGTTACAAAATTAAAGCATACAAAGTGGACATTCAAACAGTGAGGCTGCAAAGAAGTTCAATAAGTAACAACTTAGCAACATGGTCATCAATCCTACACACTTAAACATACATGCAGCCATATCCTCTAGAGCACTTTCTTTTCTTCCTTTTACTTTTAAAGTAAATTATCTGTTTAGTTATATCCTGTTTCAGGTTGCTCAGTAGCTTACTGACTTGTTTTGTTGTTATTTACTTTTTAATCACCTTATATAATTCTGTTGCCTTGTTTTTGAGTTTCTCCTCATCCGTGCTCCATGGATCAGCTTTGGTAGAGTTGGGAATTTTTTGGAGGTATTTTGTTACTTTGTTATCTACTTTTTTTTTGAAGGTAGCAAAATACAGCAGCACAAGACAGAACAAACCCATGCGACCCACAGTGCAGTGAAACTGGCACAGAACCTCACAGCAGGTCACCAGGACATGAGCAATAGGCACAATAGTACACCCTATTCTGTTCACATTAGCTGTACTTTCAATCAGGTAGAGCAAATTGGAAGGAAATATCAAACTTATAAAAACAGAATATTGAATAGAGCAATGCCATTAATCAAAACTGAGCAAAACAGTGATAAAAATATTTGCCTTCAAAGAGATGGTAGAAGGAAATATCTCTTACTTGCCTCACTGCATGCATTCGTCCTCCCAAGAGATACTCAGACTGCTGGTGCCGACTTGCTAACAGGGGGCGGGGGGCTATGGATTGATGTCTAATCGTTAGCCCGTGAACCCGCAGGCTCCCAGCTGCATACCAGGGCGGCGAGTAGGCTGCCTGTTCTCCCAGTGCCCAAAGTTGCAACATGATGCAGAGTTCAGGAATCATTGATAGTTCTCGCCCTGGAGTGCCCAGGGATCATCTTTTGCTGACACATAGGTCACTGGAAATATTGATATGAATTTGAATGCAGAAGGATATTTATATTTTGCTTGATTTTTAAAAATTTTATATAAAGACTCACAAATTACAAAAGAGTTTCTGTGTATTCCTCCCCCATATGTCAATATGTTCCATAATCAGAACATATTAAAATCAGGAAATCAACAGTGATACATTTCTATTAACAGACTGAAGTATCTTATTTTATAATAGCAAAGGGAAGACTCTGTACCTTCAATTACACTGGTTTTTGTCTAGGGCAACACAGCCATTTGTAGCAGTAGCCTCCCTTTTGCATTTTTCTCTGATAGATGCACCAGGATTATTAAGAATTGATCGTATAGTGAGCGATCAAGTATGCTGAAATCCAGTCATGTCCTCCAATTTTGCCTCTCCTTGAATGTTCACATCTGGTTGGATCCTGGGTCTTTGCTCATCTCTGAGATGTGGGACTTCCAAGACAATGCATGTTAATATAA
This sequence comes from Hydrochoerus hydrochaeris, assembly GCA_004027455.1. Taxonomy (NCBI): domain Eukaryota; kingdom Metazoa; phylum Chordata; class Mammalia; order Rodentia; family Hydrochaeridae; genus Hydrochoerus; species Hydrochoerus hydrochaeris. The sequence continues at coordinate 316,856 of PVLA01001017.1, read as the reverse complement.
TGCAGATTCCCAGGGCTCAGATGGGTGGAGGGCCAGCCACAGCAACAACTTTGTGCCTGCTGATTGTTAGTAAGAGGACAGCTGTGCTATAACTAATCAAGCTTCCATCTCTTTGAATCAGTCCCAGCTATTTCTAGAACATCATGCATCTTTATCATTTCCTTTATCCTAGCCTCCCATCTAGGGCTTTATTATTGCAGTCTATAGAACCTAGAATTTGATTTTCTATGTGAATTGGCTGCAGGTAGAGGTGGGTGATGAAACAGTGCTTTCAGTATGGGTCAGGCTCTGGTGCTACATATTTTTCATATTTTTCGTCTTCTTCCCCTGTGTATAGTATTTGAGTTTAATAATTTCATGTGCATTCCAGCCCTAGAAGTCCAAAGTCCTTCTAGCACCATCATTTTGTGAAGATTAAAAAAAGATACAGTGCAGAGGTGGGGGGGTGGGGATTCCAAATAGAAGTGACAGTGTACTTCTTCAGATTGTACACCTTGCTTGACTGGATCTCAAACACAAACTGACACAATCATCTTAGATACACCGCATGTAAGACAATTATTTTACTAGCTTCCACAGTGTTATGGGTTCCACTTCATTGTACTTTGACAAATTGATGTCATGTGGACAGAGGCTCAAGTTCCCTTGCTAAGTCCACATCTCACTGTTGATGTTTGAGATGTGAAAATACATTTAGTGCTAATCAGACAGGTGAGTTTTGCTGGCAAGATGCTCAAAATTTTTTTTTATCTGACTTTTTGTGGGTAAATACAGAAATTGTTTTCAGGCAAACTTAAGAAGCAAGGTACATTGGCTTTGCTCTCAAACAGAGTTTCCTGTGGACCATTTTAGCAATTAATTGAAATGATTTTCTTCATGACGTTATCCTCAGAAACTAAGATATTCAGTAGAAACCAAGGTTTCCTAATGATGTTATTACTACGAGACAGCCTCATGCATATATGGGGTCCTGAAAATGACTTCTCTTACCAGTCTGTAGGAAACCAGTTTTTGCTAGGCGGGATATCCTGGGAGAATAGTAGATTCATGCACTGGTTTTTCACTCATAGCAAAACATATATGTATATTCCACAGTTTAGAGAAGAATATTTATAAGAAAAAGTGTGAAAGCTACATGGGAAATTAAAAGATAAACTAATGAGCTAATTAAAAATTTAGGACTCTAGATTATGATTTTCTGTGCAGCATTTTCTTAGGGTTAATCCCAGTCCTGGAGTCACTGACCATAACTAATGCTTCTCTTGGTTTTGGTTTTAATTTTAGCTCCCCTACATGTACCTGCCCACCCCAGTAGCAGCAGACAATTTTGCCTCTCAGTTAGTCAGACTAAAGCCATTGAGGATGACCTTTCTTAAATTATAACCCTTTAGTTATAAAATATTTGTGCTTCTATCTGTACTCAGTTCTTCTCCCCCCATCTCAGGGACTCTGGTGTTCGCTTCTGCTGACTAGGGCCAAACTGGAGCCAGGCACCTTCTGCTTCTTTCAGAACCTTGTTCTACCTGTATGTGCCCTCCCCGGATTCAAAATGTATGCAGAGTGCCCTATGCTAAACCCAAGACTTAGGGAGAAACTGTTTTCCTTCCACTTTTGTTTGCCTTTTCTTAGCCAGTATTTTATACTAGTTTGATATTTAAATTCTCTCTCATAGGCAGGGGCAAAGATACATTGAGAGGGGATAGAATGCATACAAATGTACTCAACACATCGATAACTTCCTTTTGAAACAGTTTAATGAAATGTACAAACTTGGTAGGTATGGAAAAGCAATTAGAAACAATCTTTTCTATAGTTAAATAGCATAACTTGACTCAAATCCCCTGGTAATTCAGAAGGTAGTTTTATCTTATTTAAGCACCTGCTTTTTAAAATAATAGGACACATATACTCATATACTGGTGTTTCGATAATTCACACCAATTATAATGCACTAATTTCTGTTTGAAACCTTTCTTAGTGTGCATATTTCCTCTTCTCTGACAAAATGTGTTTAGTAAAATATAGCATTTAATTTTTTAGATTCTATAGAAAAATCAGTTCATTATTTCATTTTACCTCAAGGTAAACCCATACCAAAAAATGTTCTATAGTTTTTTGTCAAAAAATGCTTTTGCCCTCTCAATGTTATTTGACTGAGATGTATTGGCAATTTGATAGTGATGAATATTAGTAAAATTACTAATGATGATAAAATTAATACCAATGTAATGTGTTACAAATTGCAGAATGCATCACCACTTTGTCTCACATCCTTTTGACCACAGATAATGAAATTAGGAATATTAAGTGTTGCAATCAGAAAAAGCCAAGGTTGGTTATAAAGCTATGTCATCTGACATTTAACACAACAGTAAAAGACAAAGTACTTGGCTTGATGCTGTAGTTGTACACAAATATAAGTAAATATGTTTGGGGACTATTGAAATGATAGAGCTATTTCTAGCATAATTCAATTAATTAAATATGCTCTTCAATTTTTTTCTTTTGCTTATAAATGTAGTACAGTGTAAGAAATTTTTTCTTGTACTATTTTCATTAGTTATTTACTTTCCACTATTTATTTTGTACTATTATTTTTACTATTTCCCTAAATATACAATTTGCCTTTGGGAAAGATTTTCAGCTTATCTGTGTTAGTTTCTGTTACCTGCATTTCGAAACTTCTAGAAGAAAAACTGGCTCCAGTACTTTCTCTGATTGCCAGTGACAAATTTTCTATTTTTTAGTTTAGATGAGACTGTGATTTTCTGAGGTGCCTTCTGTGAAGAATTATATTCAGAACCAAAGTACCTATTAAACTTTCCTATAAACACATTTAAGTACGAAGGCTAAAATTAATTTATGCCTTTGATGCCTGTGCTGCTCTTCTGCACATCATTCCTGAGTTTCCTCTGATGCCCTTACTGCCTCCTTCGTACTCCATCATCGCAGTTTTGTAATATTTCTGAGCAGACCCTTCATTTAATTCTCAGCTTTAGCTTGCTTTCTCATTGTGTAATGTCTTTGAAGTTCAGGCTGTAAACTTTGTCATCCTCTCTCTCCCTATTCTGTATCCTGGGCCTCTGATACTAGTTACTCTTATCTCTGATTACTTCCCTTGGGTTCTATTCACTGCAGTGGCCCCTTTCCACTCCCGGGGCACCTACTGTTAGATCATTCACAGAACCCTGGGAGAGCGAGTAATTGCTTCCTGAACACTTTCCATTTCTTTCCCTATTTGCTTTCTTATCCTTCTGTATTGTACTCAACACAGTCTCCAATTTTTTTCAAATTTCTTTTCTTCTTTTTTTAAATTAACTTACCCTAATCATTAAAATTATTTGAAGTAACTATATCATATCATCTCTATAACTCAGACCCAATAGGTGAACTTTATAGTTCTCCTTTTGAAAGAGTTGCTTCACATCTCTTATTCTGATGCAGTTCTTTGTTTTGTGTGCTAAATATACTTAAACCTGATTTACATGAAATTTTTTGACAATAGACCAAAGATAGGCTGAAAATTTCCTTTGCATCACTTTCTGAAAATGCCTGTAAAGCAAAACTCCACTCTAAACAAAGAAAAATAATTAAACTTGAATTACACTATACAGTATAATTCTATAATTTCACTGTTCATACATGAGTTATCTACTATTAACAAAACATAGAGTTAGGACCTTTACTAGGTAATCAGCTCAAACAAAAAAAATTTTTAAATCTACTATTTATATTTCTTTCATTTAAAAGAGCTCCTCCTAAGTTTGTTTTGTTGGGCTCATCCTTCTGTGGAAGAATATTGCTGTCATTCATACTTGTTTTTGGGGATCACCTCTCTGCATCTGCTTTTATCACATGTTCATTTTTTTAAAAATCAAATTGTGATTGCACAATACCTCTGTTCATATTTTTTCTGAGATATATATATATATATATTATATATATATACAATATATATATATATATTTGTGGGGTTTTGTTTTGGTCTTTTGTCTTTCTGAGGCAAAGTTTTGCTATGCAGTTCAGCCTGGTCTTGAACTCACCTTGTAACCCAGGCTGTCCTTGAACTCATAGTGATTCTCCTGTCTCAGCCTTCTGAGTGCTGGGATTACAGGTTTGCGCCACCACACCTGGCTCTGAGGCACATTTTAAGTCTTCATACTTCAACCTCTTTTTTCCTGGAAGATATTTGTTGTTACTGTGTTTAGGTGAAGTTCACAAAATATACCACTAATTACTTTAACATGAGTAAATGAGTGGCATTTAGTTAATTCACAGTGTTGTGAAGCCCACCATTTTTATCTAGTTCCAGAATATTTTCATTATCTGGTACTTATTTAGCAATTTCTTCCCATTTCTAGCACATGGCAACCATAAGCCTTATCACTCTCCATGAATTTCCTTATCAAATGGAATTATATAGTATGTGACTTTTTGTATTTGACTTTTTCATTTAGCTTTTTTTTTCTTTTTCTTTTTTTCTTTTTTTTTTTTTTTGGTGCTGGGGATCGAACTCACGACCTTGCATTTGCCAAACAGGCACTTACACCGCTGAGCTAAACCCCCAGCCCTGGCATAATGTTTCTAAGGCTTGTCCATTGTTGTGATGTGTCTGTAGTTCATGACCTTTTATGCCTGAATAATATTCCATTGTATTTATGTACCACAGTTTGTCAATTCATCTATTGGCAGATGTTTGGGTTATCTACTTTTTGACCATCATGGATAGTGATGCTACTAATATGCATATGCATGTGTTTCTTTGAATACCTGTTTTTAACTCTCTGGAGTGTATATCTAGAAATGTTATGGCCATGTGACATGGTAATTCTGAGTTTAACTTTTTAAGGAAATGGCAACCTGTTTTTCTTAACTTTTAAAGGATATTAAAAGCTAAAAGTTTAGATAATCCCTAAAACTCAGTTCTCCTTGAATTAACAATGTTATGGTTTAATCTGAGATGTCCCTCAAAAGCCTAGTGTGTTTGGGAGGTGATTGGATCATGAAAGCAATGTATTCATCAGTGGATTAGAAGATTAACTCACTGAGAAATTCATAACTGACTTGGTGTCTGGAGATGGGTCCTGGTTGCAGCCAGGTCATTGGGTTCATGACTTGGAAAGTGTATTTACCTTCCTAGTTGCTTCTTTGTCTACTTCCTGTCCACCATTATGTAAGCAGCTTTCTTCTACTCAGGCCCTTCCATCATGCCATTTTTGCCTGGAGGCAGCTCACCAGAGGCTATAACCATGAGCCAAAATACAGCTCTCCTCTTTCAAATTGTGGGTGGTGCGTACTGAATGTCAACAGTGAAAAACTGACTAAGGCATACATTCACACACAGATTTTTAAAATCAAAATCATCAATAACTTGATAAATTATATCTGTTTCTTTGAATGAAGCAAGCTTCAAGAGAAGAGTACATTAAATTGGCAAATACAGTTACTTACTAGAAACATGAAGTTTCTCTGGTATGTTAGTTATTGAAGAAAGGGAAGTAACTGGTGACTCAAGTCATTGAGAAAGACCTAACTTCAGTCAGGATCACCCCAGAACTTACCCAGTTGCATCATCATGGACACACAAAATCTTCTATAAGGAACCCTCCTAGATAAGTGTAGTAAAGTCATTAATTTCAAGTAGCTTCACTTTTTATTTCATTTACTTCCCTGTATTATTTTTAAAGTAAGATTTAGCTCAGTTATAATAACACAAATGGAATGCAAGGAAGTCAAACAGAAGAAAGAGAGAAAAAATGCTTAAGTCAATAGCCTACTGTAACATTAAGGAAAATATCTCTGACAATCAACATTGCTAGCCATTCGGACACAGGGCAGCAATTAACTCTATTGATTATTCACATTGGGAACTATTTTCAATAAAATAATCATGTTTATTCAGTTATTTTTATTTCTCACAATTAATATTTATGTTTTTCTGGTAGGAGTTGCCTTTCTCTAGGAAATGTAAGTGTTGAAAATTTAAGTGTCTAAATAAAAGATTATAAGAAAAAATAGCTTTTTTTGTTTATATGCCAATCTGGGTATTTAAAATTATTAGATAGATAAACCAGAGAAAGCTCTTCATATTTAAGTACTGTACTATTGTTTCTCAACGTCAGGGAAAATGTTGATGAAATTAATACCATTTTAGATAAGAATATTTATTTTATCTACCCTCCTGCAGTTTTTTATAGTGTTTTAAGGAAAATTAAATAATCCTTGAAAATTGAAATGCAAGGATGAAGTTACATATTATCGAAGCCAAGCTATGTCACGTTTTCTTTTATTAAAAGTGAATGCATCAGTTTGGATTTATTTGACAATGGTTTATGCCTTCAGCATCCAAGCTTTAAAGGTTCATTCTGTACAGTAATACTTCAGCAAGATACATCTCTCTCGTCTGCGGGATCTCATTTATAAGCCAGGCTCACCTTCTGCTTCCTGCAACAATAAACGTTTTTGCCTGCAAGATTTTAGATGAGATATTGTGTTTGCCTTCTTATCCCCTTTTCAACCTATTGCCCTATAAAAAGGGTATTTCTTTTTTGTAGCCTTTAAAGGGAAAAAACTCACTTGACTCATTTTTCCAAAGCAGCACTTTTAATGTGCTTGGAATTGCTTTCTGAATACTTCTCTCATGTTACTATTGAGGTGTTTTGTTATATGTGAGCTAGAAAATAGGAAAAACCATTAAGAAGGCTGCTTTCTTGATTAAAAAATATAGCTTTGATTCAATACAAAAAAATTTCCATGTTTCTATGTCTTTGAGCCTTTTGATGTTTAAACAACTTATGTAACAACTGACAAAAATGTATTTAAATATGCATAGAAAGCAATGTAAAACACCTACCCCCAATCACGTTAAAACAGGAGTGATTTTTGAAACAGAAGATGATATATGCTCTGGCTTTTGTGTGCAGGCCAGAAAGTCCTTCTTTTGTCCTTCCAGACTCTCATTCCCAGCAGATTAACAGACTTATTTCCTAGTTGTTGCTGGTTTAAAGACACAGGAAGCCCTAGTGGGTTACTGAGTAGAGCTGGTCCACTCTCAGTACACACTACCTGCCCCATTGTCCAGCCATGTTTCTGGTCGGACCCTCTTTTCTTCAGCAATTTTCTAATTCCTTCCGGAGGAAGAGTATTCTGACGCAGCACAGGTTTTGGAGGCTTGTAGATATTTGTTGCACGCACAATGGGTAGTAAAGGGCTGTGGGCACTGGAATAGCTGCTTTAAGAACATGAGCCTCGGACCATGGAAGGGCAATCATACAAAAGCTGTACCTAGAATAAAGCAACTGATACACTGAGTCTCTATTTGTTTATCTAGGAAATGAAGGCAATACTGCTTGGCATGGTAGTGCATGCCTGTAATCCTAGCACTCAGGAGGCTGAAGCAAGAGGATGGTTGAAAGTTCAAGGCAACCTGGGCTACAAAGTAAGCTCAAACTCAGCCTGAACTGCATGGTGAGATCCTGTCTCAAGAAAAAAAAAAGCAATATTATCTATGTTGAGCTGGTATAAAGATTCAAAGAATTATTAGACAATTAATAAGTGGTAAATATTATTACATATCTTAAAAACATTGCCATTGAAACCAAATTCAATTTCACAGAACACATTAATTTGAAATGTTTTGGGGGAGATAAAATTCTCATATTCATCATCTTCCAATATTATCAAAACCAAACAGTAGATCTCACAAAAGCCTCCTGGAGGAGAAATTTTAGACAATCCAATTTGAAGTGTAAAGCATGAAGCTAAAGGGAAGCATATTTCCACTTCTCCCTCAATTAATCTGTCCATGTCTTCTTTCTCCTTCTCCAGCTTTTTGCAGTGATATGGTACCTGGAGGCCCTTTGAAGATTTTTATTTTATTTTTCATGAAATGACAAATATTTTGGCATCACTGATTCTCAGACGTGAACAGACTGGAAATGGAGGAATGAAATCAGACCTTCCAAGATTAAACTGGAGAAAATATTCTTAGCTCTATTTCTCCTACCTATATTGGATTTAACTGTACAATTTAATTATACTACAATAAAAAAGCACATTATGAAAACAACTATGCCAAGAACCACATAGAGAAAGAGTTTAATAATGTTTTCATTCATTTCACTGTATAAGGGAATAACTTTAGAATGATTTTTTTACAACTTAGAAGATAACTTTTGTATAAATTGACATAAAAGCCAGGGTATTCCTACTATGTGTAGGGCACTTTATTGAGTGTTATAGATATTCCAAAGGCAAGTGGTTCCCTGCCTCTCGAAGCTGACAATAATGGGGGGAAATGAGACATTTTCACAAATGTCAAAAACTATAATATGTGTAAGAGGTGCAACAAAGGTTAAAGTATTTATGGGAACAACAAAATAATGGAAGTGAAGACTTCCTGCTGAGACCTTAAGGAAATCTTTAAAGTGGTGGCGTTTAAACTGTATAGGATTTCAACAGCAGGGACAAGCAAGGTTAGGAGGATCCAGGAGGAAAAAAACAATGTGAACAAAGGCACGGGCACAGTCAGTAGCCTAGTGTGGCTGGGTGCATCAGGGCAGGGAGAGGTAAGGAGCATGCTGGCCGTGTGGGAGTGGTCCGGAGGGATTGTAATACCTGAGGGATAGTGACAGGACATGAAAGAAGAAGGAAGAGAAAAGCAGGAGGAAAGTTCTCAGGGTAGAAGGGAGCCATCCTACAGAGGCTAGAAAGTGAAGCATTCACTGCTGGAGCTGGCAAGAGAGCAGTGGGAAAAAAATAAAAAGAGAGCAGTGAGGAAGTATGCCCTACTCTCCTCTTGAAGGAGATGATGCGTCTAAGGTGAGGTGGAGGGAAAGAGGCATAGTGAGGGGTAATTGGAGCAACCTCCTTCAGCATACAGCCTCAGTATGGCTTTTCCAAGAAAATCTTAGTCTACACCCTCTCTGTTAAATTAGGGCAGACTCCTCAGCTATTTGCTCTGAGTTAGGATCCCAACAAGAATTGGGTGGCACACTCAAACTAGGACACCGATGAATGCAACAAGAAGATGGCCCATTAACGTGTATGTAAAGTTTGGGGAAATCAATAGGATGATGAGGACTGTGAGTCTGGCATGCAGGAACTGTGACTACCCCTAAGCCTGAACTGCAAAGGAGGAGGTGGTTCCAGAAATTGAAGAGAGGATTGCACTTAGTGACCCACTCAAATATGCCCACTGTTTTCTACTGAAAAGCTCTGCTGTTCCCAAATACATATCAATATTTTTCAGATCAGTGTTGTGATAGTGTCTTACTTAGATTGACAGTAATTCTGCTAACCTGCATCCCCACCAGCCCTCTTACCTCCTGCTGAACCCAAAGAAAGCCAGAGCATGAGGGATTTCCCAGCAATGCAGTCTAGGGAGGTGAGCCTCCCAGGGCACACGGCAAAGAAAGAGGAGGACATACATGGAAAGTGAAGTGAGAGTAGCTATCCCATGTTTTTTCCTCATTTCTTAGTGTAGTACTGGTCACAATTTGAACTAAAATTAGGTTGTATAATTTGGGTGTTTAACGTGAATAAAAAAGCACATTAAAATAATCAACTACCCCTGGGTCTTTTACTCTGATTTACTTCCAGAACCTGACCAAAGGCCTTACACACAGAAGGTCTAAAGAACTATTTATTGAATAAATTAATAAAACAATGGACTTTTACATTTAATACTTATTATAGGTATTTTGAAAAACATTCAAAGGACTCAAATGAGACATACTTTGAGCTTTGGATTCATTTTAACTACATGTAGAAGAAAACTGTTAAGCTGAAAGTTTCATCACCTAGCTGTGACTACAATTTTATTTTTCTCACTGAGTACCTTACCTAGGATCAGGTCCTTGAAACTTATCTTTGGGTTAGTCATAGAGGGCTGAAGGTTCTGAATATCTGACACCACTCCACATGCAATTATGGCAACTGGTATTATAGGATAAAATAAACTCACAGAATCCTTTCATTTTAGTCTTCTACAGGCTAAAAAGCTACTTACTTATTTTATTTGCCTTGTGTTCATCAAATAAGGGTCAATAAATGTATTGAGTGAAAATTCTGTCTTAGTAACAAAATTATTTATCACCTGAGAAGAAAACTCTGCCAGAGCAATCTTAACTGTGAAGTATGGTGGGCTACAAGGAAGAGATACACAGGTAGGGAGAGTCATTCATCTATTTATATTATAATTAGTTATCTGCTAGACACTCTGCTAGGTTTCTCCTTAGATACAGCGATGGGCACAGTAGGCATATTCCCTGCTCTAAAACCTCTTAAATTTATGCTGTAATTTGCAACATAATTAAAGAGGCAGACAACAAAGAAAAATAAGGAAATGAGTTGTATTAGTGCTACAAAGGAGCTGTAGGGCTATGAGAAGATGAGAAAACCATTCTGTGGCTCATGATTGGTAATGGATTCGTATTTGGAGATGCAGTGAAAAGCAGGGTATCTGGAGAAAACAACAGGAGGACTGGGCCCTGAGGAAAAAGAGGTAGGACTCAGACGACTTGCGGTATATTCTCTATGTGTTGTGATGCCATTTAAGAGTTCCTAAATCTGCATTTAGATGGATTATTCTTCTTTGTTTTCTGAAAAATGAATCAAAGAAAGGCAAGAGTAAAGTATGAATCTTTCAAAGATCCTATTGCAGTGCTTTGGAAGAGAGATAATTAGAGTTAGGAAGAGAAATGGGAAGATTCTAGACATAGTTTAAGGAAAGGATGTCAAGATTTACCAATGGATTATGGGTAAAGAGGAAGAAACAAGATGAATCAAAATGTCCCCTAGAATTATGGCTTGATAATCTGTGTGGATTGCAGTTCCCATATCCAAATTGCAGAAGATTGGAAGGCAGGTCATTTTGAGAGTCAGGTAAGGCTTTCAACAAATCAATTTGTAGATGTGCCCTGTACAAGGTAAGGACAGCTGGATTTGTGAGTCTTGAGATGGGGCAGTATTCAAAGCCATGGAAGGGATGAGACTGCGTGTGGAAAGCCTAGCACAGGTGAAAATGACAGAAATGAAGAAAGCACCCAAGTCCTCCAGTACTACTTGAACTGGAGGTCAAAGAGGGAAGAGCCAACAAAAGAGACTGAGAACAAGAGTTCTAAAGGGTAGGAAAAAAGCTGTGCAGAATTGAATTGTTTCCAGAAAAAGAGAAACTAACAATTGTGTTAAAAATTACAGGAGGGTTGCAATGAAGACATAGAAATACTAATTTTATTCAGTGACCCAAGAGGAGCATTTCCATAGAATGGTAGATACAGAAGCCAAAGTGGTATTATTTGAAGAAAGAATGATGAATTTGAAAAAGTGAAGCCAGCAAATATAGAACCAGTTTGATGGTATCTTGCAAAAAAGGAAAAGAGAAATGTAGAAAAAGCTGGAGAAATAAAGAATAAAGAAAGTGGTGGTTGTTTAAATAGGACACAGCAGTATATTTGTTTTGTTGATTGGATGACCCAATAGAAAAGGAGAGGAAATGATCCAAAAGAGTGAAGTCCTTGGGCAGGAGACAGGAGATGGGATTCAAGACACAAGGAGAGGACAATAACAAGATGAAGAAGTAATACAAGAAGGCAGGGAATCTGAAAGTAAGTAGGTTTTCCTTCTTGGTTGGAGGAAGAAGAGAGGGTTCCAAATGTGGATATACATAAAGAAAGGTTCAGCTGCAGACAGTTAGGAAGCATGGGAAATGGATAAAATGTGAAAGAATGATTTCATGTACTGGGAAAGAACTCACAAGGAAATAGAAAGGGATCATTGGGTACTGTTGGATGCTGATTAGAGGGTTTTAATCATGATTTTGAGTGCATCCAGTCATTGCACAGGTCCTGTGTGTCACTTTCTTAGCAAAGGTTAGCAACTTTGATATAGATGCATGTTCAGGCAGGATGGATTTTTGACAGGTGAGTACAATATAAAAAGAGGGAAAATTTGTTGTGGGTGGTCATGGGAGTGATGGACCATAAAATCTAAACCGGGAAGCAGGAATGTGAAAACAAAAAAGGAATGATAAATAGTAGAAAGTGGTCACTTTTATATGTCAAGGGTACCAAAGAATTATTACAGTGTGTATAGTAGAACAAGTGAGCTGGAAAGTGAAGAGGTGGTATTGAAAAGGTAGCATATTAAATGTGTCATTTCAGAGACGTGGCATTACTAGTAATGACCACAAGTGGATAGCTGAGGTGGTACGAGGAAAAGCCGATGAGAGCTGGGGATACCAAGAATACAGAGGCCAGGACTATTGAAGTCGAAAGTTACTGAAAATGTGACACATCACAGGATGGAAAGAAAGACAGAAAAGTCTTGGAAGAAAGACGTTTAGGAAAAGGGTCAGTAAACAACAGCCAAACAAGGGAAGAAAATGAAGCAAACAAGAAATCTGGAGAAGCAAAGGGTCTGGAACTTTGAAGAAAATGGCTTGGGTATAGAAATGAACATTCAACACTTTTAGCTTTGAAATAAGCAAGGTATGCCCTGGTTGCTAGGGATCTGTATCCTCCAAGGACAGGCAGATTTAAGTTGCATTCGGGAAGCTGGAGCTATGGGTTTTCTGATAATGGATTGGGAATTCTGTATGACACAGGAAGGTCTAAGAGATGACAGAAAATGAACTGGGTTAGGTGTGTCACTTTATGAGAGAGAGAGTCTGAAACAGGGGCAGGAACAAGACCAAGGTGAGGGATAATTACAGAAGGGATGTAGTCTTGTTAGTACAGACAAAATTAGACCTCTGAAAACTGGGACTGAAAGGAAAACTGTTTCTTTTGAAGTCTTCAAAACAAATCTGTGATTTCTTTCTTCTTTCTTTCTTTCTTTCTTTCTTTCTTTCTTTCTTTCTTTCTCTTTCTTTCTTCTTTCTCTTCTCTCTCTGAAATTGATTTTGGTGTTCTCTTAGCAAATGAAGGGTTTGTCAGCAGAGATAAAGAGAAGAGATACAGAAAGGAATAAAAAAACAAACAATTTCTTTGGTTACTTATGAAATAAATGGTTTCTTTTCCCCCCTTAATCTTCATTGAGACTACACAGATGTTGGGAATCAGAATGAGGAGAAGGAAAACTGAAGACGCTCACAGGCAACAACCTGGATGGTCTCTCTCAAAAGAGGAGGAAATAATAGTAACAGAGAATGAATGGAGTAGGTTCAGCCTGGACACTAGGAGAATGGGAAGTGTCCCCGTGGCTGCCATGGTGACATCAGCGGGAAATCAACATGGCAAGGACAGTTACATTGAGCACATAGATAACTGAACTCTGTTAATTTCTCCCCCAGAATCCTAAAAGTCAGCATTGTACCAACTCCCAGCCCACTACTACACCAAGATCAGGAATGATAGAGAAAGAGAGGGAGAATTATGCATTTTATAAAATTCATACAAATATTTTTGGCTTTGTTTTTTGAACAAGGTCTCATTATGTAGTTCAGCTGGTTTTGAACTCATGATGTAGCTGAGGCTACATCAAACTTGTCTTCTGCCTCAGTCTTCTGACTATACCACCATACTCATTTCAAAATTTCTAGCAATTTTTTTTAACTTTGTAAAACAATTTTATTTAAAGGGGGGAAGAAAAGCAAAACAGAAAAAATGGTAGAAACAATACAGAATTTAAAAAAAAAACAGTAAGAAATCACTAGTTGATACATTACATGTTGACTTCTTGAATATAGTTGTTTAAAGTTACAAAATTGAAGCATACAAAGTGGACATTCAAACAGTGAGGCTGCAAACAGTTCTGTTCAATGATCCAACAAAAACTTAGCAACATGGTTATCAATCCTACACACTTAAACATACATGCAATTATATCCTTTAGAGCACTTTCTTTTTGTTACTTTGTTATCTACTTTTTTTTTGAAGGTAGTAACATACAGCAGAACAAGACAGGACAAAGCCAATTGAGGCAGTGCAGTGAAATTGGTACAGAACCTCACAGCAGGTTACCGGGATAACAGCAATAGGTACAATAGTGTTTCTGGTTTTCTTCACAATAGTTGTTCCTTCAATCAGGTAGAGCAATATCGAAGGAAATACCGAAATTATAAAAACAGAATATTGAATAGAGCAATACCGTTGATCAGAACAGAGCAAAATAGGGATAAAAATATTTGCCTTCAAAGAGATGGCAGAAGAAAATCCCCCTTATTTGCTATCTTGCATATAGTCAAACTCGCAAGAGATGCTCAGAACTCTGGCTCTCATTTGCTAGGGCGGGTGTGTGTGTGGGTGAGATGGATGTTTGATTCTTAACCCGTGCGCCAGTAGGCTCAGAGCAGCCCACCAGAGTAGTGAGGTGGCTGCCTGTTTTCCCAGCGCCCCAAGTTCCAACACAGCATCTCAGGAAATGCTGATATGGTTCTCGCCCTGGGGCTGCCGCGGCTTGGGAGGCCACAGCCACTTACCAGAGCAGCGTGCTGGCTGCCTGTTTTCCCGGTGCCCCAAGTTCCAACTTTTTAAAGATTGTATCAGGCAGACTGAGTTTTGAATTCTTTTTAATCGCCACAATCATCACTGGTAGATACTATGGGACAATTCTCTTCTCTGTAGTTGATAGTTAAGAAATGAAGAAGAAACTTACTTTAGAATATGGCTTTTTCCTTTATCTCCTTTCTTCTCTCTCTCTCTCTCTCTCTCTCTCTCTCTCTCTCACCTCTCTGCCTATCTGTGTCTCTCTCTCTTTCTTTTTTGAGACAGTGTCACTGCCTAGTCCAGACTGGTCTTGAACTCACAATGATCCTCTTGCTTCAGCCTGCACAGTGCTGGACCCTCAGCTAGGAAATCACTTTTAGAAGAATATGATAGGTAGCCAATTTATTTTTTCATATCCCACAAATTCAGGGAAGAAACCCAACTTCCCAACAAAAGCAATCACTTTGTGTTCACATTTAATTATATCACATAATTGAGACTTAGGTAAAAGTTTTTATGATTCTAAGTCTTTCAAATATACTCTAAAATAAATCCTTAAAATTCTTTTCCTTAAACTTTCACATTTTAAGAAACAGATATGCTTTATGAAAAAGAAGTTTCTTTCCAACTTGTTTTCTTCTTTCTTATCTGTACTACAACTCTCAATAATTCTGCGATTGTTAAGAGTTTTAAGCACCAAGGTCATAATTCTTGTTAGTTCTTTCTCCTGACAGCACCAAGACACAGGGTAGCAGCAGGTTCACAAAGCTGCTGACCCAGACAGCAGAGGTGGACAGCACCTGGCCAGGAGGGCAGCACGTGGACCAGTGGACAGGCAGGAGTAGAAGGTGGGCAATGAAGGGGATCTCACCGGGGCTCAGACACCAGGGAGTCGGAGGCCCTGATCAGAGGGATAGACTGTGGGAGATTCGTTTGCAGGGACAGGACCAGGCAGCTGCAGAAGGAAACATCGGACATTCACAATGTCATGAAAGCTTTATCTTTCGAAAAAACTTTCTGCCTGCCTCTGCTTCTTGGTCTTTCTAAGTGACTATGAACTAAACAAGAAACACAAGACTTGTGACTGAGGTGAGGGGCTTTTACCCTTTTACATGTAGCTTGGAAAAGAAATGCCTATCAAATCCCAATGAATCTTTCCCCTGAGGTTTTGAATTTGAGATAAAACTTCTCCTGGTATTTTAGTTACTAAATGGGTAAATATTCTCAGCACATAGATTTTTTTTTAATTAACCAACCAATTGTGTTCTCATGCATTGCAAGGAAGACCCTCAGAATATGTCTTCTGCCCAGGGTATATGTCCTTCAGAAACCAAAGACAAAGGAAAAAACATAGATAAGCCACAGCACCTCTGGCTTTATTTCCCTTTTCTTTATTTTGAGTCCTCAATGTCCTTCCTCTTTCAATTACAACTCTTCAGCTTCTTCAGACTTTTCGTGTTGTTGGTTTTCCTGAACATTTTATATTGACAGTGAAATCTGGGAATAATAACAATAGATGCTTTTAGAACAGTTTCCCACAGAGTAGGTACTCCATAAATAACTGATTCAATTCACTTAGAAATGATTGTCATTATTAACACTTCTTATATGCCAAACCACATTCATTTTACAATCATTATTTCATTTCATTGTCATAATTGAGATTGGGAGTTTTTATCTTTACTATACAGAAGAGGAAACTGAGTCACATATAGATTATGCTGCTTCTCCCAGCATGTGCCAGTCATGCTTGCTACTAAGTAGTAGGGCTGGGATTCAAACTCAGGCAGTCTGAAGTGGACCACACTATCATACAGTAGGGTTCTAAAATCAGTACAGTGAGAATCACAGCTAGGATGGGATAAAGGGAACAAAAGAGGATACAAAGAATTTACTTCACCTTAAAATGCTATAAAAGTTTCCCAAAGGGTTTCCAATTTTTTTATTAAAAATTTTAAACGTAAATAAAAATAAACAGAACAGTATATTGAATACTCAGTATCCACTATCAGCTTCAAAACTTGTCTTTTTTGATCTAAACTTGTGGTCCCAACAAATGCCCCAAATTATTTAAAGCAAGTCCTAGACAATATATAATTTTATCTGTAAGTATTGTATATCTCTCTCTAAAAGATAGTGGTTTTATCAAAACTTTCATATTATTTCAGCTGAAAAAAATGAAATTAAAAAAAGACTATTCTCAGTCTCCAGCTTAAAATAACAAAATTTTTTTCCTTCAAGTTAGAATGAATTGGAGTGAAAGCTATTTTCAAATAGCTTCAGGATGTAGAAATTCCTGAAATGTAGAAATCTAGTGACTTCTTCTAGCAGGGGATAGATTACTGAAAATAAGGTGAGGTGTTACAAGTAAGAAGTTTAATAATAGGGTATATACTACAGTTCAAGTTTGGAGATTTCTTCCTTTTCTCATTTGTTTCTTACCTAGTATGTGTCAGACATTATGTTAGGATTAAATATAAAGTAGTAAATAATACAGATGCAGTTCCAGCCCTTTCACAGTTTCAGTCAAACATGTAATTTACCCAAAATATAAAATTAGAAGCTGTGAAAGAAAAGAGCAAGACACTATAAGAACAATAAGAAAGCTTCATTGAGACTGAAGAGACAGGTAATGGAAGCTCACAGTGAGTGTTATGTGCTGTGACCTGAAATCTAGATGAGGTGTTTGAGTAAGACAGATCCAGACAGAGAAAACAGAATGCAAAGGCCTGAGGCATGCAAGAATCTGTTGAGCTCAAGGACCAAAGGAAAAGTAGACATGGCTGAGTGTAAAGGTGTCTTAATTACTTTTCTCCTTGCTGAGGCACATTAGCTGACACCTACAAATTAAAGGAGGAAAGATTTATTTTGACGCACAGTTTGTAGTAGTTTCTGTCCATAGTTCATTGGCTCCAAGGTAAGACACATAGGAAAGGGGCATAGTGGAGGACAGCTGCTTCTGGAATGGCAGACAGGAGGCAGAGCAAAAAGGCAGGAGCCAGGAAGGGATGCATAACCTTCTGGGTTACACCCATAGTGACCTGCCTCTTCTGAGCAGGTCCTACCTCCTAATAGTGTCAGTCACAATGCCCTAAAATCCAATCTCCTTCCAAAGGTCTTGCCTATGAACATATGAGGTTTTAGAGGGAACATCTAGACATAAACCATGACAAAAGGGCAGTGTGAGGTAGGATGAGATGAGGTTGGAAAGATAGGCAGAGCCTTCTAGGTCATGTTAAGTTACCTGAATGTTATGTAAAACACAAGTCATTGAAAAGTAATAAATCAACACAGCACCATGGCACATGCCTGTAATCCCTGTAGTATGGGACTCTGAGGTAAGAGAATTGCAAATTGGAACCAGGCCTGGCCCACTTAATAAATGGCAAGACTCTGTCTCAAAATATGAAAACACTAAAAATGGCCAAGGATATAGCTTACTACAAAGACTCTAAATTCAATCCTCAATGCCAAAAAATTTTTTAAAAATAAAAAAGAAAGAAAGGTATTAAGTCAGGAGAGTGCATCCTTTAAAATATTGTAAAGATTATTTTGTTTGTTATATGGCAGTTTCAGTGGAGGGTTTTAAAGGAAGGAATTAGATTAATTAGGAAAGAGTTGCCTTTGTATAGGCAAAAGAGTGTGTTCAGCGACAGAGAAGAAACCAATACATTGAAGGTATATTTTGGAGTAGAATACATAGCATCTCATGATGGATATTTATCTCCTTCATTGTGACTCATATTGAGATCTTCATCATCATCCCAGGTCTTGGATTGATCATATGAGAATCCTTTCTAGATATTGACAGTGCTGTCATTTGCATAATCTCATATCATACTGATAGTACTTGATAATAGTAATTGAGCACTCATAATGTACCAAGCTGTATGCTAAGTGCTAGACTTTGGGATCTCATTTAATTTTCTCTTAGTAAGTACAAATTTTAGAGATTAAGAAATAAGTTTAGAGCAAGTGAGTGATTTGTCCACCCACATGGCCAATAAATAAGCCTGAGAGTAAATTTCTGCTGCCTTCAATGTCTGTGCTGTGCAGTACAATATGACATTTCCTCAACACTTAATAGCACACTGCTCTCTAAAATGGTCCCCAGTGATTCCTATGGGCCAGTATTCACTCTCTTATGTAATCCTTTCTATTAGGTATAGGAGGGACCTAGTGACTTGCTTCTGACAAAACAGAATGCATTAAAAACAATGGGATGCCACTCTGAGATTAGATTGACAGCACTTTCACTTGCTGGCACCCTCTCTGCCTTCTTGCTCTGATGAAGCAAGTCATCATGATGTGAAAAGGCCTGTGGAGAGCCTACCATGAAAAGAGTTGAGGGTGGCTCCCACCAATATCCTGTGTAGACCTGAATTCTGTCAAAAGCCACACGAGTAAGAATGTGAGTAGATACTTCCCCTTTAAATCTTGAGATTCCTGCTGATCAGCTGACATCTTGATTTTAACCTGAAAGACTCTGACCTAACCAGGTTAAGCACAGATTGCTACTTCCAAAAATGGTTGTTGTAGGGGTGTTTTTACACAGCAAAATGTAACTAACACAAGTGATAGTGGCAGCATTATTAATATCAACTACCATACTATCTTTCATTTATGTAACATTTTAAAGCTTTCTAAAGAAAGGTCAAGTTTCAAAATAGTAAAATTAGGAAAATAGATTTCTATTATTTTCCCCCAAAGCAGAACAGCTGTACTTGAAAGTATCACCTGCATTTTCAACAAGAAAAATTGGTATTTATTCACCTGCTTTCCATTACCTCAATTCCCATCTCTAAAACCATTTGAAACATGGTATCTAGCAAGGGAGATATTTTCTTCTTTATACTAAGCTATTAGTAAAGAGGCATGTTTAAACCATCTGCCCTGGGTGTTCTTTAGGACTTCAAATTTGTAGCACCAGTTGGATTTCTTACCCTGTGCTGGGGTTTCCTAATCCCTGTATTAATTCTGCTCTAAGAGAGGGACATGCACTTTAGGCTGTCAATCAGTATTTCTGCCAGTTGAGATGTAATATAAGGGATCAAATTTTTAAGAAATTAACATAAGACCAGAGCTCAGATTGGGCAAGACCATAAAGAATTTTTCTAAAAAGTTTTCCCAGAAGGAGCTAATTACTGTGGGAGAAAGTAATCTTCATGTTTGGCTTGAATAACTCAGAAACAACAAAATGCAAATATTTTAAAAATTATAGAAAAATTAAAGGAAGAAAAACTTTTACAATCTCAGGAGGACTTATTTTTTGACACTGACTATATGTGTAAGTGTGCATATATCTACACATGTATATATTAGCAGAAAGAGAAACAAAGAAAATATACTAAAATAATACATTTATTAATTTTCACATGGTTATTAAGCATCTAATATGTGCCAGGCAAAATTTAAATGTAAAGAATATAATACAAAATAAGATGAACACAGTCTCTATCCTAATATAACTTATATTTTAGTCACAGGGAAAAGATACCCAAAAGCCAAAGCAATAAATAATTACAGGTTGTGACAAGATTGAAAATAAAAAGGAAGAGTTGTTTAATTAGATGCTCAGAAAACACTTGCCTGAGAAGTAAAGGAAGAGTGGGGTAAGCTGTGTCATAACCTAGGACAGATTTTTTTTAGAAAAAGAGAATAGCAAATATAAAATCCCAAAATAAGAAAGAATGTGGAATGTTCTAGACTGTCAGTGTTTGTGGAGTCTAGTGGAGAGTGATGTGAGATAGAAGTGGTAATGATTGCTATGTAATTTAGAGCCTTGTCTGGTAAAAGGAGTGTCATTTCACTTTAAATTTAAAGAGAATTTGTAGAAGCCATTTAGGGTTCAAATGGCATTCTCTGATTTATGTTTTTAAAAGATTATTCTCCTATGTAAAGAATAGATAATAAACAAAAGTGGGCTTGAGAAGCTCAGTAGAAAGCAATTGCGATATTACAAGCTAGAGATAACAACGGCTTAGAGAGAAAAGTGGTGAAAAACATAGATTTCAGTATGAGAAGGACTTGAAAGGGAATTGGATGTGGAAGCTGAAGGAATTCGTGAATTAACCAAGGACAACTCTTGAATCTGGGGTTTGGTTTGTGAATAGTGCCCTGTATTGTACTGAGAAATTCCTTCAAAGATCTGTCCGGTGACACTCAAGAGAATGGATTTGAACATACAAAGATTGAGATGCTTATGAGATAGATCAGGTAAACCTATAATTTAGAAAATTAAACTGTGAGTTCAAGCTTCATTTAAACTTAATACACATAATATATTACATCTAATATATATATATATATATATATATATATATATATATATATATATTATTGCATGGTTAGCCTAAATATATGAAAAATATATCATGGCAGATTATGTAACTTAATCCTTTGGTTTTTAGAGAACCAAAATTAATTCCAGGTGCCTTTCAGTTATGTTTCATTTTGTAGTCCCAAAACAAACAATATGATTTAATTTTTTGTAGTTTTGTTTGGATTATTTTAAAGTTTTGACAGTTCTAATTCTAAATACAAAAGGAATTTTTAATTTTACTATAGAAAAGGAGACAAGTCTAAAATGTATAAAGTACATTTACTGTAAAACAGGAGTCCCAACACATTATTTCTGTTAGGCTTGAACAATCCTCTAAAATCACCTCCTTTCTGCAGGGGAGGAAGCTGAGGCTTGGAGTGTTTAAGCAACTTGTCCAGTGACATATGGTTAGAACTCAAAGCCAAGTTTTCTACTGACACTAAAAGCCATATCTCAGCTGTGTAGAGACTATGAACCCCAGAGCATCTCCTTTTGTATCTCTTTTAGTTTCCCTATTTTCCCATCATTCTTATGTCTCTTGTGTGAAGTGAAATCAACAGGCAGTGCATCCTTTCCATTTATATTGCTACTAACTGTTTCTGCTGGGTTTTGGACATGATTTGTTCTTCACCTCTACCTTTTGATGGTATTCTGCCATTGTCTCAGCTGCTTAATAAAGAGAAATTCCCAATATCCCTTCTTTTTGCAATGTCATAAATAGATGCTACTGCCTTGGCAATTTTCTGGACGTCTACATCCAATGAGCATTGGTTTTTACCTAAACTGTTAATATTCTTCAGGGCATAAGCCATAGGAAACTAAATTAATTAATTCTGAGACTTGCTTAATGGAACAAACAACTTGATTTTCTTCCTCTTTTCCATTTGTTCTTTCCTAACATATTTTCTTATTGTATTTCCCATTTTATTTTCTTTTTATGCTGTATTACTAAATAATATAATATCCTTTTCTAGTCTGTTTTTTCTTCCTTGTATTTCTATTTTTGATCTATGAATAGGGTAAGTTGAACCTCCTTGTACTTATCTATCCATCTTTTTAAGCATTTTAACAGCTGCAGGGCTTGACCGCCATATATCCAAAAAAAAAAAATTAGTAGTTGTCATTGAGAGAGACAACTATCTTAGTTACATCAGTCAAAGTAAAGCCACATAGTTTTAGAATCCTTTGTAGCAATTTCTCTGTGCCTTTCTCTGTTAAAAGCTATTACTATGTGTATGTTATAGGTGAAAAAACCCCTGGGAAAATAGAACAAGAACTCAGAATAGAAAATCTATATCTAGTTTTGCACATGGAAATAGAACTTAACCCTAATCACCCAATGGCAGTTTATATTTGGGGTACTGTAAGATAGGAAGAGGATTAAAAACTAGGAAATGGGCTCTAATTGTGCAAAATGTAGGATGTTCACAGATGAGAGTAGAGTTCCAGATGGAGAGAACTGAAGAACAGGGCAGGACTCACTCTCCAGGTGAGGAAGGCAGCTGGGAGGGAGACTGACCTCCTTGTAAAGGTAGAAGTCTCTCCTTTCCTTTTGATGCCAAAATAAAACTTTTATGTTAGCTAGAAATTTATCTTTCACCCTGAAATTTATCTTTCCAGGAGTGAAATTTTCATATACCGGCACACTGTGATGTGTCTCTTTGAAGAGATGGAAAGAGCATTGTAGGCCTAGAGAAGGTGGCATCAGCTTATTGAGTGGTCATGGGACAGATTCATGTGGTGATTAGCAGTGCTGTTGAGCAGTCTCCAAGGAGAATCTTAGAGGAGCGATCCAAAGAAAATAAAGCCCAAACCTAGTGACCATTAGAGAATGGTGAATGTTCCTTGATAGGGGAAAACAGGTAACTAGGAAACATTTGTATCCTAGACCACACATAAAGTGTTTATACTTGATGAAAATAATATGAGCATTATTCCTATTTAATCTTAAGCTAGAAATATTATGATGTATGCTATAAATTTTAAAACTGATAGCCTATGCCTACACACAAACCAGTTTTTGGTGAGTTACTGCTTTATAGGTAGCAATATGGCTGAGTTCTTAGATCCCAGTATGTGCATAAATTAAAATCTAGTACTGAAAAAATTATAGGCCAAATGAAAATAAGACAACATATAAGCTTAGGCAGAGAGGACAAAAAAAACCCCCCTAAATTGATAATGGTAAATCAAACATCTCATATAATTAAAGAGTAAGACTATTGGTAAATCAGATTATAACCAAAGTAACATAACATTGTTCATATATTAATAATAAAGGGTACTTTCGGAAAATGGGAGAAATTTCAAGTATCTGCAGTGCATGAATAGTAAATACTTTTCAAAGTTTTTCAATAGACCACAGAGTACTGATTTAGAGTGACCAATAAATTCAAGAAGGTTTATTTATTTATTAATACCACATTAGTAATTTTTAGTAACACTCTTTAACAGGAATGTTTCAGGCTTTGTATAACAGAAGACTACAGCTGATTGTAAGTCAGCTTAAAGAATATTTATTGCTTCTGTAACAGAAACTGGGAAGCATATTTATTTGAGATTAGTTCAATAGTTTCAAATTTTAGGACACTTGGTAGATATCCCTTTGTTTCTCTTGACCTTACCTGTAGCACCAGTCATCACATTCTTAGGCCTCAGAACTTCAAGACGAGAAGCAAGCAGGTAGCTAGAGTAGTGAAAGAGCTACTTTCACATGCTCATTCCCTGTTCTCCTAAAAGTCCACACGTTAAATCCCTATATAATACATGTGTGTGTATGTTTAGCTTCTAGAGATAATGATATGCAAAAAAATTAAAGTTGAGAATGTTGGGAATATTTGTTGAGTATTTCATTAACAGGTATCACAATATTTGGGTCTTAAATCTGTTTAACCTATTATACCAAAGTACTTTAGATAGTAATTTATAAACAATATAAATCTATTGTTCACAGTTTAGGTAGCTGAGAAGTCCGAGATTAAGATGCTTGATCAGATTTGTTGTGCCTGGAGATTTTTGGCGAGGGTCCATTCCTCATAGATGGAGATTTCTACATGTCCTTAAATGATGGGAGAAGATATGAACACGGTCCCAAAGACCTCTTCTATATAGGCGCTAATCACATGTATAAACATTGAGTCTTTAATAGTCTATTGCTTCCTGAATCTTATTGCATTGTGTATTAAATTTCAACAAATGAATTTTAAGTGGACACAAATATGGAGATGATAGTATTTTTCATGCTTAAAATCCTTTATTTTCTTTTTTTTTTTTTTTAAATCTATTTTTAGCTCTGTAATGCTCAGGTCAGGGTAACTGACATATTTTTCACCTTTGCCATTTATCTTTTCTCATAATGGTCAATTAACTATAGTCAACATTAGATAACCTACTCTGCTATAGAACTTGAGAAGTTATTTCTTCTATTTAGTTGCACCCCTGTACCTGTTAGCAAAGTTCTCTCCATTCCCTCTCTACCACACTCTTCTCAGGTTTTGGGACACACCTCCCTCCAAAATTCTATGAGATCAACTTTTAGTTTCCTCATATATAAATGAGAACAGATGGTGTTATGGTTTGTGTTTAGGCAGCCCCCCAAAGCCTCATTCAGTCATGGAAGTGGCTAAGTCTAGTGTTTGTGATTGGTTTGTTGTCTAGTGCTGGGATTGGCAGTGTGAGCACTGCACCCACCCAGGAGCAGAACCAGCATACAATATAAAGGAGGGAAGAGGGCTGTTCTCTTTTCGCTCCTTTCACTCTTGTAGCTTGCATACCACCCTGCCTTAGAGCCAGCTGCTTTGGAGCTGAAACCTCCAAAACTGTAAGATAAATAAACCCGTCCTTCCTTCATTTTGGGCATCAGGTATTTTGTGCCACAACAAGAAAAAAGTAACCAAGACAGATGGCATTTGTGTTTCTGTGCCTGACTTATTTTGCTTAACATAATGATCCAAAGCGTCATCCGTGTTATTATAAATGACAAGATTTTATTATTTTTATGGCTGAATAGTGTTCCCTTGTGTATATGTACCACATTCTCTTTAGTTAGTAGTCAGGTGATGAGTACTTAGGTTGTTTCCATTTTGTGGCTATTGTGAATAGTGCTGCAATAAACATACAAGTGAAAATGTCTCTTTGCCATACTGATTTTAATTCTTTGGATGTATAACAAGGAGAGGAATTGTTAGGTTATAGTGTAGTTCTATTTCTAGTATTGTGAGGAAATGCCATACTATTTTTCATAATAGCAGAACTAACACGTCTACAAGCAGTGTACAAGAGTTTCTCATTAGTTATTTACTTTCTCCGAATTTCCTACAATATAAAATCAAGATTCCTTACAAGGCACAGATCTAGGCCTTTTCCCATGAGTTCTGCACACTCACATCATGCCCTCTTGTATAGCCAAGCAAGGTACTAACCCTGTACCAGTCACAGTTGCTATACCTCAGCTTTTCTGCCCTAAGTGTCTTCTTAACTCTGTCTCATCCTTTAAAGGTCCAGTCTGTTAAATGTTTTCTAGTTTGTTCTGTAATCCCAGGAAATAGTTCTGTTTTCCTTTAAATTCTCATAGCACTCAGTATTCTTCTGTATCACTTGATTGAGGCTTTGAATTAAGAATGGTTAAAGGATTTGTTAATGAGCAGGGGCGTAGAAACTGGTGGTGGTGGGATGTCTCAGGAGCTCAGTACTCTCTGTTACAACATGAGTTTTCATAACTTGAACTGATTTTAATATAATTGATTAATTAGGGAACATTATTTATATTTCATAGACTGCATTGGCTATAATTGGATAGGGATTGGGAATTAGCATCAATCAGAACAGAACTGCTGTTCTGGCTCAGCCAGCTTTGTTTAAATGTCTAGGTGATAAGATTGGTAATGAAGGTGATAAAAACTGCCCATAGATTAGCACCATATTAATGGTGGTTCTGGTAGTGACTAGAAAAGCAAGCAGTCTGCTGTGAAGTGGGATTGTGCTTTCAAAAATATGGGGGAGTTTTTAGTTGTCAAAAATAATTAGTGCAGGTGATTCACTGACAATTCATGGGTGGAGACCAAAAGTGTTGAACTCCCTGTAATGAAAAAAGGAATTGACTTGTTGAAAGATAAAAGGCCAAAGTTTCACTCTCCTAAACTGTCCTACCCCAAAGATAGATGTCATGGTTACATAAAAAGCAATGTTTGGGACAGTGGTGGTGAATCTATGCCTCAGTAACACACAGAGCCCTCTCTGTCTGCACATGAGCCACATTGCCCAGCAGCTGAGCATTCAGGTTTAAGTACAGGGTTGGCACTTTGTGATAAATAAGTGGCTTTTGGGTTGCAGTTTGGGCACTTGGTCTCCAAAGGGTTGGTCATTCCTGGTTTTGGATTTAATAGTTACATGGTATACAAAGCTATTATCATCCACATTTTGATGACTGAAATTATACAGCCCCACCCCCCATTTTCTTTTTCACCAAAACAAAATTGTTGCTTATACCTTTTTTTGTTTTGTTTTACATAAGTGGAATTTTCTTATGAAGGAAATGAACAGTCATTTTAATAGGGGAGATAGTAAGGAGAAGGTTTTTCCCACCATCTGAGTTGTTAGATTTCCCCCACTATAGTTGGGATTCCCTACACCGATCAGTTTTCACCTCCACTTTGGGTGATTTTTCTTTTCAAAAGTAAACTTATGCTGGAGGAAAATGTTGGCTAGCTTACAGTTCTTTTAGATGTTAAACATACATGTGGAAGTATCTTTATCAGAATGAAGTTTAGTTTACAATATATATTACTCTTAGCGCATTAAAAGACACATCTCTATGGTAAAAAGTCAATGCTCACATTAACTATATATTCTGGAGATTAATCTGTCTTTAATCACTTCCAGTATTTTGTCTTGATTTTTAAATTGATTAATTTATGTTATGTTTTTAGTATGTGTCTAAGGATGGCTTTGATATATCATGCTCAGAATAAGGTGTCTTTCTTTAGCCTGAGGTCTCATTTCTTTGTTCAATTTAGGAAATCTCTTAACCACTGTCTTTTCAGATCTAGATCTTCTCATTCTAACTTTAAAAAAAGCAATTTATATCTTACATTTCTATTTTGTGTTCTGGATTATTTCCATAGATTTGTCTTTCAAGTCAATAACTTTTTTCTGCTGTACCTAAACCATTATTTAACAAGACTATGGAGAGTATTTTTTCTAGTAACTTAGTTTCTTTTCTATGGTTTACAAATGGTCCTCTCATCTTTAATGTTGCACTCATTTAAAAAAATCCCATCTATGTGAGTATTTTAAATATGTTTATATGAAAGTTTCTTCAGATTGCTCTGTTATCACTGCTGTGAAAGTTTCATTTTGTCAGGTGTCTCATTTACCACTAAATATATTCATACAATTCCTGTTTGTGCATTCATCTTCTGCAAGAATCACATTGCTAGTATTATCAGTAAGGCCTGGACTTTTCTTTTAGGAGTGATTTCCCAAAAAGTTTTCTATGAGGTTCTGAATTATCAGGAGGATATTTTTAAATGTTTCTTTTGGTAGGGAGGGTTCTTTCTTTAGTTTGAGATTTCTACATTATGGGGTCAAGCAAATTTAGGTAATACCTGCTTGCATATTTGAGTCCTCCATGCATTATAAACTATTTCTTCTATACCTCCAGACAGATGGCTGGCTCTGTGCTCCATTTAAATTTCCTGGCCTCCTGACAGAAGATCTCTTGGTTTCTCACTTTAGGCAGGTAACTGAATTCTAGCTATGTACAGCCTTGAACCTGGTATTTCATCTCTACAACATATTGAAATCCCAATTATGGTAGCCTGTTGCCTTGTGATCACTGAGCTTTAATTCCTTCTTACTCTGTTTCTTCACTTACCTAGACATTTTTGTAGTGGTGAACTTAGCTATGTGCTAGGAAAATAATTTAAAATCTTCCACTGAGATTTTTATGTTTCCACCATAGAGGGGTAAAGAGGCTTTTTCTGCTTTGCCTATCATCCTAACTAGAAGTTATTATGGACCTTTTAGATTTTTACCACAAAAACGTTTTCACTCTGGTACAGATAAGGTGTTCAAGAAATGGCTGTTGAATTGCTGTGTAATTAAAGTATATGTTATATTTCAGGCAAGTTCATTTTTGTATAAACAAACTTTAAATATCCAGGCATGGTGAAGCACATCTATAATAAAGAGCACCCATAATTTTAAAAGAGAGAGGTTTATTTTGGTTTACATTTTCAGTAGGTTCAGTTCAAGGTAGGCTAGCTCTGAAGTGGAGATATCCTGTTGGAAGATGTGTGGCAGAGTAAAGCTGCTTAGTTCATGGTAGCCAGGAAAGGAGAGCAAAGGAAGAGTGCCTCAGAGAGTCATGGGTTAGGGATCACATATGTAACCAAGGTAATGCCTCAGTGACCCACCTGGACACATGCAGGGGTAGGATTTAATCATCTATGAGGTGTTTCTTAATCCATTTAAACTAATGAATCAGGATTAATGGTCACAATCTACCCTCTGTCAACTTCAAATGCAAATTTCTCCTTGAATCATAGTTAATCTCCAAAGAAAAAACAGGCTGTAGTAAATTATCCCATCTAAAGACAAAGACTGACTAAACATTCCTATTCTAAAAGGGAAAGACAAGGGGATTATAAAGAATTAGACTAAAGCAAGATTGAAAACCTGCAATGCAAACATTAAATCCTATAGTTCCACGTCCGGCATCCAGGGTAAGAGTGGTGAGATATAAGTCATGAGGGTTTGGTTGAACCCACCCCTATGGGCTTTGTGGTTGTAGCCAATACAACCTCTGCCTTGTTGTGTCTCCATTCTCAGTCTGTCGCTTTCCTTAGTAGGTGTTCCATGTTCCTGGCATCTTCAACTTCCTGGCATCTCTAAAGTACCTTTGATTTCATTTCCTATAGTTTCATGCACTAACCTTACCAATGCTTGCTTGCTGGGTCTACTGGAAGTTCCTTTAAAATTTCGGTGGAATCCTTGGTCACTACAGCTCATGCACTCTGCATAACAATAAAATCATTGTCCCATACATGATACCAAATTCTGCTGTAAGTAGAAGCAATAGTCAGGTCCACTTGCACCATGGCTGCAGTGACCTCTGAGTGCCTAGATGTCTGAGCATGATGAAATAAATACAAGGGATTTATTTCACTATAAATTTGGCTAAAAGCAGCCAGAAGTACTATGTCACAGTCTAAATGTTGAGCTGTCTTAAAATTTCTTTCCTATGCCAGATTAATCATTTCACTACCATTAATATTGTATCCTATGTAGTTTCAATACATAAGAAAATGTAGACAAATTTTCTGCCAGAGTGTTACACCCATGGCCTACAGTCCAACTACTATTGTAGTGCTTATTTCCAAATGAAACCTCCTGAGCCTGGACTTTATTGTATATCTTCTTGTCTCCATCTTGGTCTTTTGCACTCTGACCAGAACTACCCATCAAGCTCTGTTTATACTATTTGAAAGGTACTCTTGTCCATATTTCCAAACCTTTTCAAACTCATTTCACAAACTTGTTACAAAGCCTTTTAAACTGGATGGTCAGGTACAGTTACAGGCATAATGTCACTTCTTTAGTACCAATTGTCTGTATTAGTGGGGTTTCTTGTCACTGAGATAAGATACCCAATACTTACACTTTAAAGAGGTTTGGTTTTCTCAGTTTTAGTCCATGATTAGTTCTGTTTTAGTTATGTTTCTCATTGCTAGAATAAAGTACCTGACACACAAAATTAAAGAAAAGGTTTATTTGGCTTACAGTTTGTTGAGGTTTCAGTTCATAATCAGCTGGCTCCAAGGCAGGTTGGCATGGAAGATAGGCATTGCAGTGGACCAAGAGTTCATGGGGGGCAGAAGGTTAAAAAAGCAAGCAAAAGATGACCTTAGAAGGTTTTTCTGACCCTTTTATATTCTATCTATGTTACTGGGGATTAGGGTGGAGTGCCAAACCAATCACTGGATTGATTTAGTAATCACCCACACTTAATCCTAATGCTGCACCATGAATCAACTCTAGGAAATTCAATCACCTCTGAAAAAGCCCCACCTATCCCTGGATGAGGCTTGAGGGTGGGGGACATACAGAAGCAAACCATAACAGGCTCCAAGGAAGAGACATCATGGTGGGTAGGCATGCTGGAGTAAAGTTGCTTAGTTCATGATGACTGGGAAGCAGAGCAGGGGAACAGTGACAAAGAGTGGTCACAAAGGTTATACCTTTGTGATCCCCTAGACACACTCAGGAGCTTGCTTTACTAGTTTGTTAAGAGTTTCTTCATCTGGGTTAACAACTGCAGTTCTGTAATTAAGTCAGAAAACACTGGGCTTTGGTATCAATAGATTGTCTAAATTTCAATTCTGCCATACATAATAGTCACTCAGTAATTAGTTGTTGAAGGGATGAATGAATAAATGAATGATCTTGTTAAGAATAGTTTCTACCAGCCAGAGATTTAGCTCAGTGGTGTAAACGCCTGCCTGGCAAGCACAAGGTCATGAGTTCAATCCCTGGTACCACACACACACAAAGAATAGATTCTACCATGCAAAATGTGGATAGCATAGAGTAACACTTGACAGGACTCCAAGAGTTAAATGAGTTTTTCCCCATTAAAAAAAAAATCCAGCATGGTATCTAGGATAGAATAAGAGTTCAATAAATGTTAAGTATTATTAATCTATAGACATAGGTAAATGCAAATCTCAGTGTCTAGACATAGAAGAATTTAAATAATTATGTATTCTTGTTACATTTTATCTCCTCCATCATTTCTATTATTTATATCTTTTTTTGAAAAATACTTATTGGTATGTTCATAGATGGTACTAAGAACTCAATTTGAATCCATAGTTCTATGGTTTCTCCAAATTAAATTTTTGTAAAAAAAATTTTTTTTGACATGTTTATACATTAGTAACAATAGAATTGGTTTTTTTTCCACGTGAGTTTGTATTACAGTATTGGAAAAAATGAATCAAGAAAAAATGCTAAATAGAGGACTGGCATCTTTGTACCCATAGAAATAATGTCATAGTTTTCTAAGGAGAAAAGTTTTCCATACATATTAAAAACAAGGAAGAAATAAAAACACAATTTTCCCTGAGTTCATTCTGATTTTCAGTTATTACTTTTTAAAAGGGAGTTAAAATACCTTAAAGAAAATTAGATCATCATATAGTTTTGTGCTATTATATTCCCTTTAATATTCAACTACAATTTATGTAATTTAAACTATAAATTTTAGAATTCTTTTGCATTTTCCTGCTTGACAGTACATACAGAAACTTGCAGTGCCATCTTGTGAAAAAGATGCAGAACTGCATTATGTTAATGACTATATTTGAAAGAAGGGATACAGAGTTAAAACTTGTACATAATGAAGATTAGTCATATTTCTGTTAACCTAGCTAGGTTTAATGTAGAAAGATAAAATCTAGATGGGTTTTACTGTGTCCAAGATATTTCCATGGAATGAATAATAGTTGGAAAGGAAAGGTTAATACATTGAATTAATATGGAAATTATCAAATTCTAGAATATTTTGATCCCTAAGGGAAGAAGAGGAAGAAAAAATTAGGAGTGATGTTCTGAATTGCAAGGTGTACATGACTGAACCAAAGATGTGGCTAACTATGGCTCAGAAGAGGGAAATTTTCCCAAACCTGAGTACAAACCCCAGCACCTGTAGGAAGCAGGGGTATCCTCTAGGGGATACAACTGGGGGAACCAACAGAGGTTATTATAACTTATAGACAAGAGTTACTCATTATTAATGAAAATGATTAGACTCCTAAATTTTTACTTTGCTATATGAAGATATAGGAAATATTTGTTTTGGGGCACAGTGTGAATCATTTTACAGGTAAATTCAAAGTACATTGGATGTTGTGATAAAAGTGAAAACAAGGTACTACTTTTCAACCGGTCCTTTTAATCATACCAGGACACCCCCCCACACACACACACACGGATGCTGATAACATCTGCGAATCATCATCAGATAGTAAAGAAAGATCATTTCATTAGAATGGTTTAATAGAAAGAAAATGAAGATGAGGAAACAGAATCTGAGAAGCAGTGACTGTTGTGAGTGTGAGGTGATTAGGTCGGGTGGAGGAACGGTTATAGCACATGAAACGGAACCTTCCTTTTTCTAGTATAATTTTGATGGCCAAAAAGATAACTTCCAAGAAGTATACTGAATAAAACACAAAGAAAAGGGGGGAAAACAGTAATAGTGAAAGGCTTCATTTGGGAAAAAAAAATCTCAAAGCAAAACAAAAGAAAACCTGAATCATTCTTTTATGACCGCTCTCACGAACAGTATTTGAGTTTCTTGGTTGATGGGAAAGTGCCTAAGAGTTGCTATCAGCTACATAATTTAATTGCCTTTACTCCTTCCTATATGTTTAAAGAAGCAGTCATGCACGTGCAGTGAGGCATGAGACTGAAGGAATTTTACTCCTAAAACCTTGCTTTGAATTTTCTTGCCTTCATGGATTTAACTTAGATCCTTTAATGCCATAATAATTTGGTTTCATATTGAATGTCCTTTGAGCTTTCATTGTCATTTATTTTTTTAAAGAAGTTTTCCATGAGTTCAAAATAATCCTTTTGGTGAAAAGGCAATTCAATTATAGTGACAGCATAAAAGGGACCCAATATGATACAATTCTCTATTGAGATCAG
The DNA here is from genome assembly GCA_004027455.1 of Hydrochoerus hydrochaeris. NCBI lineage: Eukaryota > Metazoa > Chordata > Mammalia > Rodentia > Hydrochaeridae > Hydrochoerus > Hydrochoerus hydrochaeris. The sequence goes on along the minus strand of PVLA01001017.1, from coordinate 284,396 downwards.
ACTTAATGCTAAACCCAGATGATTTTATAAAACCAAAATTTGTATTTTTGCATTTTGAGTTACTTGACTGAGAGGCTTGATCAGAACCTATAGCATCAAATAAAAGAGAATTTCTCATCTACACAAGGTAGAGTTGAATTAAGAGTTCAGAAACCCTTTTGGGGAAATAAGTTACCATGGCCCACGCATTTAAACAAGTTTGAAAGCATGATTGTTAGATACCAGATCTCCCCTCATATCCTTCCATTCATAAGTAGAGGAGAAAATATCCAATTTTTTGTACATCTAAAGAAGTTTCCCAGGCCACAGGAATGGTTAACATGTGTTCCAGCCTATCACAAAGATGAGCTGATTGTATTCTCAACTTGTTTTATTTTAAAAGGCATCATTTTCTGAAGACTTATGTGTCTATAGTTAAATCATGGACTATACTATGCATACAACTACAAAGAATAACTTCTGTATCCCCAATACTGTATACCTAATTCACAAAATGTGGTAGTATGGGTATGTGTATGATAGGCTTGTATGAGATAGCAGTGCTCAACATATTTAAAGATTCCCATAAATGTTAGCTATTATTATTGTATATAAGACTCAATATATAAATATATGTATTTACATGTATATTTTCTAATGTTCATTGAGATGAAAGCATAAAACTCAATATTGTATGCCTGGAAAATGGAGCTTTTCAAAGGGTGATTATGACAAGAATGACATGGTAAAAGCCACAGTGAAAGAGTTCTATCAAGGTTTAAGTCAAGCAAAGAAGCAGCAAATCAAAGGAGGGAAATAAGAGAGCAGAGAGATGCTTTTGTGGTGTGGAGAGAGAACTACTAGTCATTAGAAGGTGCTTAGTACATTTTTAGATGGCAGAGGCTTCAACAGGCTCAGAAATACTGAAATTAATCCGGAGCAGACTGGGAGTTGAGGGAACTGGTACTAAGGAATCAGCATAGAACTGGGATTTGAGTGATATTTCCTTCTTCTGTTCTCAGTTTCTCAATATTTTACCATAGCATCTATACTTGTTTATTGAACTTAATATTTCCATCTTCTATTGTTGCTCAAAATGCAGTCTTAAGACTAGAAGGTTGGGGTTCACCAGGGAATCTGTTAGATATACAGTCTCTAGCCCCACCCTAGGCCTCCTGCATTCATATCTGCATTTTTTAGTCAGATGCCCAGGTGATTCCTATACACCTTACAGTTTGAGAAGCACCACTTTCATAGGCCTTCAGTTTTTAGTATGGTGCTTGGAATTTAATCGATGTTTAATGGAAATTTATTGAATTAGTTTCAATCCATGGAAGCCATCAATTGAGCTCCAGGTAGAGATGAAAAAGGTAGTATCTTTCTAACACCAATGTCATGACCTAGAGCTAAACCTCTACAGTGATTACAGAAACTAAGAAAAATCATCTGCATTGGTCCAAGGGACAGAAGTTAAGCAGAGGGAACAAAGTGATTAAGGGTTGGAGCCAGTGTAACGCAGGAATGAAGTAAGAATTAGCCCGTGGAGATCCCGTATGTATAATGAAATGCCTCTCCTAGCAGTACAATATGTCAAGTTCTTAAAGCAAATATTCTTTGTCCCCTGCAGTGAGGGAAACTATGTCTGACAATGGGAGAGGCCTGACTGGGAAGAGCAGGGAATCCTACCCTGCTTTGGGGGGTGGGGTTATTAGGGAACTTTGTTTAGAGAATCACCTCAAGGATCTTAAATTGCAAAAGGATTAAGTAGAAGAGGTCTCTGCCTCCTGGACCAGATGAAGATATACAAGTGGCAAATAAATAGATGAAGAAATGTTCACCATCACTGGTCATTCGAGAAATGCAAATTAGAATAACACTGAGATTTCATCTCACTCTGGAAAGAATAGCTGCCATCAAGAAATCAACTGATAACAAATGTTGGCAAGGCTGCGGGGGGGGGGAAGGAACACTGCTCCACTGTTGGTGGGAATGTAGACTGGTGCAACCACTATGGAAATCAGTATGGAGAAGTCTCAGAAGACTAGGATTGGAAGTTCCATTCAACCCAGCTATTCCTCTCCTGGGTATTTTCCCAGAAGAACTGAAAAGTTCGTATCACAGTGACATATGTGTACCCATGTTCATAGCAGCACAATTTGTAATAGCTAAATCTTGGAAACAACTGCAGAGTGGATGAAAAAGATGTGGTATTTTTATACAATGGAATATTACTCAGCTATAAAAAAGGACGATCTTGAGGCCTTCATAGGCAAATGGAGACAACTTGAGGCTATCCTCATTAGTGAAATAAATAAGAATTATATTTATAAATATTATATTGTGTCTCTCATGTAAAAATAATAAGAAATGTAGGAGTAATAAAACCCAAACTATGTCATTGTTATTATAAAAAAGAGAGGAAAAGAAAGTGCTCTAAAGGATATAACTGCATGTATGTTTAAGTGTGTAGGATTGATAACCATATTACTAAAATTTTGTTGGATAGGTGAACAGAACTGCTTGCAGTCTCACTGTTTGAATGTCTACTTTGTATGCTTTACTTTTGTAACTTGAACAACTACTTCTAAGAGGACAATATGTAATTATCAACTAGTGATTTCTTACTGTTTTTTGACTCCTACCTACCTTGTCTTCCAGTAGATTTAGTTTAACTTAGTTTTGATAAGAGATAATCATCTTTCATCCTTTCCCCTTCCATATACTTTACCTATAATTCTTATCTAAACTTTCTCATAATTGGAGCCTACACAAAGGAGTTGGTAAATTTATAGGGGAGGTTGAAGGGAGCGCCCAAGCACCTTTTTGCTTTCCCACCCACTCTGCCTCATAAAGAAACAGTGTTCTTCCACTCTGGGCAAAGCTGCAGTCAGGGTGCCATCTGGAAACAGAGTCCTGAACACTCACAGACAGTGAAACTGTCAGCACCTTGATCTTGGACTTGCCAGCCTCCAGTCCTATAAGAAATACATTTCCACTATTTGTAAATCACCCAGTCTGTGACAGTTTGTCATAGCAGCAGGACCAGACTACTATTCCTTACCCCTTTCTTAATGTTTCATTTCCTATAATGCAGTTCTCATTTCTCCCTCTTCCAGCTTCCACTCACAGATGCTGCTCTGCTCATCTACTTATGAAATTTCCTTCAGGGTCCACACCAACTATCTCTTTTCTCCTTAATACCATCTGATTCTCCATGGTAGAAAGACCTTTTATTCCTTCACATTCTTATTGTTTGCATTACTTACATATTGTATGCTATTTTAGTTACAGAAAGTAATTTTCACCTTTATGTCCCACTTTATACAAAATGCTTAATAATAATAAAATTATGAGACTATTTATTGAGAGTTTACTACTGCTAGGTATATTTACATTGAACATCTTACCTGTATTTTCTCATGTTTTCATCACACTAAATGTAAAGATGTAAATATTTCCTCTTTTAAAAAAGAGTAAAGAAATCAAGGAAGGATTAGTGATGTGCCTTAAATCAAAACCCAAATTCTGTATTTTAAAAATGTATGCTGTTTTTTTAATGTAATATCTTATAAAGTCCTTATTATATTTTTACTTTTTTAAAAAAAACCTATTTGCAAAATTTGGAAAGTAAAGATAGCCAGTCTGTGCCCTATAACATTTTTCTCACATCTCTTTATTTTTCAGATTTGACCCTAATATGCAAAGTTGGGTTTTCTATGTTGATTAAGGTACCTGGCCATATGCTTCAAACTTTCTCATTTTACCTTATCTATGTATTTTATTTTCTCAACAACAGCAAATACCTGAATCAACTGCTTATATGTGTAAAACCTACAGTGTGTTTTATTATCACTGTAACAGTTGGTAGGTCATTGGTAGGTGGGTGGAGCAATTTAATGACTGAGGTCTGAGGGTTGTGTCTCTGCAGTTCTCCTGATTATTTCTTGGTTGAAGTGTGGTTGCTGTAACTCCACACAAACATTCAGAGGTAGTAAAAAGGAAAATGCAAAGCTGAGTTTCTTTTCATCATCTCTTTATTATTAGGAAGAAAGAGCTCTCCCAGATTTTCCAGATATCTGGTTCCATTTCAATGGCCAGAATTGGATTACATACTTGCTTCAGACCACTTGCCCCATCCTGTCAGATACTGAATTTCCTGATGTGATCTAAATCGAGATTCTGCTAGTAAGAAAGAAAGAAATGAGTTTTCATTCATCAACTTAAATGGTCTCCCTGTTGAGTTACATATTCATGAAAAAAAGGACCATGGTTCCTGCACTTGTGGAAGCTGACTGGTAGCAAGGGATACAGCTACTACATTTTTTAAAGTTTATAAATTTTGATAAATGATACAACAGGAAAGAGGCTGAAACTGTGAAGTAGACTGATGTCTGCCAAAGGCAGGGCATGACTTCTCTATGCAGTGACATTTAAACAGAGACCAAAGATTGAGAATGAGCCATCCATATGCACAACGGAGAGGACAGTGTAAAAGCAAGTATAAAGAAATGGAGAGAATGCTGGAGAAAATAAAGGAAAGCAAGAAAGGCTGCTAATTAGTTTGTTAGGACAAGATTTGAAGAGAGGTGTAGCCTTCCTGCTGTTCACGAAAACACATTCCTTTCTTCTATGGCACTAGAATAGAACAGGTAAATGGGTGCCCAGCTACATGATCTTCTCCAGGCTCTCTTCATTAAGAAGGATCCAAGAGAATGTCAGTGAGGATAATGCTTTGGAGACAATGCCTCAGACAATGGAGGTACCCTTCTTATGCTCTATTTACCCACTTCCCACTGGCTTCACTGTATGCAGTGACTCAGTTTTGGCTTTTTGTTGAATGAAAGGCTCTAGGATACTGTTTCCAATATTGTTCCAGGTCAGAAGCAATGAACTGATCACTGAAATGTGTGAGAAACAGACTCTTGAGCCCCACTCATCCCTGCTGAATGAGAAGCTCAGAGGATGGGACCTTGAAATAAGAAATGTAAGTTTAAACAAACCCTTCAAGTTATGCTGGGGCATACTCAAGTTTGAGAACCAATGTACTAGGAGGAGGAGGAAGAAAAGGAGGAGGAGAAGGAGGCAGAGGAGGAGGAGAAACAAAATGAGAGAAACTTGTGTGCTTGGATGTCCATGTGGAGCAAAGCTGGATCTATAAATTGGAGTTCTGGAGAAAGTTTGGGAGAGAAAATTTCAAACATATAAAGCCACAGGAATGAGTAAAGTAAGTAGGGGGACAGGAAAAGAAAGGAAAGAGAACCTAGTATTAAAGTATGGGTAACTCCACTGTTTAGAGAGAAGAATGAAGGAAAAGTCTGCAAAGGAAACTGAGAAGTGGTACCGAGAGAAATGGAAGGCAGAGAGTGTGATGTTATAAAGGTAAAAGGTTAGTATTTCAGGGAGAGAGATTGGGCTCCTTGTGAGCGCAGAAATTCTCCCCTCCTCCCTGAGTAACACAAATGTATTTTAGGAGAACTGATTCAGACTCATGGGTGGGTGTGATGGAGTAAAAGTGAGCCCTCCTTGCCAATGTTTGGTCCAAGAATGAACACCGGGTCCAATTTCAGCCTATAAGAAGCAAGGGGAAGTGTGTTAAGATACTTCTGTGAAAATTCTTCCTTTTTGTTTAATGTAGAACTACAAGAAGTCAATGTCTGTCTCTCTCTCATTGGATACAAATAATATAGTGTTGAATAAGTATCCTTCTTTATCTGTGAGGGGTACATCCAAGACCTTCAGTGGGTCTCTGAAACCACAGATACATGTATATATGTAAATTTTTTCTCTACATGTATACATAGGATAAGGTTTAATTTATAGGCATAGTAAGAAATTAACGAAAACCATAATACAATAGAACTATGGTAACAATACACTGTAATAAAGTTATGTGAATGTGGTCTCTCAAAAACATCCTCCTGTATATTCACACTTCTTCTGATATACGAGATGCCTATATGATGAAGCATCTCATCATAAGGGGATCGCGACGGGTAAGGGTTACCCAAATTCAAGCAATGTGATATCTTGACAGTTGGTCTGACAGCCAATATGGTTACTATGCGACAACAAGTGAGTAGCATATACAGCATGGATACAGGGGATAAAGAGATAACTTGTTGCAGACAGGACAGAGGGTGACTGTGCAATATTTTATCATGCCATTCAGAATAATACACAACTTATAACTATGAATTATTTCTGGGAGTTTCTGTTTAATATTTTTTGACTAGAGTTGCATGTAACTGACACTATGAAAGCAATGCTGTGGGAAAAGGACTAATCTATTACGAATGGCTGTTTTAGGGCCACAAAGGGATCATGAGAGAACCATTTTAAGATTTTGTCTTCATTTGTAAAATAGAGATAACACTAGTTTTAAGATTATAAGTGTCTTCATTTGTAAAATAGAGATAACACTAGTACCTTAGAAAAGCATGAAACTGACACTTTGGAGACCAATGCAAAAAAGATTAAAGGAAGCAAAGCCCTTGATGACATGGCTGAGATGCCAAATCTACCAAACTAAACTTTCTATTACGTGAGTTAATACATTTCCTTTCTGTTTAGTCAGTTTAATTTAGGATTTTTGTTACTTACAGCTGGAAACATCTTATCTGATACAGTGATATATGAAGGCTGCTTCTATTTTTTAATTGTCAGAGTCACCAATTTATTGCAAGTTCTCAAGAAAGATTATTTGTATGAAGAATTGTTCAACCAGTGTTGGAAAGCACTTTTCTAATAAAATGGAATCAGCAACCTAATCTTATAAGACAACAACAAAAAAATCACTTTAAGAATAATGGATTAAACATTTTACTTATCTGAAGATGAATATATATTTCCCATTAATATATTCTCCTATAATTCAAGTCATATTTTAATATTAAAACCTCACTGAAACTAATTTTTTGAATTCTCATTTGGAATAAAAATGCAAATATTGAAAGTCTGTATCTTATCCTTCCCTCAGCCTTGAGTAATTGCAACAACTGAAAATTAGATCCATGGGAAGAACATCTTGAATATTAAATATGCAAAATACTACAAACAATAAAATGCCCACACAAGTCAATGGTTTGACTGGCTAAATTTTTGGTATCTTAATCTCATTTAGAAAATTGATCTGTTAAAGTACAATGATACTTAATACTTCAGTAGTAAATAAATAATTTTACTTACTATTGGAACATTGAAGAAGTGAAAGCAATGTTAATCTAGCAATCAAGAGCTGTATTTATCAGTTTCATCCTTGCCAGTTCTGTAGTCTCAGCTACATAATTAAAGTTTTGTTACTTTATCTAGCAAAGTAAGGAGGAATGAGTAACCAGTAAAGTTCTTCCAGTTTTACAATTCTATAATTTGAATTATATCTTAAGTTTCTAAGGTAAAAATAACTATAGGCATATTTTATATTATATATAATGTACTCTATTTCCAATTTCAAATTGGTAATTTCTTGCAATTCATAACTTAGTCCCTTTTCAAACAGTTCTCTTAGAATTATTTATTAGGAGCAGGTGGGAAGCTTCCATATAGATGTTTTAACTAAAATAGTTGCATACCATGCACTAGAACTATGTTTCAAAGAAAGGTGCAAATAGATTGTCACAATGAGAAAGAAAATTTCTTCTTGTGGTGATTAGAAATAGGATTACAATTAAGCATGATTCTTAAACTAGCAATGCATTTCATAAACCCTGAGATTATCGTTAACAACATTCTTATTAAAAGTGCTATTGTTGACATTTTCACTTATACTGTGATACATGCTTCACGGAGAGGATTAGTTTTGTGGCATGAAGTTTATAGAATTTGGTCTGTGATGCACTGTCTTCTATGGCAAGCTTGCTACAGTGCCCAAAGTTCCACGCACAATGGTGAGCAGCAATATTGCACTATGTTCCTCCAACTTTCCCCCAATTAATTAATGAATGTTGTGCTTACTTCCTTTGATCTAATGTTCCTATTAGTTCTCTCTTCACCACCTGCCCCACCCCTCCCCCAACAAAAGATGTATATATTTACATGGCTATTAATTCAGGGCATTTTCTTTGTAAATTCATGTCTTCTGTAATTTTTACAGGCAGCAGTACTTAACCTTTGACTTGATAAATATGATTCAATTGAGTTAAACGACTGTTATTCTAGAACTTAAAAGGTAAAATGCCAATATAAATATGTGGTAATTATCACCAGAACTGTTCATTTTTAACTATTAAATTTAAACAAAGAGCAATTGCTGTTTGTTCATGCAAAACAAACAGTGCCTGCTTAAGATCTTTTGATTAATCTGCTTTCCCAAGTGCAGATTCAGGAGAAAACACTGCCTCAGGCTCAGCATACACATCCATGAAAAGAAAAAAGCTTTGCTGTTTCAGGAGACTGTTAGAATTTTCCCAAAGAAGAAACCTAATGTTAAATAATGCAGGATCCAGTAGGGGAGGCAAACCAAACTTTCAAGCACAGGCCAACACATCTAAGGCCTAGCAGGCAGTCCCATTCTAGAGTAAGCATAGAAAAGAAAATGGGTGCTTTGTTGTTGGGGGCAATAGTCAAATAGGTACAAGTAGAGGAATCACAGAGAAGGATCCTGTTACTCCCAATCATATTAGAAACTGCATCTGAAATAAGGTTATGAGAAAGTAAACCTTTAACTAAACCTTCAGAAGGCTAGACACACGTACCTGGGGGCTGTGATTAGTAGAGTAAATCACCTAGGACAATAGTAAGGGGTGGGAGTAGTTAGCAGAATTAAGATCATAGAAGTCTATCTTGGAAACACTCATTATCCCCTTGCTTCTCAAGCATCTTAACTAGAATAGAAACATGAAAAATTACAAAATGCCAAATTTGGTTGGAATTCTTACAGAAACTGATATAAAGGTAGAAATGGATGTTTAGAACATAATCGGCAAACATGAATGTCTTCCCAGAAAGCTGTGGGAAACCAGAGAGGGCTCTGGAAGGGTACAGAATGGATCAGGAACTTCTATCTGAGGTGAAAAATGTACTGACTTATAGTTTGTGTATAATTCCCCCACCCCAAGCCTTTTGCAGTCAAGGTGGTGGTTGAATCTAGAGTTTGTGATTGATTCATTGTCGAGTCCTGGGATTATAACTGTGAGTGCTACACCTGCCCTGGGGCGGGTTGCCTACATACAATATAAGGGACAGAAAGTCTCTATACTCTTCCCTCTTTGCTTTTGTTGCTTTTTCTGTTTTCTGCTACAGTGAACTGTTGTCCTCTGTCTTGGACCCAGCTGATTATGGTGGATGAAGCCTCCACAAACTGTGAGCTAAATAAATCTTTCCTTCCTTATTTTTGGGCATTGGGTAATTTGTCTCAGCAATGAGATAAAAGTAATCAAGACACTGATTATTATATTTTAGGCACTGCCTATGGTCTTTTATATTACCAGTGTTACCACATCAACAGGTCAGGGACTTGGCCTAATCCTTGGGAATGGGGTTGATAGGAAAAAGGTGATGGGCACACCCTAGCTGCTGACAGGTGACATGAACTGAAGTCCCCCAGGGAATCAGGGCCTGTTCCAGTGTGTGTGTGTGTGTGTGTGTGTGTGCCATTATAAGTTGTACATCTGTATGTGTGTGTGCATGTGTGGGTGGACAGGGCAGAGGAATCCTAAATATCCAGACAGATGCCACATAGCTCCATTGGAGTTATTTGTGGGCTTCATCTAGGTGGATTCATGGTTCATGTAGTGGTTTTATCTCAGGTTTAAATATTTCATATCCTATTGGTTTCTTGGATGAGAAAGTTGATATGCAGATTCACTATCTTCTCACTAAATTTTCAGGAAAAGCAGAGCAATCTGCAGGTGACAGGGGTCATTGACACAATTTGGAAAAGGGATAAGACAAGGGCAGGAATTACTATCAAAATGGACAGTGTTCCATTTCTGAAGAGGGAGATGATAGTTATGAATGACAACTCACTACAGAATCAGTCATGAAAATATATGATAAAATATCATTATGTGACAATGATTGGATAAAAATTAGAACATTGGTTCAGACAATAAATAAATGTAAAGTAGTATGGGCAAAGAACCATCCTAGGTATGGAGGAAACAAAGAGGAATTACTGTTATAGAGAAGGTTCCTGAATTATGGAGAAATACATGAATTAAAGGAAAATTGGAGCCTAATATGCTCTGTTAGTTGCAAAAACTGTCTGATGGGCTCCTAGAGAGGATGTTCAACTCAGCCTGGGAGCTAAGGCTAGTCCCCTGGAGTAAAAATCATGTCAAATGAGATGTCAGTATACATTCATACATAGAGAAGCAGGTACTGGTCCAGGGATTCCTGGGTAACCAAATTCTTTTTAAACCAGGGATCCTGGCTTCCAAAGTCCTTCAGGTAAATGTATGTACAGAATGAATGGTCAGCTCGGCTCTAATCCCATTGAAGTAAGTGTTAGGACAGACCAAGGGGATTATGCAAGTGAAGATGCCTAGAAAAAAAAAAAGTAGCCCTAAAGCCCTTTTTTGCCTTCTCTGCTCTGTACTTCATCCTGACTCCCATCCAAGAACAGAACTTCCCTCAAGCCCCACCAGGTCCAGGATGCCAGGACATCTCCGAGCCCACTGCACCTGCCAGCAGCAAGTGAGAGAAGCAACAAAACTGTCTGTGAAACAGACTCATATTTTGACCTCATTTTTAAGCCCTAGAAAAAGCTCCTTTTGTCTCATAGTGATCAATAAAAGGCCTTTAAAATGACAATATTTCACAATATTCCTAGGGTTCAGGGGAGAGATGTGGGGGAACAACAGGAAGTGCAGCAACCCTGACTTCTCAAAAGAAGCTAAGAGTGCTGGATGAGTAAAATTGTGATGCATGAAGGCAACAGAGTGAGTGTTCTTAGGAGAGGAAACCATGTGTCAAAGATAGAGAGGATCAGAAATCCCAGCATTTTGAAGGAATGTAGTATAAATAGACCCCAGGATGTGAGGAAGGATTGTGGAGGAAAGCACAAGAAGAGAAACAGCTTGGCGTCATTTTGTAGAGACAGATGGGTTATCAGACAATCAAAAGTAGAAGTGACAGAAAAAGGTGCTTGTTGGAGAATCACCACTTCCTTATATAAACTGGCCATTTTATGGCCATTGTACAGTTTACTTGCTACCCCTTTCATTCTCATTGAGTCCTATAACTTAACTAAATGAGATTAGTGAGTGATTAAGTACATACTGCAAATTGGAATGTGTTGGAGAGTGTCCAGAAGGAATAAGGTTTGGGTAGTACAAAAGCAGTACTGTCTAGAGAGGGAAATACTGGGCACATTGGACTGAAATGAGTTAAGACAAGAGAAGCACACACTAAATTTTAACCTTGCCAGAATGAATACTGGGATGGGGAATCAGTTTAGCAAAAGGAAGAGAACTGAGATGAATCTGCTTGGTTCAGGCCATGGAAAGGGAGTGAGCAAGGATGGATCATTTTTTAAAGCAGTTTAGAGCAAATTTGTACGTAATGACTCTCTGTAGAAAGATTGTGTCGAGATTTTGAGGGCGGGGACTGCAATGGCTACCTATGGTTGTATAACAAATTACTTGAATAGTTAGTGATTTAAAGCAATAGTATCTATCTCATAGTTCATTTAGAGTCAGAAATCTGGGAATGCCTTAGCTGGATCTTCTGCTTCAGGGTTTCTCACAGGCCGTAATTAAGGTGTCCACTGAACTGTAGAAACCTCGAGGCTCCTCTGGGGTAATATCCACTTCCACATTCACTCCTACAGTTGTTGGCAGAGTTTAGCTTTCTTGTGGATTGTTGGCCTGAGGCTGCCTTTAGCTCCTTACAAGGTGGGTGTCTCCATAAGTGGCTCACAGTATGGTAAATGGTGGCCATCTGAGGGTGAGTAAATCATAGCCTTTTTGGAACCTAATATTGGAAATATGGTCCCATGATTTTACTATATTCTATTGGTTAGCAGCCAATCATTATTCCAGACCATTTTCAAGAGCATAGGATAACACATTCGTGTGAACAGGTGGAAATTATTGAGAATCATTTTGGAAGATAGCATTAGCCACTAGCCACAAAACACAGAGAGAATAAGACCCATTAAAAATCTGTCTCACTTTGAGGGCAACATTAGAGGCTGAGCCTGAGGTTATCAAAAAAGAGGGAACATGAGAGGCTGACAAGGGGAATCCTTCCACTTAGGTATGAAAACAGTATAGGAAAGAGAGCAGACTCTAGAAGATAGGAAAGAAGAAACACTGCTAGGATTTCTCTGGAAATATGTGTAATATCTGCTGAGGAAATAATTATTATACTAGAATTTTGCTTTGATGCTAATAACTTATTAATCAGAATTCTGCTTCTTTGGGTTAAACAGTCACAGTTGGGATACAGGCTTTCTCCATAAGGCTGGTAAGATAATTTCTGATGGTTCCAGATTCTCATTCTGCTATTGAGTAATGACAACATTTTTCTGCCTGTAACTTATGTTAGTTCTAGAAAAGGGCTGGCTGGCATGCCAGCTACTAGACCAATAATTATATCCAGGAAGGCACAGAATTGCAGTTGGCCCACCCTGAGATTCATGCCCACTTGCATGACTAAGACGGACAGCACTGTTTTACTAGGTAGTACTATTAGCATTTTCTAACAGGCACATGGAAAGATTGTACTTCCCAGTTCCAGTGAAGTAACTTATAGCCACGAGACTTTCTTTGACTAATAAAAGTGAGAAATAATGGGTGTCACTTTTTAAGAGCATCTTTATTCACTTATAATTTACATATCATTTAATTCACCTTTTTAAATTATAAAATTCAAATTTTTTTGTATATTCACGAATTTGTGCAGCTATCATTAATTCTAGAATACTCTCACCACACCCCTTCCCCACCAAATCCCACATACCTTAGTAGTCAATTTCTATTACTCCCTCCTGTCCTCCTCTGGCTGCTGCTAGTGTATTTTCTGTCTCTATGGATTTGCTTATTCTAGAAAATTCATGTGATACTGGCTTCTTTCACATAATGTTTCAAGGTTCACACATTTTTTATCACATATCAGAACCTCATTCCTCTTTATGATTAAAATATTTTATTTTAAGGTATACCACATCATGTTTACTTATCAATTCATGGACATTTGGATCATTTCTGCTTTTGGGCTATTATGGCAAATGCTGTCATGATCATTTTTAAAGAAGTTTTCATATGGACATATGTTTTAGTTCTCATGGCTATATGTGCAGGAATGTAATTACTGGGTCTATGCCTTTTCTGAAGAAATCACTAAATTTCTTGGTTCTTTTGGGAGAGCTACCAATGAAACAATGAAGTTTTTTCCAAAACACATCATTTCACATTCCCACCAATAATGTTTGGTGCTAATTTCTCCACCAATATTACTTATTTTCTTTCTTTTAGATTAGCTATCTTTTGTAGTATCTTATGATTTTGTTTTGCATTTCCCTAATGACTAATAATGTTGAACATATTTTCACCTCCTTATTTACCATTTGTAAATCTTCATTGAAGAAATTTCTACTCAGTTCCTTTCCTTAGTTTTTAATTAGGCTGCTTTTTAATTATTGTTGTAAGAGTCCTTAATATGTTCTGGATTTGAGTCTTTTGTCAGATATATGATTTGCAAATCTTTTCTCTCATTTCTTTGGTTATCTTACTTTCTTAATATTATCCTCTAAAGCTCAAATTGTTAAAATTTGATGAAGTACAATTTATAGATTTTTTTGTTTGTACTACAAATAAGAAATAATTTTTCATTGTATATAAAAAAATCTGAGCTAGATGTGGTGGTGTATACCTGTAATCACAGCACTTGGGAGGTTCAGGCAGAAGGATTGTTGTAAGTTCAAAGTCAGCCTGGGCTACATAGTGAATACAAGACCAGCCTGAGCAACACAGCAAGACTCAGTCTCAAAAATCAAATAAAAACATGAAAAATAAGAGGAAAGCTGAAGCTATTGAGATTTATTCATTCCTATGCTAAGGGTTTTATAATTTTAGATTTTACATTTAGTTTACATTTGCATTTTACTTTCAGTTTTCACAGTTAGATTTATGATCCATTTTGAGTTAATTTTTGCAAACAATATGAAGTAGTGATTCTACTTCCTCCTTCTTTACATGCATATCTAGTCCCAACTCCAATTGTTGAGGAGACTTTTTTTTCCTCACAGAATGATCTTGGTACTGTTTTCAAAAACCAGTTAATCATTTATGTAAGGATTTACCTCTTAGATCTCAATTGTACTTCATGGATCTATATGTTTTGCCTTATGCAACTACTTGTGTGTCATTTTTATATGGAAATGTTAAGAGCAACAGCTGTGGAGGTAGTTCAGTAGTAGAATGTCTTCCTAGCATGCATGAAGCCCTGGGTTTGATCTCCAGTGCCATAAAAAATGTTTTTTCATACTTTAAGAGCCAGTGGATGATTTATCATGCTTTTACCCTCAGCGTTTTCACTGGTAATTCTCTCAAAAGAGGTTGACATCTTAGTCTGGGTTCCAGAGGGAGGTTAACATAGAGAAGAGCTCTAAGCCAAAGCACTCTAGGCATACAGCATAAATGAGGATTAAAATTTTGTTTGAACTTTTCAACAGAGACAGTGTACTAGCCTATCTGTCAAAGGTAGCACTATTAGTAACCACTCCACAGAAGGAAAATGAAGTCCACAAAAAGGACAGAAAATGAGAAAGTGTGCTGGACAAGGAAAATTTTAACTATACTATTAAACCCTAAAGGTGATGAGTTACCCCTTATTGTTTTTTATTACTGGAAGTAGCCTGGGAAAATCTTGTTTACCTTCCAAAGTCAGTCACATGGCTAACTACTCACTCTGTCCTGGCTACTGGAGTGCTAGTGATTCAGAATATATAACGGGATCCCTACTATCAGGATCTTACACTTAAGTTGGAGACACAGAATATATACATGTAAAAGAAAGAACTCTACAAGCTACCATATAATAAGTGTGAGGGAAAGGATTAAAAGAGAAGAAACTAGAGCAAGCTAGGATAACTAAGAAGGGCTTCACTGTACTGTGACTTTAAGTTATATCTGAAGGAAGAATAAGGACTTAGGTAATCAAAGAGAAAAAGAAAGATGCATTGGTACATGTGAGTAATGAAGTAGGCAAAGAAACCCTATCTTCCTTGGGAGACAATGAATAAATAGATCAGTTTACCTGGGGCAAGAGGATCTGCTGAGAAGTAATTTAAACAGTTTGGGGGCTAAATTGAAGAAGTCTGAAAATGAAGAGCCTAAGTGTTATTATGGAGGTAGTGGAGAAATAGTGAAAGTTTTTGTGCAGGAAAAATGATGTTTTGTTAAATTAATCTTATGGTATTGAGACCAGAATCAATGAAGGTAAGTTTACTTCCTCATTTTTCAAATGGTCATTAAAGGTAGCTCTTTAATGTGTCTGATCACCTTACCTCATCCGTAACATCTGTAGAGACCAAGAAATGCTCATTACAGTTGTCCCTCTGTATCTGAAGGTTCTACAACCAACCTCAGATCAAACATGTTTAAAAACTGAACATGTGTAGAGTTTTTTCTTTACTAGTCCTTAAAAAATAAAAAAAACCATTTACATAGTATTTTACATTGCATAACTACTTAAAGAAACATTATATAAAATATATAAGAGCTGGGGATTTAGCTCAGTGGCATAAATACCTACCTGGCAAGCATGAGGTCGTGAGTTCAATTCCTGTACCAAAGGGAAAAAAAAGAGAATATTTTTAAAATATACAAGAAGATGTGTCGAGGTTACAGGCAAATACTGTTACATTTTAGATCCATAGACTTTAGTGTCTTCAGGGGGACTTAGACTCAGTCCCATCAGATATTGAAGGATGAATTTATTTCACTATCATGCTCTAAATTTCAAATAGACTAGCTTAATATTGGTGTTTACTACACTGGGTACAAGAGTACCAATACATTGGATGAAATGGTATATCAAAATGAAAAAAAAAACATACTGAATGTGTGCTTTAAGTTGTGGATTCATTCGGGCCCTTCAAACAGATTTGGTAGACAAATGGTGGAAATTAATAGTAAAGGGAATTGAAGACTTAACCATCTGAATGTGGCAATCATGAGCTGTTTTGAGTGAGAGTTAGCAAATATTTTCCCAACTGTCAGTTCTAAGAAACATGCAAACAGATTCTGTGTAAGTGAATGCAGCAGTGAACCTGAGTCTCTGTTAAACTGCAGAGAAATGAAATAAGCTGATTTTAAATTTCTAAAGGGAACTTAAACCACCTGCTAAGTTGTAGAATTTAATTTACAAGATGAATACTTGGCAATGTGACACTTCTTTCATAGCTTCATTTGCTGTTTTAATAAAAATGTTCACAATGCTTTGGTTCCATCTGTTAGAGAGAGTGAAAACATCTAACTGCTATTCAAACAACAAAAAATATAGCTTCCTAGAAAACTATATCTAGTGCGCCAAAATGTGAGGAGGTATTTATAAATTTTAAACTTCTGCCTTGCTTCTAAAAAATGTTATAGTAATTGTGCTGCATCTTGGACTCAACATATAAATAATTTATGCAAAAATTTAAAATTTAAATTATTCCTCTACACTCCAAATGCAAACAAATGCTTTCAAAGTTATCATGACCATGAATCTTATGGCAGCAAGCTACAGATTTTCATTATAACAATTTGTAAGCAAATATTTGGTTATTTTTATAAGCCACAAATCTGGATGAAGGAGGAAGTGATGTATAATAAACAAAAACTGTGCAAACCACGAAGTATGTTTGTTGCTACATTTCTAGAGTGGTGATAACAATAAGCTATAGCACAACAGCCTCCTTACTATATTGATTGAATCTCTTTAGTTTTTTTTCCCCCAAGAATAGATTAAGATTTTATAACTTTCAATAATTATCTCTCAAACACTAACTCCAGGTTGGCATGCACTCAGCACAATCTATGTGTTTACTAAGTCAAAGAAGTACAATTGTAGCCAATGTCACATCAAAGAGAGACAACCAGGAGAGATATGGGAACAAGACATAAAAAAAAGAAACAAGAGCCCTTTCAGCTCTCTGTTCTATGGCATTATCTCAGGCATTAGTATTCCTTTGTCTTGCCTCAGAATACTGGATAAAACTGAACTGGAGAAGAGCAAAGGCTTACAGTGACTTATGGGAGGGTTTGTAAAAGGCCCTGCTGTCTTTTCTATTTTTCCTCCTTCTGTAAGGAAACTGTTTTCATCTTTTCTGCAGAGAGGTAGGGTATGAGAATCTCGCCTTATGATTCAATTTGGTGTTTGGTTCAAGATGTCATGGTCTTGACTCAGTTTGATAGGTACTGAGAGTTAGTGAATAATAGTTTTACATATCTAAGTTTAAAATCTAGCCCAGTGGTGGTGAACCTATAGCAGATGTGTTTTTTGTTTTTCTTTTAAGAAAAAAAGAGATTAATGTATGAGTTGTAAATTGAAATCTCAGAATTCAGGTGTAATTGCATTTTTGATAAATAAGTGGGTTTTGGGTTGCAATCAGGACACTTGGTCTCTAAAAGGTTCGCCATCACTGATCTGGGTGCAACAGGTTAAATGATTAGCTAGCTAGTCAGTTGGTTACCCATAGAACACAAAACAGGCACAATATTTCCTTCTGATTACTTCAAATTTTATTTAATTTAAATTTCAAATTAAGAAGGAAATGAAAAATAATTTTATTCTTTAGCTAGTCATTTCATAACCATCACCAGAACAACAGAATTCATGTCTCATTGCCAATTTTAAGATGGGCTGGAAGCACCCAAAGGAAGGTAACTATGCTAACTACAAAGAGACGAATTAGTTTCCATACACTTAGTGAAGCTTAGATTTGGAGACTGGGTTCTAATTACATACTTTCTGGAAAAGTTTTAGAATATGTTTGATTCTAAATCTTCTCTGAAAGAATACATACAATAATTGCCCTATCTAGTTCATAAGATATTGATAGGATAAGAATAAAAACAAGAGCATGCATACAAAATACACAAAGTTCACAATACAAAAAGGTTAAAATAAGAAAAGAGATTAGGAAAGACAAGATAATAAAATAAAAAGGGGAAAAAAATCTTGCATGTGCTGACAATTTAGAAATTAATAAACTAACAAATTGGGAGAGTATGGGGGAGAATATATCTCATTTATAATATCTCATCTATAATATCTGAAAGTCACACTTATTATTTCAAATTTATAGACACATACTGGAAGTAAAAGAAAACTTAAAAAATACTGAGAAATACAATATTATTGGCTAATAATGAAGAGACAGAGAAAACCAGAAAGTGGAGAAAATATTCCAATATTATCATTGGTCTCCTATGAAATTGCTAATACTTAAAAAATAATGATAAATAAAAATATTAAAAAATAAGCCTTCCTAAAAAAAAGGTCATACATACACACAAAACAAAGAATTTTGGAAAGAATTGTGGAAATAATTTTAAAAACAACTATTATCAGGTAACATTACATAAACAGGATAAATCTAAGGCCAGGTATATCTACACTGTTGATAAATGTAAATGAGTTTGACTCACCTTTAACAGAAAAGTTTTCAGAATGGAGACTAAAAGAAAACTTTACTTTGTTGTGTATGCAGAATACACTTCTAAAACTTTCAGAAGAACTAAAATTAAAGTTGTTCTTGAGATGTTGATATCAGGTAAGTTAGAATTTAGGATAAAAAGTAGTTTATAAAAAATGCCCTTTATAATGGCAAAGGGCACAATTAACAGTGTAGATGTAAAAGTCATGAAAATCTATGCATTAGTCAAAACAGCCGTAACATCCACAAAGCAGAAATGATAGAAATTACAAAAAGAAATAGACAAAAAATACACTAGTGTAGAAGATTCATTTTAAGAGAACTAAATTAAATTTAGTCTCTTTTTTCCTTCTTCCTTTTCTTCTTTTCTCTTTTTTGTTTTTTAAATTGACTAATATTGTATATTTGTATTGTGTACATGATGTTTTAAATATATATATTACATATAGTTGAATGCTTAAATTTAGCTGATTAACAAGTGTATTATTTCACATAGTTATTTTCCTGATGAGCAGTTGACATCCACTCTGCAGTTTTCAAAAATAAAAACATCAAGTATGGTCAATTTACTTTATAAGAGGCCTTTCGAAGTTTATTCCTTTTGTATATAATTATTATGACCTTTAGAAGTTTATTTCTTCTAACTATAATTACTATGGCCTTTAAGCAACATCCCCCCAACTACCCTAAAGTTTGGTGAATATCATTCCCTCCCAACAGCATTACTACAAGAAATCAGTTTGATACACATTGAACTTTGTTTCTGAAAACAAAAATATACACTTTTTTTCAAGTATTTATAGAGCAAGTCATGAAATCTGATCATATTTTAAAACACTGTATACTCCTCTAGCAACATATAATATCATAACAAAATAATTTTGTGGTCACAATTGAAGAAACTAGGAATAAGTTAGAAAATAACAAAGATTTTTTTATATCTCTTGAAAGTTCTTAACTTCAGATATGAGCCTGAAATTGAAATTACAGATTTCTAAAAAAGTGATAATTTATTATTAAACAATGATAATAACTATAAAAATTCTGCTAAAGAAGAGATCATAAACATACATCTTTATATTACTTTTAAAAAGAAATAAAAGTATTTAAAATACTCAAAAAATTTGAAGAGAAAAAAACAAAGGGAAGTGTTAATAAAATAAAAAAGAGAATAATCAGCCTGGGCCCTATCCGCTCACCCAGGTTGAATCCCAGCGCATGGGGAAACCTTGGAACTTCACTCCCAGGCAGTAAGACCATGCCCGACATCTGAAATCACCGTAGGATGCACAGGAGGTACCTGTGGGCCTAATTGGGCCACATCCAGTGAACTCCAACCAGCTAGCAGGGGCCCAAATCCAGTCCCGGGCCCTGAACCTGTGCGCAGGTTGAATTCCAGTGCTCAGAGAAGCCTTGGAATTTCGCTCCCAGGCAGGAAGACCACACCCTGTGTCAGAAATCACCCAAGGACACATGGGAGTCCCTGCGGGACCAACTGGCCCATGCCCAGAGAGCTCCAAGTGGCTAGCAGTTGCCAGAAGTCTGCCCCAGGAGCCAAAAGTGGGCCAGGTGATTCCCAGTGCATGGGGGAAGCTTTGAAACATCACTCAAAACCGGGAAATATAGGAAAATGACAAAACAAAAGAGCAAAATGCAATCTCAAACTTCCAGCCCAATACAAGCAAGCCTAGGAGACATGGACACAGAAGAAAAAATAAGCCATACACCTGAAATGCTTGAAATGATATCAAGTGAAGTAAAGAAACAACTCTAAGAACTCAAATCAGAAATAGTCTCCCAGGTAAAAGAAGAAATGATAAATGTAATGAAAGAAATGCTAAACACATCTAAAGAAGACATAGTTAAAAATTAGAGGAACAATGCAAAAAGATGGAAACTCTGAATGAAGAATATAAGAAGCAAACAGAATGCATGAAGCAGATTCAAAGAGATATACAGGAAATAAAAAATTCCATCAAAAGTTGGCAAAACTGCCTCAACGAAAGTGAAGATAGAATTTCAGACCTCAAAGACAAGATTGCAACTAATAAACAGGAAAGAAAAGATCTTTTAAAAATAGCAAGGAACCAGGAAATAACAATTCAACAACTGCAAGATAATGCAAAGAAAAACAACATAAGATTGATAAGTATAAACGAAAAGGAAGGGGACAACAGAGACAATATCAAGAGGCTATTTACAGAAGTAATAGCTGAAAATTTCCCAAACATGAGAATGGAAACTGATATACAGATAGGTGAAGCATATAGAACTCCAAATAACCATAACTAAAATAAAACCACACCCAGACATATGATAATCAACACCCCAGAAATCCAACATAAGAACAGAATATTAAAAGCTGCTAGAGAGAAAAGACAGATCACCTATAAAGGAAAGCCCATCAGAACCACAGCAGATGTCTCAACATAAACAATGAAGTCAAGAAGAGCATGGGGTGAAGTATTTCAGATCCTAAAGGAAACGACTTCTAACCCAGACTGATGTACCCTGCAAAACTGTTCTTCAAAGTGAATGGAGAAGTAAGATATTTCCATGACAAAGAACAGCTGAAGAACTTCATGACCACTCAACCAACCCTGCAAAGAATATTGAAAGATATTCTAGATAAACATAGGAAAAAAACCATTAAGCAAGACAAACAATTAAACAGAGTGGAAAGGTAAAGAATCAACAGCAGAAAAGTAACATATCAAAAGTAAACCAATATATATCAGTTATAACCATTAATGTAAATGGCTTCAATTCACTAATAAAAAGAAACAGACTAGCAGAATGGATCAAGAAACAACATCCAATCATGTGCTGCATACAAGAAATCCATCTAACCCAATAGGAAACTCATAGACTAAAAGCCAAAGGATGGAAAACAATACTCTATGCAACAGGATCACAGAAAAAGCAGGGGGTAGCTATTCTGTTTGCAGACAGTGTGAACTTCAAACTAAGAATGATCCAGAGAGATAAAAGAAGGCCACTACATACTAGTTAGGAGAAAACTTCAAGAGGGAGAGGTAACAATCTTAAATATCTATGCACCAAATTTGGGAGCACCCAGCTATACAAAACAAATATTAACAGAAATGAAGAATAAAATAAGCAATAACACAGTTATAAAGGAGATCTTAACACACCATTGACACAAAGGGACAGATCAACTGAACAGAAAATCAGCAAAGAAATAGCAGAACTGAATCACACCTGTGAACAAATGGACTTAGAAGACATATACAGAGTGTTCCACCCAATGACATCAGAATATACATTCTCAGCAGCACATGGGACGTTGTCTAAAATAGATGATATACTAGTCCACAGAACATGCTTAGGTAAATGCAAAAGAATTGAAATTATCCCATGCTTGTTATCAGATCATAATGCCATGAAACTAGAAACTAATGATGAAAGAAACTGCAAAAACTGCACAAACACATGGAAATTGAATAATATACTCCTGAGCAATCAGTGGGTCACAGAGGAAATTAAAGAAGAAATTAAACAATATTTACAGATAAACAAAAATACAAATACATCTTACCAGAACATGTGGGGTGAAATGAAAGCAGTCCTCAGAGGAATATTTACTGTGGTGAACTCTCATATCAGGAAAACAGAACAAACACAAATAAACAAGCTGATGCTATACCTCAAACATCTAGAAAAAGAAGACCAAGTTAAGACCAAACCCAAAAGAAGGGAGGAAATTATAAAGGTCAGAGCAGAAATCAATGCAATAGAGACTAAGAAAACAATACAAAGAATCAATGAATCAAAAAGTTGGTTCTTTGAAAGAATAAAGAAACAAAGAAATGGAGTGCTGGGAGAACAGGCAGCCAACTCGCCACCCTAGTAAGTGGCTGGGGGCCTCAGAAGCCGCTGCCATTCCAGGGCAAGAACTATTGGCATTTCCTGTGTTCTGCATCATGTTGGAACTTGGGGTGCTGGGAGAACAGGCAGCCAGCTAGCCATCCTGGTAAGTGGCTAGGGGCCTCAGGGCCCACCGCCACTCCAGGGCAAGAACTATTGGTGTTTTCTGAGCTTGACATCATGTTGGAACTTGGGGTGCTGGGAGAACAGGCAGCCAGCACTCCACCCTGGTAAGTGGCTGGGGGCCTCACAAGCTGCCGCTACTCTAGGGTGAGAACTATCTGTGTTTCCTGAGCTCTGCATCATGTTGGAACTTGGGGTACTGGGAGTGCAGGCTGCCAACTTGCCACCCTGGCAGTGCCAGGGCTAAGAATCAGACATGGATCCATCCCCCACCTGTTAGCAAGTGGGAGCTGGAGGTCTGAGTATCTCTTGGGAGGATAAACATATGCAGTGTGGCAAATAAGGGAGATTTCCTTCTACCATCTCTTTGAAGGCAAATATTTTTATCACTCTTTTGCTCAGTTCTGATTAATGGTACTGCTCTATTCAATATTGTTTTTATAAGTTCAATATTTACTTCCATTTTGCTCTACTTGACTGAAAGAACAGCTAATGTGAACAGAACAGAATGTACTATTGTGCCTATTGCTGTTGTCCTGGTGACCTGCTGTGAGGTTCTGTGGCAATTTCACTGCACTGCCTCGCATGGGTTTGTTCTGTCTTATTCTGCTGTATTTTGCTAACTTCAAAAAAAAAAGTAGATAACAAAGTAACAAAATACCTGCAAAAAGCTCCCAACTCCACCAAAGCTGATCCATGGGGCATGGATGAGGAGAAACTCAAAAACAAAGCAACAGAATAATATAAGATAATTAAAAAGTAAATAACAACAACAAAACAGATCAGTAAGGTACTGAGCAAGCTGAAACATGATATAACTAAACAGATAATGGACTTAAAAAGCAAAAGGTGCAAAAGAAAGTGCTGTAAATTATATAACTGCATTTATGTTTAAGTGTGTAGGATTGATAACCATGTTGCTAAGTTTTTATTGGATCATTGAACACAACTGTCTGCAGCCTCACTGTTTGAATGTCCACTTTGTATCCTTTAATTTTATAACTTAAACAGCTATGTCTAAGAAGAAAATATGTAATTTATCAACTAGTGATTTCTTACTGTTTATTTTTTTCTGAAATTCTGTATTGTTTCTACCCCTTTTTCTGTTTTGCTTTTTTCTCTTTAAATAAAAAAAATTTTTTAAAGGAGAAAAAAATTAAATTAAAAAAACCAGAATAATCAGAAGTTTTACTGAAAAATAGAACTAATAAATAATTCCAAAACCTGAGTCTTTGAAGATTAAAAAAAAGGAATACAAAAAGCTAGATAGCTTAATAAAGGAAAAAACAGGACAAATGTAACTATACAAATTAATATAAGAAAGTAACCCCAGAAGGAGGACATTCAAAGAATTCTGAAATTACTCTGATTGACTCTATGGAAATAAATGAAAAAATCTGGATCAAATGAATAAATTACCATAAAAAGATAGAAAATATAAACAAATCAATTTCTAAGAAGAAATAGGAGTTGTCAAAGAGTGATTCTCTTAAAAAAAATTGCCAGCCTGAGACATGATTACAGGAATTTCTGAATGAATTCCAGAAAGTCAACTCCAATACCTTTGGAACAGTTCTAAGCATGGGAAAAACTAAAGGTCCAAATCTTTTTTTTTCATAAATGTGCAAGGTTTATATAAAGAAAATATTAAAACACAAAGGAAGAATATAGAATATTTGAAACAATAGAAAGGTATGTCATGTGTTTGATTAGTGTTTTAAATCAATCTTCTCTAAGTTAATTTGCTAATTTGATGTGGTCTCAGTGAAAATACAACAGTTTTATTTCACCTAGTGAAATTGCTCCTAAACTTTACATAGAAAAATAAAAGCAAGAAGTAAACATGAAGAGTCCTTTAAAAAAGAAATAAAAGAATAATGAGATATAACTAACTCTACCAGATATTAAAATATTATAAGGCATCATCTCAGATACATGAAAAGATAAGGCTCAAAATTGCAAAAGTACAGCCAAGTACATAGTGACATTCATACTGTAAGTTGATATATGTTAAATGCAGTATCTGTTGAAAAATGGACTAATCAGAGTGGTGCTGAAAAAGTTGGGAGCTTTACAGAAAAAATAATTTAGGTGATTTTCACACTTGTGTATTAATCTCTTTTCCATTGCTATACCAAAATGCTTGAGGCTAGGTGCTTTAAAAAGTTAATAGGTTTATTTATCTCACAGTTTTGGAAGCTAACGGTTTTGGAAGTCTAACATCAAGCAGCCTCCTAAATTTAGCCTCTAGTGAGGGTTACCTTGGCTGGATGAGTAAGATGGCTTCTTAGCAAAATCATGTACAAGGGGTGGTCATGTGATAAAATAGGAAGCCAGAGTACAAGAAAGAGTCAGTTTTGCTCTTCTGTAACTCTCTCATGGGAACTAATCTGGATCCTATCAGACAATTTGAGTAGGAAGCACCTCTAGAGGGTTAATGACTTCCAACTAGGCCTCACCTTTTAAGGTTTCACTGGCTCTTAACACGGCCATACTGCTGAATAAGTTCCTAACACATGAACCCTTGAGAAACAAATCCCATCCAAACCATAGCACCTATGGAAGACAGAATTCTAATATTTTCCTAAGATTCCTGCTTTTTTGTGTGCATGTCCTGTACCATCTCTTTCACTTGATTATGGATTGGAGCTATGAATATACATCACTGATACAATTAGATTGTGTCATATGGAAGAAGTTAAGAGATTATTTTGTATATACTTTAATCAAAGGGATGTAATCTTGGTGAGCCTAAATTAGGTGACTCCTGTAATGGAGGGTTTAAATGTCTGAGATTTTCTGCTGCCCTGGAAGAAGCAAAGTTCTGTGTCATAAGGGATCACATGGCATAGATTATGGGGCATCTCCCAGAGTTGAAAATGATCTCTGGCTGTAATCTGCAAGAAAGAGGATACTAAAATCACAAGGAAGTTAATTCTATTAACAACCATGTAAGCTTAGAGGAGAATCCAAATCTATAGAAGGGATCACAGCTTGATCAATACCTGATTTTAGCCAGTGAGACTCTAAAGGATCCACCTAAGTCATGCATGGCCTCCTGGCCTAAGAAGATTGTAAGATAATAAATGTATGTTGTTTTAAGTCACATAGGTTATAGCAATTTGTTACACAGCCTGAAGAAACAAATATACACCTAACCTGAATTCCAAAAAGGTGAAAGAATAAAATGTAAAAACTGGAGCCATCAAGTAGGCAGGATACAAGTGAATATATGTGTAATATTCATTATTTAATCAATAATATTTCATGAAAGTTGTTAATTTATTGTTTTTAGTGAGAATATTGACCTTTCTAGTCCAGAATCAATAAAAATTAAAGAGAATGAGAACACCATAACTAAAAAATAATTCCATGGGCTATAACCAAAGCTATATTTTAAATGGATAAAGTAGACAACTGAAAAGTTATTTTAAAAACCCTTCAAATTCATAAACAAAAAGAAAGCAAGAAGAATTAATAAACATATACATAAAATAAAACTTTAAAATAGTACCAATTGATGAAGATAAAATTAAAATTGATATTTAAAATGCTTAAGAGGGCCACTAACATAGACTAATACCAGACAATTCTGACCAATAAGAAAAAGAAAAGAGATATGAAGTTATTGGGAAAGACTGACCACACATTCAGAGAAAAATCTTTAAATTATGGTAAAATTCTATGAATTAACCATTTAGAAAGGAGATCTCATTCAAAATGATAACAAATATATGAATTAAGTGTAATAAGTTTAATAAGAATGGGAAAAACAGAAATCAGAGCTAATATAGAGTAAAAATAATTGAAAAGTGAATGAAACATTATGCTTTGAATGGAAAAAAACTCCTGAGTTTTATAAATGCCAGTGATTTTTAAGAATAGCTCAGTAAGATTATGATAGGGGCAATGTTGATGTCTTGATGTAAAAGTATAGAGAACTATTGTGAGATACATGGTGATTTATAAGTTTTCAGGAAATTTGAAATTGTTCAGAGAAACTCCAGGAAGCAAAATTACTTTTTTAGTTAGTTATTCAATACATGTATATCTGGTCTGGACTAGATTCTCAGGGCACAATACTAAGATATAAATCAGGAATTCCAATTGTGGGAAACTACAAATTACACAGTAGATAGAAGAGAGAGAAGATCTGGCCCAAAGAAAGAGAATCGAATAGGGTGACTACTCGACAATGAATGGTCGTAGAAAACTCCTCTGAGGAGGTGAAAGTTAAACAATCTGAAGGATAGGAAAGCCAGATATGCTGTGGCAAGAGAGGGCTGTGTATAACAGTGGAAGCTGGGTGAGTGGGAAGGGACCATGGCAGTCAAGGCAAAAGATGCTGGTGTCTTTCACTAGGGTGGCAGTTATGGAAGTAGAGCGGAGTGAACTAGGAGTACATTTTGGAGATAGACTGAGGGATAATGCCAGTAGTTTTGAGGCTACCAGTGGGTTTAGGAGGTTTATGGTGATGCTTCTTACTCAGATGGAAAATGTTGAGGGAAACAGATAACTTAGGATGAAAGGCAGGTGGGTAGAATTTGAGAATCATGAATTATCCACTACAGAATATTTGAAATTCTAAAACCCTCCAAAGAGGTAGGTCAAATAGGCAGAAATGAGAGGGTATGTTTGGAATTGATATTTGGATGTCATTATAAAGTTTAGGATCTAGATAAGTACTTCCATGGCAAAAGTACAGCTAGAAAAAGGAAGGTTGCCTGGGAAACTAAAACCTTAGACTACATCAACATTTATGTAAAGAGTCAGCAAAGAGGTTTAAGAAATGGCCAGTGATGTAGGAGGAAAGCAAAAGAATGTGATACCACAGAAGCCAAGAAGAATTTCAAAGAGAAGGAAGTTGTCAACTGAACGAATATGTGGTCAGCTCCTTTGACTGCTACTGAGAAATAAAGACAAGCAACTGCTAGCTTGACTAGCACAAATTTTCCAGCTTAGGCTGAGTGTTCACACCTGGATCCACCTCAGTCTCTAGGGAAGTCAGTTCATGGTGGAACCTGTAAAAAAGATGCTTCCCTGAACACCCAACTCATAAAGTTATACAAACTTTTCTTTATTTCTAAAATACATCCAGGGAAGCAAAACTTTGGGAAATAACTATCTAGATCCAAGGTCAAGGCTCAAAGTCAGTCTTACTTATATGGTACAAATACTGTATAAATGACAATGCAGACAGTATTAAATACTTAACATTCTTGTTTCATCATCACTTTGTGAAAATAGTTTTTCTCCTATTATCTTTAATCTACAGTCAAGTTAATTTGATTTGCTGATCATATCATAAGCTTATCTAATTATTTTGGAATATCATCCTTTAATATATTATAAACCATGTGTTTAACTAAGTGTAGAGAATTGTAAGATGGAGATAATAGAGTGATTAATTTGATCACAATAAGTACAAGTTAAGTTTAATGGTTCCCTAGTACACATAAGTATTTCTGTAAATTATCTCTTAAAGAAGAGTTAGATGTATCCTATTTAATCATAGCATATTTAACCTAGGTTAAATGAATTAAGACCACTAACTTTTCCAATTCATTTTATAAGTTAGGTAAATTTGTTGTAGAAGTCAAGAAAGGGAAATAGAAGTGATTATATTAGTCAGTCTGTGTGAAATTTAACTCTTCATATGTACACTTTAAAATGGTTTTTAACAATGAATTGTTATTCTACTGAACTATATGTCTCTCCATTTTTAACTGCTAAGAGTAGATTTTTTACATGACTACTACTAAGTTGCTCTAAAGTAAACACAACTTTCAGAATTTTTTTTTATATTCACAAAATCTCATAATAAAGAAAGTTAAAGCTAAGACTAAATGTTTTACAATCCCCCTATAGGGCTTATGATCTTAATGACAGTAGGTGAAAGGTGGGAGGAAGGGACATAGACGTCTAAGGTATCAAAATTATTATATCATTTTATGAAGCTATGCAAAGGAACAAGAGTTCCACGGCCATATGTAGGTACTTTACTGATTGTTGTACTGAAGTTATGGCTGCTATGGGGGTCGGTTAGTATTATACTGTGGACTTGAATGGGAACAGTAGATTGGTCTTCTAGAGATGATCAAGGTGCACATCACCATGGCCAGGCTAGTTGTTTAGCAAAGTCCTAGTAATACTGTCCTTGCCTACAGGAACAAATCAGGTTGAGGAACAGGCATGGGCTTCCTCTTCTCTCACAGAAGCCCTCCATCACACCCACATTGTGTTGGGGCTTCTCTCCATGCACTGCTTCCTTCAACACTCGTCCATTGTGACTTCCTGGCAGACCCGTTGGTTCCATCCCTCTTGCTCTCCACTTGACATCATGGCTTTGGATCACCTTGATGTAACTTAGACTTTGAGTGACAACCCAAGTAAAGTCAGTATCTATTTAAAATGATTGAATTTTAATAATGTTTCTACTTCCAAGATTATTTAATGTTTACTTATCTTCTTTTTTTATTTAAAGAGAAAAAAAACATGTAAAGGGTAGAGATAATACAGAATTTTAAAAAAAGATAAACAGTAAGAAATCACTAGTTGAGAAATTACATATTGTCCTCTTAGAAATAGTTGTTCAAGTTACAAAATTAAAGTATACAAAGTAGATACTCAAACAGTGAGACTATAAACAGCTATGCTTGCATGAGTCTCTACATGTATTTCTATAAACTTAAAGCTTTAAAATCTTACTGAGATAAAGTAAATAATACTTAAATAAATATCATGTCTGAGGATTTAAAGACTCATTTTTTTTAATTTAAAGAGAAACAAAAGCATGTAAAGGGTAGAGGTAATACAGAATTCCAAAAAAAAAAAAAAAAGATAATAAGAAATCACTAGTTGATAAATTACATATTGTCCTCTTAGAAATAGTTGCTGTTTACTTATCTTCTTATAACTAGTTCTTATAACTAGTTTCATTGATTACTTTCTCCTGTTATAATAATGTGGGAAGCTGGGTATGAGAGCACACATCTGTAATTCCAGCATGTGGGAGGATGAGGCAGAAGGATTGCCACAAATTCAAGGCCAGCCTAGGCTACATAGTGAGCACTGTGAGTTAAAGGACAACTTAGACTACAGAGAGATACTCTGTCTCAAGAAAACAAAACAAAAACAAAATACTTAAGTGTAGCTTTTTTGTAAATTGTGGAACCATTTCTTTTTCTATTAAAATCTTTGCTTATAGTACTGCATTTATTTTGTTCTTATCTATAATATTTGAAGAACTAAAAGGATAGCTGTTGGAGACCACTACCCAGCAGCTCTGAACTTGATTTATAATTAACTAATTGGCTTTCTATGTTTATCTGTGAGTCTGTCCTAGGCCTCAGCCCCTTGCCTGGTGACAGGAGCTGATTCATAGTAAGTGAACCTCTATGAATCACTGGTCCTGGCTGAGGCCTGTAGTGGCCTGTGAGGCCAGAGATACCTCAAAGGGCAAGATAAGGCCACAGTTGCGGACACTTGGCTCAAACATCAATTAAGTAGATAGAGATTTCAGCTGCAGAAATTACTCCTACTGTCTCACTTCTATGTCTTCATGATAAGATGGTTCTACTAAATTGACATGATTTGTTACTTGTAGACGTCCTTGAAGCGACTCCCAAGGTCCTGCTCATTGCCTGCACTTTCCTCAGTTTCCCTGCTCCTTGTTGTTGGACCTAATAAAGTGGGTGGTCCATAAATCTTTGTCTCAGATTCTCGAGCTCAGCTAAAGGGTTTTGACCCTCCTGGAGCCCTAAAATCATATCACTTGTCTCATTTTATTTAAACCTCCACTGTACACTTGTTTGGGAGATCAAGGATGTAGGTCAGGACCCAAGCAGTTTTATTAGTTTCCTATAACTGCTATAACAAATCACCATAAAGCTTAAAACAATACAAACTTATCTTTTAGTTCTGGTGTCTGTATATCTGAAATGAGTCTCAGTGGGCTCAGGTGTTGGTCAGACTTCTTTCTTTTTAGAGGCTTTAGGAGAAAATCTGTGCTTCACTTTTTGCAGTTTCCAGAGGCTGCTTATATTCCTTGGCTTGTGGTTATACTTTGTTTTAACCTTCACATCTTCTCTCTATTATGCTTTCCTCTCAGAAGAACATTTGTGATTACACTGTGTCCATCTGGATGTTACAAGAGAGACTTTCATCTCAAAATCCTTAATCTGATCATCAGAAAATTCTCTCTTGCTTACATGGTAACATATTCACAGGTTATTGGGACTGGAACATGAACATCTTCAGGAGGAACACTGCTCAGCCTCCCACAGCATTCATCACTGTTATATCACGCAGTAAAGAAATATCACTGAGACTAGACTTTGAAATGTTTGTGAAGCCTTAATACCAAAGGATTTAAACTGTACAGATAGAAAAGTTATTAAGATAGTCAATAGTGAGGTTATGTACTATAAACTAATACCGTTCAATTTAAGAGAAAACAAAGGTCATTTTGGTTTGAGGCCAAGGGTTATCTAACATAGTAACTATCATGGGATAGGGTGAGATTTTTAACTTCTGATAATATCAAGCTAGGTATTCAAATATATTCTTCAAATCACTTCTTTTTTGCAAACACATACATGGTTAAAAAAAGAAGAAGAAAAGCCAAAAGGGTATCTGGTGACAAGTCTCCAACCTTTGTCTTCTAGTCATTCACATTCTTTCATAGGCAAAAAATCATTAGTTCTCTCTTCATCTTGTTTACTGTTCTGAAAAGCAGTTTGGTCATTTAAAAGTTAATCTACATATACTTTTTATTTAGAAACTGTCTCTGGACCAATAAGATAGTCATTATAAAAAATTTCTATTAATATTCAAGACTCCTTTTCACAATTTTTGGCTTCTACTGCCTAATAAAATACATACTGCTGAGTAACCTGCATACAGCCTTTGGCATTTAGGTCCTTGCTCAGACTTTTATCTTTATGTATTTCCCCAAAAGAAGCAACTGTCATATGCACATCAAAGCATGGGCTCTTGAGGTAGCACCTCAAGTCAACGTTTGACTTCTCCAAGTTTAAATTGTTTGACTTTGGACAAGTTAGTTGAATTCTTTGTTCTTTCTTCCTTATTTTTTGTTTTTGCATATGTAAAATGTGCATGCAAATTAAGTGCTCCATAAAGAATGTGATATTTACTAAGTATTTGATGAACAATTCTATTTATGAAGAACTCCAATACATTTGTGAGAATTATGCTCTTGCATTTGTTCCATTGATTTTAGTTGATAGAAATTACTATTCTATATTTAACAACATTACTTCATGGTATAAAGATTACTGGTCTGTAATTCTCGAAACTATGGCACCATAGAGATTTGTGTGAATGACACTACTGGTATTTTTGTTATGAATAGTAGCATTGCTGTCTAGCAAGTTCTTTATTATTGAGTTCTTGTTGCATTATGCTTTTCGATATTCACAAAACCTTTGAAGTAGGATGCTATCATCATCTTCATTTCAAGGAAGGAAACTAAGGAGTAGGAAGATTGAATAACTTGCCCAGCTAGTTAAGGACAGAGTCAAGATTTGAACCCACACAGTCTAAGATCAGTGTCCACACATTTGGTTACCAGGTTGTACTATCTCCTGAGTATAGTCTTTAATCTGGCATTTCCTTTATGTTTTGGCTTCCATTCCCTCATCCTTACATTTTTTCTATAAAAAGGTATGTATTTTTTAAATGCCTATTATGTTTTATAGGCATATAGATACAAAGATAAAAAGCTAGACACTGGATTGAAGCAATAAGATGTAGATTCTGAAAAATAACATCATTAGCTACTTAACTACTATTAACCTGAGGTTAGATGATGTTTCAGTATTTGATATGGAGCTAGCAACATTTCCCTCTCTTATTTTTATTTTTAAAGAGGAAAAAAAATAGACATAACAATGAAACTGAGTTTCAAAACAGGTTAGTAGACAGTTAAACAGTTGATATATTGCATATTACCTTCAAAGTAGTTATTTAGAGTACAAGATATAGGCAATATATAGTGTCCAAAAAATATTAGCAAAAAACTTTCTTTTTTATGAACTAAGAGAAACTAGCTGTATAACTATCTTAACTATCTTGCATTTACATATATGTATTTTTCTTTTTCCCTTTCTTCCTTTCGCTCTTCCCCCACCACAGTTTGTTTTTCTTTTGAATAGTTAATCCATCAGTTTTGAACAGTTTCCATCAATTTTGAACAGTTTCTCCAAATTTTGAAAGATAGCTTTGTAGTGTACATCAATCTGGGTTGAAGACTTATTTTCAATAAGTGAAAGACTTCACTCCAAGCCTTTCTTGATTATTTTAAGATAATTATAAAAGCCAAATGTGATGGTGCCTGCCTATAATGCTGGCACCCTGGGAGGCTGATGCAGGAGGACTGTCAGTTTGAACCTAGCCAGGCAACTTAACAACTTAGTAAAATCCAGTTTCAAAATAAAATTTAAAAATTAAAAAAGGGCTGAGGCAGTAGCTCATGTGTGAAGGATCTGGTTAAATCCTCAGTACTTAAAAAAAAAAAAAGATACACCCTTCAAAGAAAGGCCACTAGTGACTTACTTCCTCTAACTAGTCCCTATTTCCTAGCAGCCCATTCAGCTATGTCTAATGAATCCAATTAGTAATCTCATGATCCAGTCACCTTTCAGAAGCTTCACATATCAATACATGAGCCTTTTAGGAGACATTTTGAGTCCAAACCATCACAGGTGAGGTGGTGGTTCCTATATAGGAAGTTCCCCATGGCTCTGCCATGATACACCAGTCACAGTGAGGAGAACAAAGGAAACCAACTTAAATCATAAGTAAGGCTGATGGTAGTATTAGAATTCTATTGACTGTATCTGAAATTTCCACCTGCTACCAAGAACTGGGCTGAGTATACCTGGGACTCCATTTTATCCCTGATTCTTTTTAGTAGTTGGAGTGAATAAGGCTAGAGAAGAGCTCTCATTTCTCTCAAAGTCACTATGCTTACCAATACTTTAGTGTTTAAACATTTCTGAGGGCCGATTGCTATTCTGCACACTGCGTTGCTTATGTATGCTAGGATTTAAGGCCTCAGGTTTTTGGCCCATTAAATACTGTAAACTTTGATTTTTGAACTATCCTCAGGGTTTTGAGAACCATTTGTTAGTCTCACTATTTTGATACCCACCAGGGAAGATATTCAACCTGCTATGGAATGGGATCATTAACTGAAGCAGTCACTATGAGAAAGTAGTGCATAATGTTATAAATGAAGTCACTGCCATGAAATAATACAGATGTATTCTTTTCATTGAATTCTGTGCAAACACCCAGTCAAGCTGAGACTTCCCTGATTATGTACAGGGAACGCATTCAGAAAATCACCAGATGGGTTTTTCACTGGTTTAAAAGTTGCTGTGCTGTAGCATTCCAAAATAAAATAAATACATACCACCTATCAACCAGTCAAGTTTTTTGATGCAACATCCCTTTATTTCAAAGCTTGTAATGAAATTGATTTTCAGTGCTTTTTCATTCTGACTTGCAAGCCCCATGAATAACTACTCTAAAATAATTTTGACTTAGGAATGTTCAGGAACTGGTGAGAAATTGATTGTGACTGTTTTATGCTTAGCCAAAAGATACTGAATAAAAATGTAAAAGAAGAACTTGATGTGTTTAGATGAGATGAACCATGTGACAAGGAAGCAAGAACCAGAAATGATTTTCCATAATAACCAGAGTAATTCCAATGTTTTTTATTTTTTAGTGTGATTGAACTCAAACAAATGAAGTTTCACACCCTGGGAAATTGACAGGGGTTATAAATCAGATTCTTGTGTTTGTTCCTAGAATACCAGCCATTGATTGTGATACCTGATGCTAAACATTTTGATGAGACTTTTTAAAAAGTCAGCCAACCATGTTGATATTTTGAAACTCTTGAATAATAGACATTTTCTACTTTGCATTCAGATACATCATATTGATATTTATCTTGAAGGCATACATAGATCCAGGTTTTATTTATGCCAAAGAATATACAACTTAGAGATTAAAAGAAGAAATTCTTCTTTTGAAAAAGGAATACAAAATTATGCATGTAATATTTGGTAAGGAAAATCACAACTAATTATAAATCTCAAAACACAGTACTAAAAAATACCGCAAAGATCACAAACTCTAGAAAATGAATAATATATTTTAAATTGATGAATTTCTTAATAAATCTCTACAATAATTTTTTCTTATACTTTTTAGCTAGTTATGAGTTATCTTTTTCTATGACAAAATTTCAGACCATTTTTTTATCCTGAGAATAGACAGATAATCCAGTCTCTCTTCTAACATAATTGACTTAAACTTGTAAATCCTTATTGAACATTTAGAAGTTTCAAATTCACAATTCCTTGTTCATAGGTATATATATAATTTTAGTATTGTTGGTAAGTTTAGGAAGCCTCTATCCAGTTTCTTCCATGTATGAGCTATAAGATTTTAAAACATTTTCAGATCTCTTTTTCAGGTAACATTCATTAACCAATTTGTCAATGATGTCCTTGTGTTAAGTTTAGGGTAGACCTGCACAGTGAAGTGTAGAAGATTCTTGGAAGTCACTCTACACTAAGACAGAGAACTGTGACAACTATCTAGGGAAGTACCCAAAGGCCACATAAATACTGTATATGCCACCAAACCTTAACTAAATATATCCCAACATAGTTCCCCTTCGGCTAATCCCCAAAATAACTACAATTCCAATGCAGAGTAGAAAGAGACAGTGATTTGAGTTGATAGTGATTACAATATCCCTCTTTTGAAAATTTTATAAAACAAGTAACAAATCCACTTCTATATCAAGGAAAAGAAATTTGAGACATTTGATCTATTTCTTGGGAAGTACCCTCCAAATTCTAAATGAATGCTTGTCTAACCATAGCGCAGCAGGTTAAAAATAAAGATGTCTGCCATAAATGCACAATGGAGTATTGCTTAGTCATAAAGAAGAATATGTTTGAGTTATTTATGAGAAAATGGATGCATCTCGAGACTATAATGCTATGTGAAATAAATCAGACACAGAAGGCTAAAAATCACATGTTCTCTTATGATAAACAGAAAGTATAAATAATTTAAAGAGCAAAATGAAAGTTAGATGATAGGAAACAGGGAGATGGGCATAGTGAAAATGGAAAAGGGATCTGGGGAGGCAGGGAGACGGGAAAGAAAAGAGAAAAGGGAAGCAAAAAGAATCAAGCTGTGATCTGTTTATATAGCACTTCCTCTTGAAGAATATGTTTATTATATATTGCAAGTATATTCTAAAAAAATAGCAAAAAGGAGTAAAGTTCACTGTATTTCTATATCCCATTAAATTCCTAAATATTTCCCCTTCTATCTTTTTGTTCTATTTTGTTTTTGTGGTGTTGGGGATTAAACTCAAGGTCTTGCCCATGTTAGGCAAGCACTCTACCAATGAGCGATATCCTCAGCCCAATATTTTTCTTGAGATATATTTGGTGTCTAATTTCTTTCTTTCTTGTTTGCCAAATTATCTGCTTTCTTTGGTTCAATTATTGTCTTTCTGAACTTACCGAGTTCTAGTATAGTGCTTCAAGACCCAACCTTGGAAAGTAGCTAAACTTCATGCAGCAGGGATAACAAATCATTTTTTGTGAATTTAATGGAAACAGGAAATGCTACATAAATGTATTTTCAAAAAAAGAAATAGAATATGTAGCATTCTTGTACAGTGAAAGGTCAAACATTATTTTATGTTATAGATCATTAAAAATAAAGAACAGATATACTAATTTATGTATTCATTGTAATATACATATATCAGATAACACTTAATCATCTTTAATATAAGCAAAGATTTGTCATAATCAAAATCATATGCTCTTTTAAAATGTATTTTTAACTTGTTCAAAAAGAAATCATTAGTATTATTGCAATAACTTTACATAGTGGTAGTTTCCAGTTCAATTTTGATTTGAGGGCACAAACAGGTCAGCTTGACCCAAAATATTCTCTATGTCATGGCAAAAAGGGGATATTTTAGTATAGCATGTCCTCCTTTTATGATAATATAAATTATTTAATTATATAAGATATTTATCATCTTGATTTCTGTAGTGACAAAAAAGACTCTGACAGGTCTGAGGGTCAATAAAATCTGGTAGAATATAGCAGAGACAAACTTCTGATAGCAGTAGAAATTTTGATCATAAGATCACAGGGCTGGGATAATGTCAGAGAAATCAGCTACTATGGAAATCTCAACTTTTCAATTTAATTTGGTAAACATAAAATATGCCAGTGTTTGTTTTATGCATTAATTTTCTCCAGCTTTTGAAAAGGTATCAAATAGGGAATAAAGTAATCAGTATTCTCTTTACTAAATGTGATTTGATTCTCTATGAAATGGTAGCATTCCATTTAATTAAAGAAGCAGATTGTGGCTGAGGGAGTATGATGAAGTATATATATTAAAATATACAACTTCTATAATCAAGTGAAATTTTTTTACTTCAATTTGAAATATGCTAAGAAAAGTACTTGAAGTGGTTGTAAGAGGTAGAAAATCCAGTCTACATATTTTGAAGGACTTACTGGCTAATATGATCTGATTTCTTCAGGTTTGGCTTGATCCAGGAGCCAAAATACATCAATTTGTCTTTTTCAATCATGCTGTTTATGGTGGTGCATCCCTTTAAGATTTAAATTGGTGGTTTCTGTCATCTGCAGGCTTATATCTTCTGAGACTTAAGTCTAGGTATAAAGAAAAAATATTTCTTATCAATCACTCCAGGAATCCCAGCTCTAACTACTACTATACTAGCCGGTATCCTCTGTCCACCCTATAACAAATTGGTCTAGAGGAAATCAATAGCCTGACTGGCAGGTCTGAGTCATATACTTGGGATGAAACTGGACTTGAACCTTATGGATGAGAATGGGAGAGAAATCAAAATACAATATTTTTAGCATAATAGAGGCAATGACTGCTAGACAAAATCAGTTGAAATCTACCTTTTAATTGGCTGGACACCAATACACTTTTTTGACCTATATAAAACCTACAACGTGCCTTAGTTTGGCACATAATGACATACTTCCATGTGTACTCATACCTTTCACAACAGAGACAACTGTGTTTGATCCAGTTATGACATCTAGGTGTAAATCTAGGATAACTGCATTTTACATGTTTTCAAAGATGTGTGCATTTAAGTTTATTTTTTTGTTTGTTTGTTTGTTTGTTTGAGACAGTGTGTTGCTATGTAATTCAGATTGGCTTTATACTCACTATATAGCTCAGACAGGCCTTAAACTCATAGCAATCCTCCTGCTTCAGCCTCCCAAGTGGTGAGATTACAGGCATGCCCCACCATGTCTCTGTTTTGAAAACATAAGCATTAATGATAAATTTAATAATTCTCCATATTCTCAAAATGCATTTACTAGGTGTTATGGTTTATGTTTGGATGCCCTCTGCCAAGCCTCATGCAGTCATGGAGGTGGCTGAATCTAGTGTTTGTGATTGGTTTGTTGTCTAGGGCTGTGATTAGCAGTGTGAGTACCATACCCAACCAGAGGGTGGGGAGCCAGCATACAATATAAGGAAGGGAAGGAGACAAGTTTTCCCCTTTTTACCCCTTTTGCTCTGGCTGCTCCCTTGAAGTGTTGCCTGGTGCCATGCCACTCTGCCTTGCAACCAGCTGATTATGGACTGAAACCTCCAAAAACTGTAAGCTAAATAAATCTTTCCTTCCCTCATTTTGGGCATCAGGTATATTGTCTCAGCAACAAGAAAAAAGTAACCAAATACTAGGATATCACTAAAAGGCAGCTTAGGGATTAGTTAGGTCTTTGAGGCTGAATAAGTGCCAGTTTTTGTGTACTAAGTTGAAGATACTTTCAGCTATGCAATTTTCTTAAGACTTTAAGTTGATTCTGATTCTGTAAGTCTATGGATTAATCAAGGAGTCTGTTGATCTTGTTAAATTAAAGGCTTTTAATTTAGAACCTGAAAATTTGTACTTCTTAGCAATTAGTTTTCATTTTATTTGCCCACTCTTCAGCTTCAAGGCCCTCATCTTGGCCTTTGTTTTATAGCACAGTGAACACATGGTCTGCAGGTGAAAAGGCAATAGCTATGCCCAGTGAGTATCCACAATTAAGATAATGATCCCATTTTGTAGAAAGAGAATCCATAACAAGAGATTCTAAGTAGGAGCCTGACCATCAGCTTTCTTCTAAGTGGCAATTTCATCTTATGCTAGGTTTCCCACCTCCCATTTTGTTCATATTTCTTTAGCTTGATACAGATAATTTTATTTTTATAATTTTGCAAATCTTCAGATCACTGATCCCAAGAGTTCTTGGAATTTAGGGCATTAGCAAAGAATGACTTCCTGAGAATAGATATATATTTACAAATATTTTCAACAGATCAGTTTATATGAAGCTTCTTTTTTGTATGAAAAAATCATATGAATATGGCATCTCAGGACACGGATATAGTTCAGCAGTATGAAACATCTGCCTGACAAGCTAAAGGTCCTGAATTTGATTCCTGATACCAAATAAGTAAATAAATAAATAAGGTATCTCACAAGCCAAGTGAAGAATGTGTATCAGGGAAGAAAAGGCATTTTGTTGTGCTCCTTGATAACTGACACATGAAAAACAGTAAGGAAAGACTGAGCACTAGATTTGACAATATGCAGTTTGTGATAACTGATAAGAAAATTTTTAATAATGGGGAAAAATGGGAGAGGGACAAATGAGTATGGGAGGAGGAGAACTGACCAAGTGTTTAATGAAGTTTTGCTGTGAAAAACACTTTCCACTGTTATTTCCACTCCTGATAAGTTTGTGACTTCATGTCCATGAATATATTTCCCTCACTGAGAAAAATGATTTCTACCCACCACAGTCCTGCAATTATAGTACTCTACTCTTGGGAGCCCTAACTTAATACCACCCAATATCACCTATACTATCACCATGCTGAGCTAAAATAAACAAACCAATAAGTAAAAATTTAGAAATAACTCTGTGTAGTCAGTAGTATAGCTGAGAATTTATGACTGCTAATATGTTTGGTGGCTTGAATTGCTCAGTATCCCTGAGTTCTTCTTTTAACATTCAGAATCACCAAGAGATAGTTACCTTACTCCCCTCCCCTATATGTATGGATGTATATTTTTTATTAATAAAATTAAGATAATGATGCTGCTTATAAGGAAAAAAACATACTAAGCAATTTGAGTTTTGATGATATAAAATCAAGACCTTATTAATCTGTTTACATTTTTATATATAATTCCACTTATGACTATTTACTTGCTCATGTCATTTTTCTTTGTTAAAGGCAAGATAATCAATTTTTAAGCTATCATTTGCCAGAAGGTCTAAATTTCAGAATGAATGAATTTACTTCAGCTTTCCAAAGAGTCTTGAATTTTAAGTCTTACAGTTTATGTATAATAAAGGATCAAAACTCCCTACTATCTGTACACAGGATGTGCATTTTGAGCTAACATCATACTGGCTATTTGTTTGACATTTCTAAAAGGAGCTGAGTGTAAGAAGAAATGAAAAGCAGTGGTAATGGAGGATGCTTATAGTATTATTATTCAGCTCAGTTCCCACCTTCCACCTCCTGCACACCCTCTTTTCTTATGGGGAGGAGGGAAATGTCTTTAGTCCCTATCAGACAAAGAGGTTGGCGTGGATGGGAGAGACAACATTCATTGCTGCTCTATTTCTGAAACACTCTCCAGTTCCCCCAGGAAGGACTTCTGACCCTACACAGACAATTCCCCTCATTCAGCCATTGTCCTGAATTCAAGACTATGGTTGCAGGCAGTTGGCAGCTCATTATTATTACTGTCCAGGGCTATGAATAAGGTTAATGTATTACTGGTCAATTATCCAGACAAAATTTTTTCTCAGTGTAAGTTTCATGCTGGAAAATGCAAAATGTTTCAAGCTCCTGGACTTCTACCAGGGGCCCAGTTAAGTTTCACACCAAGTTTACTTGGCCTGCTGGGCAGGGGACAGTTCACATTCTGGATTGTGCCCTTTGCTGTGTAATTACATTTAATGTGAGCCTACACATGTATATTTTGGAATAGTGATTTTCATGTTGTTTGATATAGGGCAAAGCATAATAGCAATGTTATTTTGTAAGAAAATACAATTGAAAATTATTCTGCCATGGTTTCCATTTCTTTATCATTGCTAACCATCACTGAATATATTAACTGTTAGTTTTGGATCTTTCCTGTATAAGATACAGTAATACTATAGTGGTAGTCATGTATCCATTTTCATATTTAGATTTTAGAATATTAATTTAGATGCATTTAATTAACAAATACACTCCCATAATTAGTAGAGAAAAATCATAAAGGAGTGAATTTGGTGTAATTCATTATTATTATGATGATGATGGTGATCATTTTGCTATTTTAAGAATATCTTGCATCATCAGAAGACAATGACTCAAAATCATTAGGGATTTATTTGTATTGCTTTCCATGAAGCTCTAAATATTTGTTGGGTGTACATAAGTACCTGAAGTTCTTTTAATCTATAAAGGATGAATGCTATCACTACACTAATTTTGGGTTGATCCAATCTTAAAATCTCAATCATATTAGGACAAACACTTATTAAATTTAGTAATTAATCAAGTAAACTTTTATATGGGCTCAGTACCTGTATTTATCTATTTAATCCCCAGAGTAATCTTATCTAAAGGATCCACTAGAAGATAATGAAGGTTAGAGAAGTTAAGTGGAAGTATGGAAGTATGGAAGAAGTAATGAAAGACAGAGTTGGTACTCAAACCTGGATGTCTAATTTTCAAGGCCACACCGAATTGTTTGACTATGCTGAGGAATAGAAGGGTAAAATAATGGTCCTTGAGGTTGAGCAGTTCATACTTCAGAAATGAATGCACAAACATAAATTATGTCAATGTACATAGTAAGCACCATAGAAAGTGGATATACATAATGGGCATGTGAACAGAGGCAGAAGCAGCAGTTTGGCTGTGTAAATCAGACAAGGGATCACAGAAGTGATATCTGAGGCAGGAAAGAGAGAGACAGAGACACACACAGAGAAAGAGAGAGAGAGAGAAGGATTCAAGGCTAGCAGCACAGTAGAGAAAGAGCCACCAAAGAGAAGAAAATATTAATGCATTATGGAAATCATGCAAAGTCTGGTATTGTGGTAGAGGTGCTTGTGACAGGGGCACTGGAATTAAATACAGCAATGCTCTGAATTTACTCTGTTGAGTAACAGAATAATAAAATAGTCTGTAAGGATCAGAGAGCATAAGTTAGAGGTTAAGTGACTAAGACAGGACTTACGACTTGCTAAGTTTTAAGCTAGGTCTATTTCTCTAGTCATTTTAATTACTTTGTCAGCATCCTTCAGAACACATCTTTTCTGTGGAATTTTTGTTTCAGGTCAACAACTTTGTGTGCATTTCAGCTAATGCCTCATTATTATGCTAACTGTATTTTCTTTGTTGAAACTCTATATTATAGTGTGTTACTATATATGGCAGGCTATGATTTGGCCTTGCCGAACTTTGGGCCATTACAGTGGCTTCAGATTGAATAGGGTCATTTTGAGGTCATACACTGATGCTACAAAGGATTGAATTATTTATGACTTTAATATTCACCAGTGTTTCTAGCTCAGGATCCAATATACCAGTGAATATTATCTGTCAACAAAATACTGCATCTGTTCCATTTGTTGATGACCGATAAAACAAAGCAGTTTGAATTGCTGACTTGAACTCAGTATGGGTAGAATTTGCAACCTAAATATTTCAATAATAATAATAATAATAGTATTAGCATATCTTTTATAATATTATTATAAATATTATTTATGTTTGATATTAATTGGCACCAATCATAATTAGTGCATAAAATTAAGGATAAGAAAGCATTATCTAGGTGAATGCACAAAACTTCACTATGTTTCCATATTGCTACTTAAATTTTTGCATAGCATAAATTGACTACTGGAAATAGATTTCTTATTCAAATACTGACTATAAGGTCTAGCTACATTTCTGTAGCAAATTAGAATATGGCATAAAATACATTTTTAAAAAATTAAAAGACTGACTTCTCCTATTTAATTTGACCACTTTTTCCTTATACTTATTTGCAACAATGTGTAAGAAAAATAGATATCAGTTATGACAAAAGAAGAAATACTTTTAAATAGTAACTAAAATTCCTTTTTTAAAACAGAACCTGAAAAATACTATATTGGTAATTTTATAGAATTAAACCTTATGGATAGGAAGCAGTTGAGAGTTTAATTCAGCATTTAAAACTGATTTAAAAAATTATCAAAACATTTCACTCTGACCATCAACCTTAAAATAGGTTTTTATTACCTCATGGTATTTTTTTGTTTGTATCAGTCAGGTATCACTGGGCATTTCTGGGAATGGGAGTAGGAAATGGAACATCTCAAAACAGTACTTGTTTTTCCTCAAGGGACAATGATACCTGGGAGTTGCATTACTAAAAACTTGGTATAAATTAAATCACATACACATCCAAGAATACAGCATAGTGCAGACTAAGGAAAATGTTACAAATTTGGGGCATAGCAACAGAGCCTGGCATAGAGTAGGCAACCTACATAGTATCAGGTTTCTTTGGTGACCTAAGAAATTGCCCCAAACTTAGTGTCTTAAGGCAATAATAATCACTTACTCTGTTACATGGCTCTTGTGCATCAGGAAACTAGACAGGAAATGGTAGGCTCAGCTTTTCTCTACTCCTTGGTATCTGAAGCCTCTGCTGAAAGATTCAAAGATTGGAGGCTGAATCATCGGTTCATTCACTCATACATCTGGCCTAACTGGGGGTTTAACTCAAGCTGTGGCCTGTTAACACCTACAGATGGCCTTGGTGTCACTTAAGCTTCCTCACAATATACAGGTTGGGTTCTAAGAGCAAGTAGTGAAAAAGCTGGGTAGAAGATGGATAGATACTGAGAGAGGCATGGAGGAAGGGAAGAAAGAGAAGGAGAATATCTAGAGAGGGAGAGGAGAGAGACAGAGACAGACTACACAGCAGTTTTTCCTTTTACGATGTAGCCTCAGAAATCAGTCTGAAATCATACTTCTGTCACTTTCAAACAGTCAAAAAAATTTACAAATCCATTTCGTTTAGTATATGTGCTGCTGAAGTGAGCACAAAATTACAGACCCAAAAGCAAGAAATATAAACTTCACCTGTTCTGGAATGCCACACTGATAGAAGAGGATGAGATGAGATACATGTTGGTGCTTCTATCTTGGGAAAGTACAGTTAGCCAACTTACCAATGATTTTAAATAATAAAGTTTCATTTGAAATTATGAAAGTAGGAGGTCCTAGAGAATTTTTAACTTATGTATTCAAGAAATGCAATCCTTTGAGTAAAGTACAGTGCCAGAT
The DNA here is from genome assembly GCA_004027455.1 of Hydrochoerus hydrochaeris. NCBI lineage: Eukaryota > Metazoa > Chordata > Mammalia > Rodentia > Hydrochaeridae > Hydrochoerus > Hydrochoerus hydrochaeris. The sequence goes on along the minus strand of PVLA01001017.1, from coordinate 240,336 downwards.
AAATAAATTATTTGAGTGGGGCCATTTAATTAGTTACTTCAATGTCAAGAGCTGAAAACAAGTTTGCTGAATCTCCATTCCAAATCAATTTATCCTACAAAATGTGTCCCTGTTTGATCATTGATTAGAAAAGAGGCTTAAGTCAGGCACAGTGGTGCATGCTTATAATCCCAGCTACTTGGAAGGATGAGGCCACAGGATAGTGAGTTTAAAGCAGTCTGGACAGTGCAGCAAAATACCATCTTTAAAAAAATAAAGCTCATTATACTTAAAACTCTCCTTTTGAATTCAACAAAACAATTATTATATATAAAAAATTTGAATTATTAAAACTAATATTGGACAAGGATGCTGAAAACCAGACTGGTTTGTGATCTCCCTGATATTTGACTGTGTGAGAGCTTTGTATGGGGCAGCTCCAGCAAGATAGTGTGTATGGTGCCTGTTCCTCAACCCTGCAGTTTCTTAGTTGAGCCGCTGCAAACCAGAGAGAGCTGGAGCAAAAGCTGTTTCAAAAAGAATTCATGGGACCACAGTGTAATGAGGGCTGTTTTGGGTCCCAGTTTACCCAAGCACAACCAGAATTTGGAGAGAAGCCCCATTTAATGGACAGACACAGTAGAGGAAGCACAATACAGTCTGACAAATTGAAGTCATGCAGGTTTGGGAAGTAATAATACACAGTCCCCTTAGCAGAGAAACATTTCCAAAGAAGTCACTTCAGTAATTATAATGCCCAGGTACTTTCCTCTAGTGGGTTGTGAGCAGTGAATAGGAGCAGATGCCAGAAGAGAAAAGCGTGAAGTATTGCTGCCCATGTGTTGTTACACAGCTCCTGAGGAATCCTTGCTAAACTACAATGAATTACTGCCTGGAAGGGGTATTAGAAAGTGATGCTTAAATCCTGTAGCTATGTTGTGAAGAGTGACAGTAAAGTTTGAGTATAAATGTTAATAAAGCCTCATTTGAACCTGCAGGTACATAAGGTCTGTGAAAATTTCGATCAGACTAATAAGTTATCTATAATTAACATTTAATTAGCAATGACTTTATTTGATTTTTATAATTTTGAAGAACATTTGTAGGAATTGTTGGGATAATTTTTGTCTAAAAAAACTGAATTGCAATTTTCTTTTCCTTTCAATGAGTCAACCAGAAACCTTATAAAATTTCTCCAGTTTTCACCCTTTGCAGAAATTTTTGCCAATGCATCTGTTTGAAAATATCTTCGTAGATGTTTTGTTGTTGTTGCTAGAATTCAAAGGTCTATAACCTTTTTGATCTGGATGCCCTATTTACTATTTTATTCTTTGATAGTCCCAGGTTATTACCATCTTAAAACTTCCAAGTTTCCTTCTGCCACCTAATATCCAGGGTGGCTTTGAAAATTTACAAATGTCACAAAAGTACAGTTGGAAAGTTTGTGCAAATGGAGTGGGACTTAGTAGGTGATAGAGGGTGGACAAAGTCTTATCAGCAGTTTAAGCACAAATTTCTGCTCTGCCACTGAACGAATATGCAAATTTGAGCCTTAGTTTCTTCACCTGCAAAATGAGGATTTCAGGTGCATATCCCACCACAACCAACACACACAGTAGTAACTTCATAGTTACGATTTCATGAGGTAAGATATTGAAAGATGCAAAGCTATTGTAACAGTTACTGTTATTTGGGTCATAGGAGAGTTTTTTCCTTTTCCATGCTTCCTTTAATCCTTGCTCATACAATACTCTTCTGTAGGAGCTGATCTGCATCTTTCTTGAGAAGTGCAACATGCGTGCTTTGTGTAGTTTTAAAAGAGCAAAGAAGTTTAAAACAAAAATAACACAAGCTTTGAAAAGTAACAGTATCTTTTATCACTGAGTTTTTTTTTTAATGCAACTACCCTGCTTTATTTCTTGTAAGTGTAGAAAATTTCACTTCTAAGTAATTAAAAGAAAAATTAGGTAGGTGACTTCTAGGGCTAGGGATTTAGCCCAATGGTTCAAGTGCTTTCTTGTTAAGTGTGAGGTCGTGAGTTTGATCCCTGGGGTGGAAAAATTAGTAGAGATGACTTCTGGCTGGTGTCCAAGGTCTCCTATATTTAACCCTAGAAATCCAATGGAGATAGTTGGATTGTGTGAGCTGGTTCTAGGCCTACCTCAACACTTTTTGGCCTATAAACATCTCACAGAAGCACAGCTCTGACAGAGTGAACAAGAAGGAAAAAAAAAGAAGGAAAACAAGAAAAGAAAGGAAGAAGGAAGGAAGGAAGCTAAGTGAATGGGCAGAAAATCACCTAGAAGCTATTGGTTAGGTCCATGCTATAGTTATAGAAGTGGAGAGAAGCAAATAAATAACTGATCACCAGCACATACGGTATGATGGAGCATTTCACAGAAAAGATATTTAACGTAATGTAGTTTCCCCTAAACTTAATCATCTATAGCCAATCTCAAAATTTTGGAACATACAAATGCTTCCTGTGTTAATGTTTTACTTAATATATGTTTCTAACAAAGTTTCTTTTTAAAAAAAATCATATATATATATATATATATATATATATATGTACCAGAAATTTTTATTCATCACTATAAGTGAAAATCAAAATAATTTTTTCATAAGTAGAAAGTAGTGGTAAAAAAACAAATAGAATAAAAATAAGTTATATTTTTAAATTATACTTCTAGGGAAGAGTCTGATCCCAGGCTTTTTTTTTTTTTTAAATGGAGCTTGGCAAGTGTCAGAGGTTTGTTAACAATGCTTTCTTCAAACTGAAACCTTTTTGAGGGCATTAACAAACTCATGAATTGGAAAAAAGAGTAGCTCTCACTGTGTGATATATTTAACAAATATTTGTTGAGTCAGTGTTACTTAAGGTCACATCCGTAAACATCTATAAATGATCTCCATCTGCACCTGTTTCCTGTTTGAGGATTTATGTACTGTTTAACAGGATGGTCTGAGTGTTAGACATATATTTAAATCTCAGCTTCATCATTTAATGGCACAGCTACTTTGAAAGGTAATTTTACCTTTATGATCTTATTTATTTTTATTTAGAAAATATTTAAAATATTTAATAAGTATTGTTGGGATGATGATAAAAAATGGTTAATATGAATACTGATATATAAAATGGGATAAGGAAGGGAGATGAATGCACAGATGTATGTATTTTATTAAGGCTAGTCTACAGGTAGTGAAGCAAATACATTTAACTTATTTTAGTCATTTATTTTATTATATTAATTTAATTTATTCATTTTAGTCATGCATATTATTTTTTCTTTTAGCATCACTATTCTTCTAATGAGCTGCCTATGACTTCTTATATTCTTTGCAACTTGTTCCTTATTATTTGTAGTGAATGTTCTTTAGGATCAATCTTTAAGGCTTTTTTCAGTTGTTAAACTATTTTTTAGAAGACTATTCATTTTTAAGGCTCTAGCAATGTTTTGTAAAATTATTAAAAAAAAACCCAGTATCTCCAAGTCTGCCTTTCATCTGCTTACAGAGAAACTACTTGATAATTGGTATGTCTTGTCACTTTAGATTCAGATTTAAATTTAAAACCAACACATTCATCTTCTTGTTAACAATCTCACCATTCTTCCAGTTTCTTATGAATGTAGGAACTAAGTGCGTATGTTTTGTAGTCAGAATAATCTGGAATGTTGACTCTGTTGTTTCTCAATTTAATGAAAAATGATTCATCAATAATATTATTTATATGTAGCTCAAACTTCCTAATACTTCAAGAAAACTGGAAAGTAGATGAAATAGACTATAATAAAATGTGGATATTGGGCTGGGGATTTAGCTCAGTGGCATAAATGCCTGCCTTACAAGCATGCGTTCGTGAGTTCAATCCCCGGTACCAATTTAAAAAAAAAAATGTGGATATTATATTTTGGGAAAGTTAATATTAGTTGAAAAAAAGAAGGCACACAATAAAGCATATTTGTATTTTATTTTGTGTGGTTTCTTCTGAAACATTAATTCTAAAATGAATTCAAAATAGTTTGACAAAAGTTTGAATAGTATGTTGAAAAACAGCTAAGTACCAAACAGCCAGGATGAATGACAGTGGTTGAGTTCTTGGTAAGGTGTAAAGAGGCAGCTGCATGATAGGTCAGGCATTAATGGTAAGCTCTGAAGAGAAAACTTGATTTGTAAGACAATTGGACTGTGGTAATATTGGAGAAAGAGAGGAAATTGCAGAATTAATTTTGCTAATTTCACTAATTACAAATGTTTCAGCAGAAGTCTGCAAAATTTTTTGAGGCCATCTTCCCCTTCTCTTTAGAAACAGATTATCCTGTTCAATGTATTAGATCATTTTGTGAACAAAAAATAGATTTGATCTCTGTGCTAAGTGGTTGAAAGGATAAGTTAAATGGCTCTAAGGAATAAAACATAGTTCAGTGCTTGAAATGAATAACTAAAATGTACACAGCCTTATAATGTGCACCTACTTTTGAAAAGGCATGTTGTAGAGTGAGTGATTTTCATTTAAATAAAAGTTAATACAGGAAATTAAAATAAACCCAGAAGATACATTAAATTATGGTGATTCACTTTACAAGAGTGTGGAGCAGGGAGCCACCATGTGTGAACTGAAGCCGGCCACAGCGATCCCTACCTAGCTGTGCAGCAGCCTCAGGACTTTGCTCAGAACCTGGTAGGCCCCTACCCAGCATCCTCAAACAGTCCAGGACCTTTGGATCATCACTGGGGTCCTGGCTGGGCCCTGTCTAGTGACCTCCAGGTAGCCGGGAGCCACAGCATGTGAGCTGAAACCTGCCACAGCAAACTCTACCTAGCTGTGCAGCCATGGGTCTTTGCTTGGAAACTGGCAGGGCCCCTCCCAGAGACCCCAAGAAGCTGGGGAGCTTTGGTGTGCCACATGTTATGAGCTGAAGGCCTGCCCAGTGTACTTCACATACCATTCAGCCTTAGTGTGCCACTCAGAACCTGGTAGGGCCTTGCCTATTGACCTCAAGCAGTTGGGGAGCTTTGGTGAGTCATGTGGGGAGTGTTGAAGGTCCACGCAGTGTGTACCCCCATCTGGGGAGCCTCTAAGTGCTACTGGGGATCAGAGGAATACAGGAAAATACAAAACGAAAGAGCAAAATGCAATCTCAAACCTCCAGCCTATCCTAAACAAGCCTAGGAGATATGGACATAGAAGAAAGTGTAAGCCATACAACTGAAACTTCAGAAATGATAGCAACTGAAGTAAAGAAGCAACTCCATGAAGCTGTAAACTAAGATCAGAAATAATCTCCCAGGTGAAAGAAGAAATGATAAACATACTAAAAGAAATGCTGAACACATCTTAAGAAGATACAGTTAAAAAAATTAAAGAGCACTGCAAAAAGATGGAAACCTTGCATGAATAATATAATAAAGCAATAGTATGCATGAAACAGATTCAAGAAGATATCCAGGAAGTCAAAAATTCCATCAAAAGCTGGGAAAACCACCCCAATGAATGTGAAGATAGACTTTCAGACCTAGAAGACAAGATTGCAGCTAGTGAACAAGAAAGGAAAGATCTTTTAAAAATAACAAGGAATCAGGAAATAACAATTCAACAGTTGCAAGATGATGCAAAGAAAAATAATATAGGACTGATAGGTGTAAATGAAAAAGAAGTTGACAACACAAATGATATCAAAAAACTATTTACAGGGGCTGGAGGTTTAGCTCAGTGGCATAAGAGCCTGCCTTGCAAGTGCGCCGTCATAAGTTCAATCCCTGGTATTGATTAAAAAAAACTAAAAAATTATTTACAGAAATAATGGCAGAAATTTTCCAAACATGGGAAAGGAAACTAATACACAGATAAGTGAAGCATACAGAGCTCCAATTAGCCATAACCAAAATAAATTTATACCCAGACATATAATAATCAACATCCCAGAAATTCAACATAAGAAGTGAATATTAAAAGCTGTTAGAGAAGAGACAGATTACCTATAAAGGAAAGCCCATCAGAATCAGAGCAGACTTCTCAACACGAACAATGAAGTCAACAAAAGCATGGAGTGAAATTTATCAAATGCTAAAGGAAAATGACTTCCAACCCAGATTGATGTACCCTGCAAAACTGTCTTTCAAAATTGATGGAGAAGTAAGATACTTCCCTGACATTTTATAAGTGTATGTGACTAGGTCCTTCAGGCAATGTGAAATATTAAAATCTTTTGGTTCACATCTTTAAAAAGAATTCCATACAAAGGGGCTATCTTTTGAAGTAAGGTAAGGTAAATTACTTCCTTGATGCCTGTTTCTTTCACACAGAATAATAGGTTTTATATAAAATGTGACCCCATCTTCTAACCACATTGCCTGAATATGGGGTAGGCTCCTTATTCATGTCATACTGTCAAGGGGAGTGCTACTCTCTCTGGGGGTTTGAACTGTAATATATAAGCTCAGGAGTCAAGGACATATACTACCATGCAAATTATAACATAAGAAGAAAGAATGAACAGGATATGGAAGGAAATAGTAGAGACATAGAGATGGAATTTTGCCTGGGTCAGTCAAGTGATTTTCAGCTTACACCTCTTAGGTGTACTACTTTTTGTGCTCTTGAATTCCATGGAATCGCCTATATTCTTAGATATTCTATTTATCTTTGCTTAAATTATGTGTTACTGAAATCAGAGATTATATGTCTAAAGTCTGCTGAACTTCAATTTGATATAACAAAACAGTATTTGTTCCGATTTAGAAATGCTCTATGAACTATAAAAGGTATTTGAAACAGTGACTAGTCAGAATGACTACTGAAAAGGATACATGGAATATCTAGATTAACTATCAAGCATGAGAAATAGTTTTTCAAATATATAACTCATTACATCCAAACCAATTACAATGAGAAATATAAAATATATACCATGGGGCTGGGGGTTTAGCTCAGTGGGTAAGTGCCTGCTTGGCAAACGTGAGGTCGTGAGTTTGATCCCCGGCACCACCACCACCACCACCACCAACAACAAAAACATGGAAAATGTTGTATTATATTAGATAAAATATTTTTAACAAGAATAAAGGAATTGTCAAATTGATATAACTGCCAATCATATTACTTTATATATGTGAAACAAAGGTTTCATACAGTATAATGTGCCACATAAATGTACCCTACCATATTCTTAATAGTTTTATGTTTTTATAAGTAGTAAATACTAATTTTGAAAAATAATATTTTGTATTAAGGTTCTCCAGAGAAATAGAAACAAGATTCAAGGTGAGGTCAGAAAAGCCAGTGATGTAATTCAGTCTAAATCTAACGGCTAGAGAATTAGAAATTCTGATGTTCATGGGCATAAGCAGATGTCCTGCTTCAATGAAAGAATTCACGTTCTCTACTTTTTCATTTCACCACTCAACAAACTGAATAATTCTCACCCATATTCTTTAGTTAATCTATTGATTTAAATGCTGTGTCTTACAGAAATATCTTCAGAAACACAAGCAGAAATAATGTTTTACTGGATATTTGAGCACTCTTTAAGCCAGTTGAGCTGACAAACAAAATTAACCAGCACACATTTAAGGAGGGAATAAAATCATTTCTGCCAACGACCCAGAGATCTACACTAGTTATATTCATGTATCCTTCCAGTCTTTTCTTCATTTAGAGCTCATTTTGCTGTGCTTTCGGCCAATTTTTCTCATATACTGATACACTGTTTAATAATTGCTAAAAGTTATATTTAATTTATGAAATAATTTTCTTTCCTAAATATTAGAATAAAATCTCTGTCAGTGTGAAGATCTAGATTATTTTATTCACTGCTGTTTCTCCATGTTTAGAGCCTAAGTAAATACATTTTTATTAAAATGATATTTGAGCTGGCCATGGTGGTACACACCTGTAATAGCAGCTCTTGGGAGGATGAAGCATGAGGATCACTGCAAGTCTGAGACCAGCCTGGGCTATACAGTGAGTGCAAGGCAAATCTAAACTAAATAATGAGATCCTATTTTTAAAAAAAGATATTTTAATACAGTAAATAGACTTGAAGGACATGTATAAAATATATAGCATAAATCAAGTTAGTTAAACATTTGTCATTTTAGTAATGAAAACATGAATTAACACTATGATACAGTCCCAAGTTTTATGGGATTTAGCATTTACTGCAATTGCAATCAAGTACGTAACCATGCATAAAATATTTTAATATTTTTGTCCTGAGAGCTCATGATTGCTGGTCTTACCACTGTGTAATGGCAGGGCCCATGACTGCCTCACAGTGTTGGCTCAATAAATCTCTGCAGAATGAAGGACTGGTTCGTTCATCTAGCCTCCTAGTGTTAATATTTATTTGTAAAATTGTACGTCAGTTAAATCTTTCATAAAAATGCAGTGAATAAAAAAGAAGTCCTGGACTGCTCTGAGTGGCACTTTGGAAGCCAGAATGCAGCTTGCTGACCTTGCTTCTTGCCTCTACTGTCCTCCTGGAGGTCCCTTGTACTGGAACCCCTGGAACTCTTAGAAAATCCTTTGAAAGCCTCTGAACTAGTTTAACCATTTGGATTCCTTTTTATCATGTTCATGCCAATTGAACCTCTAACTGATGCCTGAATACCTTCAACCTTGAACTCTGTTCTAAGACTGCCTGTTTACTTGTTGGACTGTCCCAAGAGTAAGATTCATTATTATATAAATGGACTTTGTCTCTGTCTTAGTCCTAGGACTATACTCTGACAATGACAAGTGCAAGTTGAAAATTCCTTCCACACGAGTCTCAATTTTATGAAAGTACTATTATAGTACTTCCTTTTACTTTATTTTTTCTTTCTCTTTTGTTATAGTGATTATATTAGCAATGTAACAGGATATATTGTAGAAAATATTGTATGGTATTATAAACTTTAAGGATAAAGCAACACATTCCCTTTGATAAATGTTTAGATCCATTTTCGTCTTTACTTGCACAAAATCAACCAGTGCTGTTTTGCAGTCATATATATATATATTCACTTCTATATACAAATGTATGTAACTGACATTCAGACATATGAAGAAATGTATTTGTGTTGCTATGTCCAGGATTTGGCTACTGCTCATATATTATCCACAGATAAGTAGTAGGTGTCATATTGGACAGTACAGATACAGAACATTTCCACCACTGCAGAGTTTATTGGAAATGTGTGTGTGTGTATGTGTGTGTATATATGTGTGTGTCATTCACAGGTTATTGTAATATTCTCTAGATAAATAAATGAATTAAGGTTCAAAGATTTAATTGTCTCAGATGGTCTCTTTTTTATTGTAGCTTCTATTCCTACTTATTTATATTCTTCTGTTCTTTTCATTTTGAGAAACTTTTTCGTTACTGAAATGATACAGGCAAAACAGATGTGAATAATTGTTCAGTCTAACTTACACCACTGACTCCAAATACATTTAATTCCTCCTCTTAATTTTCTTATACATATAACAAAACTCTTTTGCTATTTTTAGGATTTCTTTTGACTTCAAATCATTGTAGACTTTGTATTTTCTGTAAATCAATGACTAATTAAAGATGGAAATACACATTTTCATTTACTTGGCTGTTACCGTTTTCCACAGCACTATTTATCTACACAGAACAATATGTCAACTTAAAATTTTTGATGTGAAATAATATAACTTATATTTTTCTTTAGTTTTTGTTTTGATCCATATCAAACCTAGAGAAGTTTTAGAAAAATGAGTACCAGAATCTGCACTTGATTCACTTTTAATATTTTGCCATACTTTTCTTATCATTCATACAATACATATTTATACTTATACATGTTGATACATATATACAATATATATACAATTCCCCCCTTTGGATCATTTGCAAATAAGTTGTGCACACATTTCTTCATCCATAATGCTTTGGTATAAAATTCTCAAGAATAAAAGCAATACTATTATCATTTCTAACGGTAATAGCACTAGCACACTGTAATTCCATTACATTATCCAGTGTTCAGTCCACACTCAAATTTCTGCAATTGGCCACAAATAATTGTCCTTTTGATTCTTAGATCCAGGAATTTCATTATCATGTTTCTTTCATCTTTAAAAGAAAACTATAGTTAATACATTTATTTCACAAATAATTTATTGAGCACCTATCACACCCAATTTTATTTTTTTTAAATACGGAAGAAATTTATCTTTCCTTCCCTCTCCTTTGTGTATAGAATATGCCATGTTCTGGACTTGTCTGCATGTGTTTCCATGTTCAACTTGTTCTGATATGTATGCCCCATACATCCTTTAAATTTGTGTTTCCATCTAGATCTGACTTTCTCAACCTTGCCACTGTTGACATTTTGTGCCAGGTAAGTCTTTGTTGGGGGTGCAGTACTGTCCTGAGCATTGTAGGTTGTATAGCAGCTTCCCTGACCTCTATCAGACACAATTAACATCTATCCCAGGTTGGGACAAGCTAAATGTCTCCAGACATTGCTAAATGGGCTGGGAGCTGAGGTTCCAGCCTGTGGCTAGGAGTCACTGTTGGGAAGTTTGATTAAATTGATGTTAAGTAATTTTGGCAAAAATATTTCTTAAATGATGTTTACATCTCACTGCACTACATGAGTAAAAACATGACATCAGATTGCCTATTCAGATTCTAGCTTTGATGACAAAGGATTTTTTTTAAAGCTAAAGGCACATTTTTCTTTTTGTAATACTTGATGCTTGATTCTTTGAGACTATGTAAGCATTCTGTACGCCTTCAATTTTTCAATCAGTGGTTTTTAGAATCCTTTAGTGAACTTTGCCTAAATCAATTACAAATGAAAAACCATGAGTTTTCTATTATTTGTTAAAGATTTCTATTTTGTTAGTGGGAGGGGGTGTATTCAATCTTCCTCCCTTGGTTGTGTGTATGTCACTCTGAACTCACACACTAAAAATTCAATGTGTGGTGTCAATTATTATCATTAATGTTATTGATGCTCACATTGTGTCAAATTTCTCCAGTAGAAAGTCCTTTAAATTAGGGAAATTTTTAAAAGTTAAGGGAAATTAGTATTTTGGGGGGCATTTTATGGAATTTATAAGACCATTGTAATGTTTTTATTGCATTAAATCACACTGAGAACAAATGTGCAAAGGCTTTTCATTTATCTTGAGAAACTGGCACATCATTTTCACAGTTAACAAGTTACACTAATTTAAAAATACAAATAATCATAAGAGGATATTCTGTTTAATCAGCTATAAATATTAGCAAACTAACTTTAAGTCATCTCTTTATTTCTAATTTTTTTTTCCTGGTTCCTGAATACAATGATTGGTGCCTATCCATTGAATTATACTTGTAGCATATATAAACCTATAAAATGCAGGGGTAAAAATAGAATAATATCTGAGGGATGTGTGTGTGTGTGTGTGTGTGTGTGTGTGTGTCTTTCTGAGATAGAGTCTCACTATGCAGTTCAGGGTAGGCTTGAACTCACTTTGTAGCCCAGGTTGGCCTTGAATTCACGGTGATCCTTCTGCCTCAGCCTCTTGAGTGCTAGGATTACAGTCGTGCACCACCACACTCTGTGAGTTATGTCTGATTTTTTAAAATAATAGGAAACACATTTTAAATTAGGCGACCTAAAGAAATCGTCGCGATTTTACACTATGCCAAAGGCTCAAGAGAATACCTCAGTTAAAATATGAAAACTTTAAGTTGTAGAATGCTAGCTTTACTCCGGTTAATAATCTCCCTTTCTTCTGTAACAGCCAACCTATTTCCAAGAAAGGCTCTGCCTGTTCTGCAGCTTCTGCTCTAAGACTGTGACGAGGGCCTCAGCCACGGGGAACAGTAGCGATGGACTGTAAGTTCTAAGCAGTCTGTCACACAAACGCATCAGCTGGGAACAGTGCTACTCACACTGTTCTTCTTTGAGGCCGCTAAACAGACAGACGGCCGCAAACTTTCACGGAGTAGCTCCCCGGGCTGGCCCACGTACTCTTTGGCTGCTCCTCCTTGATTGGCCGGCGTGAGCGCTGGCCGCCCAATCGTGCTGGAGCGTCCTTCGCGCGCCCGCTGGCGTCCCTGCGCATGCCCACTCGGCGCTCCGGACCTTCCGCGCAGTGGCTGGCGGGTGGAGGGGGCCTTGTCTGGTGCGGTGGGCACCCAGGTCGCAGGGTCGCGCAGTGATGTGGACGCTCGCTCCCAAAGGCAGAGCCACAAGAAAAACGCGCTGACCCAAATGCCCGATGTCCACACGTTTTCTAAGTGCAGGGGTTTTTCGGTGACCCATTCACTCTCGCTGGTGTCCCTCTGCGGGACTCCAAAGCCCGAGCTGTACGCTTTCAAGGCCCCGCGGAGCGCAAGGCGAGGTGAATGGCGCGAGTCTTGGGCAGGCGGCGGGATTCCCTGCTGTGAGAGTGGGTCAGGCCTGGCCGTCCTCACGTTTCGCTCCACAGACGCAGCCTGTTACACTATCCCGGGGGCCGGCGGAAGCGCGGCTGCACTTAGTGCTGCACTAAGCGCCTCCGCCGGTTTCCGAGCTGTGGGCCTAAAAACAGTGACACGCGCGCGTTCCCAAGTGAGCCGGATCCCAAGTGAGCCGGATCCCAAGTGAGCCTCCACCCCACGCTACCACACCCCGCCCCGGCCGGGCCCCGGCCGCTCGCAAAACGCGGCGAGCGGAACCTGCACGCGGAAGCGCCCGCCGCACTGAGCATGCCCAGTCGTAGGGCCGACCTCAGGAGTTTTCTTTTTTTCTTTCTTTTTTTCCTTTTTCTTCTTTTTTTGATCTCAAGTAGGCGGCTTCCCTCCCACCCCACCCCGGTCCCCGTCGCCCGAGGCCGAGGCAGCTGCGATGGCCCAGGGCCCCGGCGCGCTGTTGTCCCAGGCGGGTTGGTAAGTGGTGCGTCCCGGCGGGCCGGGCCGGGCCGGGCCAGGCCGGGCCAGGTCCTGGGCCGGGTCTCGGGCTGGGTCGTCGGGGTTGGGACGGGGTGGCGGTGGGTGCGCGTCGGGGTGGGCGGAGGCCGTCGCCCGCCGGCCGCGTCTCCTGGGCCCTCGGGCCGGCTCCGCCCCCGGCGCCTCTCGGGGCCCAGTGAGTCCCCCACTCCACTCGGGAGGCGGCGGCGACCGCGGACCGGGCCAGGCGGCGAGCGGAGGGCCCGCCAGAGACCCGGGGCCGCGGGCAGGGGGCCCGGCCAGCGGGGCGCCCCGGTGCCGGCGCAGACCAGGCCCCGCGTGCGGAGCACCTGGTCCGGAGACGCTGCGGCTGGGTGGGGTCGGGGCAAAGGGGCGACCCCCGGAGCGGGCCGCGGGAAGTGGAGTGGAGCCGCCGTCTCGTTCCGTATTTCAAAGTTCAGCACCGGCCGGTGTGCAGCTGCCCTCCCCGCCGCACACTTACAACTTGGGAAGCCAAGATGACCGCATGGTCAACTCGGGGGACGCGCGGGGATGCTCCGTAGAACTTTTCTTGAAAGGGTGGCTTCGTCTTGATTTTTTTAGAGGCATTCCGTGTCAGGACTTTAGGATCCCAAAGCTACTAACATGGTGCGATATTAAGCAGTTTTGGAACTGAGGCCATTATAGTTTTAAACATTCAATTTAATTCAGTCAAAGCTTTCCCCAACCTTCCACATGTCCGTCCCGTCTGGGCTGATGGGTAGGAAAGAGGACGAAGGTGACCTCAACTCTGAAATTACTACCTTAGTGAGAATTGAGAGGGAGACATTGAAAGACCAAACACAAATAGTGGTGGTAAACAGTAAAGAGGCGAAGTGTGCCATGGAATTGAGCAGTGAGATGGTGAGGAAAGCCTTCTAGACCGTGAAGTGTTTATTGTTTTGCAGAACTGATACAAGATCATGGTTTGTGAAAGTAGGAGGATGTTGAATTGGAATTAAGACCAGAAAGATAAACTTCACACATTGCCACTATCTAAAGGATGTGAATTTTATTTTGAGAATGAAGTTTTTGATGAATACAGCGATAAAAATCATACCTGTGTTTTGGAGATAGCTCCTGGCTTTATTTCCACTTATTCACTCCCTTTCACATGTGTAGAGACCAAGGGAAAGAGTAATTTCTCCTAATAAAGTGACTAGAAAGTGATGGAATTCAGAGTTGAATATAGAGAATTTGGTTCCAGACTTTGTGCTTTTAATAATCTTTATGCACCTCCTCCCCCATTGGCACAACAAAGTGTAACATAAAGCTTTAGTCTGATTTGGAGTCGCAAACCTGTAACCACATCTTTGGGAGGCTGAAGCAGGAGGGTTGCAAGTCTGAACAGCAATTTAGTGAGAACATGTTTGAAAAACAAATTCAAGGAATGGAGGTGTAGCTCAATGTGAAGACTGTGGGTTCAATCCCCAGTCTTTCAGTTTAAAAGTCACCTTATTAGCCAGGCGTGGTGGCTCATGCCTGTAATCCTAGCATTTGGGAGACTGAGGCAGGAGGATCGTTGCGAGTTCAAGACCAGCCTGGGCCACAAAGTCAGCTCAAGGCTAGCCTGAACTGCATAGCGAGACCCTGTCTCAAAAAGACAAAAAAAAAAAAAAAAAAAAAAAAAGTCACCTTATTCAGATTCACTTTTTTTTTCCCCCCCAAAGGAATCTCTTCCTTCTGTGTCTTCACAAGACTGTTGTGAATAATCTTCCATCATCTATTTTGGATTTCTCTTATTCTTAGACTAAACCTTAGGTCTTCAAACTATGATTTCATTTATAAAGTTAGTTTTTTGCTGCTTTTCCAGCATCACCCCGTCTCCTCTAGAAAAATTAGTATTATTTGGATCACAAACACATGCTGAATTTGAGTTCTTTGCATTCTTAGGCTCTTTAAGGTCAGGGAACCTTATTTTATTTTTCTGTTTATCTGTCATGTTAAGGAGAGCACTATATTGCAGTCTTTGAAGAGGCGGATAACATTAGACCTTGGGAAGCCCCTGCCAGTCAGAATTTGCTAGAGAAGACTATGGAATGTTAGTCTTCCCTTGCTTTGTTAGATTGTTGTAAATCTCTAGAAATGTTATATTGTAGCATTTGCCACTTTAGATTGCGAGTTAACATGTTTCTTCTAACAATCTCTGCTGCCTCTGTATTTTTGATCAGTTCAGTTCTGATACTTTGAATTTTCTCCTACTGTTCGGGTTCTGTTACTGTCTCTAACAAAACTGTTCCCCTTCACCCCCAGACGTTTGTTAAAATTTTTGTAGTACTCAAGTCTTCCATATACTTAATTACTGTAGTTGTAGGGCCTAAAAGTAATTACAAAAACACCTGCACTATTAGCAAATCTATTCTGTCAGCTTCACTTATGATAAATTAAGGAAATATTTAGTGCTTTTCAGCTTGTGCTTCTGAAAATAATCTTTGAGAGGATACAAAAGACCCATCTAAGTTTGTTTTGAATACTTACTTTTTCACTAGTGTTTAATGTAGAACCATTACAGAAATTCATACTTTAAAATATAGCCTCAACAATAACCACCCCGGCAGACTTTCTAATTTGTTTTACCCTTAATGGCCAGTAAAAGATTGAGATTTGCTGATTTGAACCTAAGTGTTTTGGCGACTTCTACAATGTAGTGGTAAAGTGCCATTCACTAAATGACACTTTACTATGCTTGTGTCCGCAGAATAACTTCATATACATTTGACTGTATTTGTCTAGATGGCACCATTACTGTGCAGTTTTGGTTTTCTTTATTTCTTTTTTAGGGGGACTTGTCATTTTCTAGTAATGGTGGTCAGAACTGTTTATCTCCTTTTTTTTTTTTTTTCCTTACACTGTTCAGGTCAAAAGGACCTAGTGAGTTGCGTTTATGCTTTTGAAAAGGTGTTGTTCTTGGAGTTAGTGTTCCATAGCTTACTTTCTTCTGTGTGCAGACAAGGAGACCCATAGTTTGGAATATCAGTTTTCAGCTTAGTTATAAGTGGCAGAAACAAGACGAGAGCCCAATATTTGTAGTAAAGATTCAATACTCATTTCCAGTAAGCTTTGGTTTTAATTTAAATGGCTGATCAAAAAGAACACATTATAAGATGGGGAATTAGGTTAAAACATTTTGTGTAAATTTACTATTTTTTATTTGGAATAGATAAATTTATTCTGAGGTGATAGTATTGGGATCAAAGAAACTTCCTTGTTACACCTAGTTAATTGGCTTATTTTTTTTTGAAGCTAAGAGTATCTGAAAAAGTAAGGATGCTTTTGCTTTATTTAGCAGTTTGAATTAAAGACATTGTAAATAGTGTTAGATACAGTGTCTTCATTTTATTTTCAAAAAATTTATTTTCTGAGAAATTCTACTTTTCTAATAACCAAGGTTTAAACACAAAGTATTCCAGCTTTTTGTGTTTTGTTTTTGTGAAAAGGGTGGAGGAAAGAGGGATAGAGTGAGGGAACACAAAGATCTTACCTCATTCTCCTTAAATTTCACCTTTCTCATGGGTTACTTTTTTTGAGGTTATTACTGGTGCTGATACTGTACTGACAGCTTCTGTACCACTGCACTGTACTAACTCCCTCTCTTCATTTCACATTTAAACATCTAAGAAAGCTGTACCTTATCAAAATCTTCATCAAAAGTGGAGGAGACCAACTGGGAGAAGTTGAGAAAATAAACACAACTGTCTATATTACCAAGGGATTGTTGCTTTCTTGTTTGAAAGAGTGTGTCCTAATCCACGTGTTGCCTTGAGGTAGCCGCTGGAAAAAAGGGTAACAAATGTATGACATTTTTGCTGGAAGGTCTAATTCTTGGCTTTTGACTTATCCAGTGATGGAGGTGTTACTTCCACATCGCATTACACAGGGGCTTCTTCCCAGAAAAACTCATGAACAAACCATGAAAGTTAGATTCCTGTTCTGCAGCCTGTTGCTTGTGCTTGTCTTGTTTAGACCTTAATCTTCAGATAAAAAGCAACATTTTTGTAGCAGATACAGCAGCAACACCAACCTTTGCAGAAACATCAATTCGACTATGTCTTCTTATAAGATACTGGTGGTAATCATTAGATAATAACAGTTTATGTAAAGAATAGAAGAACTTTTGTTCCCTCATATTATAGCATATCCCTTTAGGAGTAGGTGTATTGGTAAAGAATATTGGTAGTTCTTTATAAAGTTGTATAGTCCAAGATTTTTTGTTATCTAGCATTACAAAATATCATTTCACTACTATTTTGATATAAATGTTCTTAATACACCTTTTTTGGGGGGAAAGAATCAGAACTATTATAACAACTTTTTAGATGCTGAAGAAAATGAGAAGAAACCATTTGCTTTTTACTTGTCTTTCAGGGAAGCATATTCTGTTTTGAAGTATTTCCTACTCCTTCAATGAACATTTGTAGTTATCTCTTTCATTTATATTGTTTGCAAAATTAAAATGTTCAAAATGGTGTGCTTTTGTTGACCTTCTGTCTCAAAATAATGTTACACATTGCCTTGCTGCCTCTTAATTCTGTAAACTAAAAATGACTGGTACTGTAGTTTGTTAAACTGTTCAGGTTTGAAGGTTCTGTCTGCAGTGTTTTTTTGGTAACTAACCTATAAATCTAGTTTCAACTGCCTCTAGACTTGACTGCCTCAAGCATAAAGAAGGTATAAAAAGGAACTTGCTATCTCAGCAAGTTGAAAGTAATTTTCTTCTTTTACACAGCAGCATTTGCTAAATCAACTAAAAATTGCATAGTAACATTTCAAGAACCATAAAAATATGACTGCATCAACTTGTTTTAGCCTATGTTTTCTTCTTTTGTGAAAAGAATATTGATGTTGTGATTTATCATTGTTACTGTTAAGTCCCAGCAATCTAAAAGTTTTTACTTTTTGAAAAGTCTAGGATCTTAAAGTAATTGAACAGCGTTTTACTTTTGGATAATTTTTGGAAGAAATAAACTATGCTCCTAATAATATTTTAATGTAAAAATTTGAAAAAACACTAGTAAATCCATTGAACAACAAACAAAAATAGAGATAAAGGATCAAAAATGTGTGGAATAATTAACTTATTAAAAAGGGTGTAAAATCAGCCACCAATAATAGAAAAGAAAAGAAAAAACCCCCCAAGAAACAAAAAACCAAAACACTGGTGATGGAAAAGAAGGAACTATAGGGCTGGACAGAGAGTCTTACTTACCCTCTAATACCTGTAATATTTTTAGATTTCACTCATATACTTGAACATGTTTCTGGTGTATGTGTGTGCATATGTTTGTGCAACCTTCTCACATATATTATACTTTTATGGCCTTTAAAGGAAAGACAAATAGCTACTTTTATTTCAGTATAGTGCTGCTCAATGTGTATCTTTCTAGTAATAAATGCAAAGAAATATATAACCCTATTCAATCATGCATGTTCTGAAATACATTTGGTAAATATACCTCCTATATACAGTGCACTTTGTTTATTACTGGGATGTAGTGATGAATGACGAGGAGAATTTAAACTTATTAATAAACTGGTATTTTACTGGTAAGGCACTTTTGAAATACATTTGAGAGCTGTTAACCTAGATTTGGGAAATCTGGAAAGCTTTCCACTGTAATGTATAAACAAGGTTTGTTGTATATATCTTCTCTTAATATTTCATCTAGCTTTTGTCTAGGGAAAAAAACAAGGCAAGTTCATCAATGTGCCTATTAAAGTATTGAACATTGTGTTGTGGCACTTCCATTAGTGTAATTTGATGTAGTCTTAGAGGGAAAATGTGCTTGAGAGGGAGTTTGGCCTCTTTATGGTGGTCAAAGAATGCATCCCTAAGATCTGGAGATGAGGCGTAACTATTAGACTAAGAGGAGAACAACATCTGCAGAGGTTACATAATCAGAGGGAGCATGGTGAATACAAATGTGTGAGGGATTAGAGTGACCCTAGGCAAAGAAATGGGCAGAGTGGTGGATGAGGCTGGGAAACAAGGGCTGGGTCATATAGGTTGGACCTTGTATACTATATTTTGTTCTTATCCTGTAGAAAATCAATTTTTTTTTCTATAGAAGTGAAGTTTTGATCAGGAGCTAGGATAGTTAAGATAGGGGTGACATAGCTAGCTTTGAGGTTTCTTTTCTTTCAAGGAAATGGAACTGGGCAAAAGTAGATGGTGATGGTTGAGATAGAGAACAGTAGATTGCTTTGAAAGAGGTAAACGGACAGAACTTTTGGATGGATTGGGTATGGGAGTGACAAAGGAGGTGGGAAGGGGTTGATTTCTAGGTCTTAGATTTGTATCCTGAATCATTACCACTCAGTTGAATGGGAACTGTTAGAAAATGATGACATTTTATGTCATGAATTGAAGTTGGATATTAAAGTTTGGGGTGCCTTTGAGTCATCTAAAATAAGATGCCAGCTAGGCATTAGGATATATGAGTCCTAAGAAGATACCAGAGTATAGAAGTATAAATTTGGAATCACTTGAATGTGGCTAGTGATTGAAACAGTGCATGAGTGAAATCATCTAAGGCTGTATTGCCTGCATTTGGCCACTGAACACCTAATGTGTGTAGCCCAAGTTCATATGTGCTTATATATCCAATACATACTGGATTTGGGAGACAATACTAAAAAAAAGAATGCAAAGGTCTCAATTTTTGTATTGAGTATATATTAAAATAATATTTTCAACATATTGTGTTAAAATATATTTCTGAATTTTACATTTTTTAAAAATGTGGCAACCAGAAAATTAAAATTCTCTTACATATCTTATTGTTTTTCTGATGGACATTATTGGTCCAAGGATCAAATTTTGAGTAAAAGATTGGTTTAAATAATAAGCAGTTTCAGCATTTGTAGAGAATTATTATTAAAGAAGCATCATATGGGGAAAAACTTAGAATGCATTAAAAAGTCAGTGAGTGGGCAGGGGATTTATCCCAGCAGCACAAGCACCTGCCTGGCAAATGAGGTCATAAATTCAATCCCTGGTACAAAATAAATAAATAAAAGTCATTGACTTTTTAAAGGAAAAACAGGATTATTTTTAATAAGACCATGTGATTAGATCAATATTAGTTTATTGATTTGCTGATATTAAAATGAGAGATTTGAAAGCATTCATTATAAATTTAGATATTTAAAGATTTACTCCCCCCATTCCTCTAAATATAAAACTCAAAAAATCAACTGTAGCTTTTTATGTGATAGTCTGCCATGGGTACTCAATGCAGAATTAAGAAAAAAAGTTTTTATTTAGCTGAGTTGAACCACTTAGAGTTAGAATGTTAATAAAGGTGGATTTTGTAAAATATCTAATGTGAAATATTAAATTTGTTATGGCTTGTACCATTCCCTGCCCCCAGAGCCTCAGGTGCTTTGGGAAGTAGCTGGATAATAGAAGTGTGATGCTGAGTTAAGGTGTGCTTGATAACTGAACCAAAACAGTGATTTGTATATTACCTAGTTCTGGGTGTGACTGAACAGATTTAGTAAAGACCAAAGCCCCACCCAACAATAGGCTTGCATCCTGAGTGGAGTATAAAAAGGGAAGCCTGCTGCTGCCACTGCCGCCACCGTTTTTTCTGTCTGCCTGCACTGTCATGGACTGATTCTCTTCTGTCATGTCCCTCTGCTATGCTGCCTTGTTGGAGCCAGGCTAACTGTGAATTGAAAACTTTACAAACTGTAAGCAAAAATAAACCTTTCTGCCTCTAAGCTGTGGATATTGGGTATTTTGTCCCAGCAACAAAAAAGTAAGACAGATATTGATGGAAAGATTTGATAAATATTTTATAATGGATTTAGAATTAACTTCATTTCTTTACACATTTGTTTTATGAGATGTAATACAAAGCATTTATTCATTTAATTTATAATTCAGACTTGCTTATAATTGTGGGATCTGAATTAGGGTTAGCAGATACAGTCATAGCAGTGACCCCACCCTGGTATGAAAATCTGTCTAGATTACTTTATCATTGGTGAGACAAAATACCTGACACCCACAAAGGAAAGGAAGAAAAGGTTTATTTTGGCTCACAGTTTGTAGAGGTTTCAGGCCACCCTGATTCCATGGTGGCATGGCAGAGAAGAAAGAGCTCATGGCATGGTAGGGAGGAAGTAGGGAGCCATCAAAGAACGAAAAAGGATATATGCTGTGTACACCCCTCCAGGCCATGCCCACAGTGACCCACCTCTTCCCACCAGGCTTCAGTTTCCAACATCTTGCCCAAGTAAAAACCACCAATGAACTGCTTGAGTATCATACCAGTGATCGAGTGGCCTCCCAAAAGCCTCACCTATGAACACATGAGGCTTTAGGGGGGAAGTTTAGGTATGAGCTACAGCACATTCAAAAAGACAGGGAGCAAGTGTGTAACTGTTCATGTGTGTCTTCTGTTTTTCTTTGTCTTCCTATAAGACCACCAGTATTAATCATTAGAGCTCCACCCTGATAACCTTATCTAATCCTAACCTTTTTCTAAAGGCTTCATACCTGAACACAACATTTAGGATTAAATGTCCACCATCTTTAATACCTCACAATGGGGACTAAACTCCCACATGAGTTTCAGAGAAGACAACCATATTCTAGTCAAAGCAAATGAGCTATCTGTAGGATTGTGTTGATTTGCTTCTTTAGGATGGATGTTGAGGCCTTACCTGAAATTTCTTTGGTTGGTACAATTTGAAGTTTAGCAAAATCAGAATGTCCCTGTTGGTTGCTGCTTATACATTTTTTTTTTCACTGAGTTTTCTGGTTGTGTTTTATTGCTCTGGTTTTACTTTTCTTCCTTGTTAATGTAGTTAATTACACATTCAGAAATCTTTGTAAGCATGTATTAATTAGATGTTTCTAATTAAAGATTGATACAGAATGAAAGTTTTCATATACATATATTAAAAAACATGATAACTATACTAGTACCATGAAATGTCAGTGCCCATTTTTATGTCTATTTAAATCCTTATTTGTATACAGTGACCACCCAAAATGACATTTATTTTTTGTTGGTAAACATATCTTTAACTGTTCTTTGTGTACAAAAATGGTTGCTATTGTACTCATTAAGTTTTCTAACGGTTATGAAGACTTCTTTTGCAATGATAATTCGTGATTGAAAGATACCTTTATATAATTTCTTATAGTTTCTTAATCAGATTGAGAGTTTAAGTTGAAATTTTGATTTCACGTCAGGAAAAGAGTACAGTGTCATGTATCTTTAATAAGTACAGGATAGTGAGAATGGACCAAATAGTTAAAAGATAAGCAAAAAGTTGTCTAGTCTGATTATATTGAATTGGCAACAGTTCCTTGGAATTTCTACCAGTTTAAACTTCTGTGAACAAGCATTTTCACTGCTATTATTTTAATCAAAGTACAGAAATAGAATAAATACAAACTGGCCTGAGATACATTTATTTGATATTTTTTTAAATGCGCTATATTTATTAGGTTGAAGGCTAGGTGAGAACCTCACTTTATACAGGCCTGATTTACATAGTCTTTTTTCCTCCTCTGTCATAAAACACATGACTTTGGGATGGTTTTGCTTTATGTTGTGGTATTTAGGGACCTGTGTTGCTTCTTACTGTTTTGTTTTCCTCTCACTTCCAAGTATGAGCTGTATAACACAAAAATTGTCATCACCTGGTAGTTTGTTAGAAACATGAAGAATCAGTCTTCATCAGAGATCTAATGAAACAGTTTGTGGACTATTAGAAGTTTTCCTCCGTGATTGTTTTGTACATTCAAATTTGAAAAGCACTACTTTAGGGCATAGTCATTATCTTCCTGCTCATAGCATGCATTCTTCATGTTAATAGTATACATGTTCATTCCACATCTGGGTTTTAGCTTGCAGGAGAGAGAAGGACATCAGAGAGCTGTCATGTCAAATCACTGATGGCAATGATGTCTTTTATCATGTCTTTGGTCTCACATCTTCCTGATAGATATTCTAAGTACTTTAGTCTAGCTCAGTGATTTTCATCCTGTTTGCCATTTAAAAAATTTTCCAGTTTGTCATAAACTATTGTAAAATATAAAACCTATGGCAGTGTCATATTATGAAAGTTTCTAAATACTTAGTTTCTATACTCATTCCCTTTGCAGCAATAACAAACCTTGTGGATTGACATGGATTTATATTCACAGATGCTTGAAGAAATCTGTTTTTCTTGAACATTGTTTTTTTCATTCATTGCCACTCTTGGAATTGTAAATTTGAGTAAACTGGTATGAATAAATGAAGCTCTATTTATTGACCTTTTATACTATTTCTTTTTTTTTTTTTTTTGTGCCAGGGGTTGAGCTCATGACTGCACATTTGCAAGCCAGGCGCTTACATCGCTGAGCTAAATCCTCAGCCCTTTTATACTATTTCATTTAATTTACTTAGTCTACTTTAAAAATACTTTCAGTGATAATCTTATATTTATAAGGACTTCTCATCTTGCAAAGCCCTTTTCCCTATAAAATTGCATAATAAGTAGCATATATTTGCCTATAATAGAAAATTGCAAGCCTTGTTGGTTTAATCATATTGCTTACACCTGGCATGACACATCAAAGAATAGTCAAAGTTGTTATGAGGCAGAGCCTTTTTGTACATTATTTCATAACTATCTTATTCTTTTAGTTATGAATTAATATTTATTTAAAACTAGAATCACAAAACTTATCTGTGTCATCATATTGGCTTACTGTTTGACTTGAATTATTTCTGCTTCAGCATGTTTTTATGGAAAATAAAATTGAACTATTGTGTTCCTTTAAAATGTTTTGCCTTATTAACAATGCTTTTCATGTGGAAATTGAATTGTTTATAGTTATTATTAATGTTTTAAGCAAAAGTATATGTAAAAATATGTGATTATGTATCTTTATGTAATTTAAGACATGTACTTTCAAAATGAAAAATAGGCTAGTGCCTGAATGTTTTTCTTACATTCATCTTGCTTGTTGCCATTATACCCTGCCTACTATTCTCCTGCAGTATTCTTTTCCACAATTTTCTTTTTCCTCCAAGTACTCAGTACCTATGAACAAATAAGCCATTAATAAATTATCATTGTGAAAGTATCACTGAGAAATGGGCTTGAAGGCTTGAATCAATTTGTGTTTGAAACTGAGAATAAGAATTAAATGATTTTTGATGGTTGAGCATATAAATATTAGTTAGCTAATTATAATGAATTATAATTCCATCACAAAGCTGGATTATTATGAAGAATTATCAAGAAAAAAAGGTATTAGTTAGAAAAACAGCACTATGTACTACTGATCTTTAGTTAGACGTACATCTGCTTTTTAAAAAAAGATACTGGAGATCGAATCTAGGAATGTTCTCCCAGTTTTTTCTTTGCTTGAAATGGGGTCTCATTAAGTTGTTCAAGCTGGCCTCAAGTTTAGATTCTCTTGCTTCACCTTCCCAAGTAGCTGGGATTACAGGTATGTTGCCACCATGCCCAGCCTACATGTATTTTTTAAAAAAATTTGTTATTTAAAGAGGGGAAAAAAAAAACATGTAAAGGGTAGAGATAATACAGAATTTCAAAAAAAAGGTAAAAGTAAGAAATCACTAGTTGATAAATTACATATTGTCCTTAGAAATAGTTGTTCAAGTTGGAAAATTAAAGCATACAAAGTAGATATTCAAACAGTGATAGTGTAAACAGCTGTGCATGCATGAGTCTCTACATGTATTTCTATCTTTTCTATATTAGAGGGAAAAACAAAACCTAGCAAGACAAAACAAAACAAATTCCTATAAAAACATGAAACCAAAAAGTTGTATAAAACCACAGTACAAGGTGATCTACAATGATTACTGTGTTGTTTCTTATTATCTTCAATAGGATTGTATCATCATGCATAATTGAATATAGCAGTATAATTGAACATAGCAGTACATAACAATATTAGTAAAAAGCATTGTAGACAGTATAAAACTTCAAAGGCAGGTAATAATAAAACTAGGGTGGATATTCTAGTGAATCTTGTCATCTTCAGTATAGTTGCCTATACTCTCAGACTATCAATCATAACAGCTTTGAATAAAATCTATCAATAAAAACAGCGATCTAACAAACTAGATTCAATTATGATCAGTCATGGTAAAACAGTGTAGGTTATACAGAGCTTTAGATTAAGTTAATAGGAAATTAAGAATGATTACCATGCTGTATCTTGTTATTTTCTGGATAACTGTCTGTGCCCTCAAATCTAGTACAGGTAGAATGACTGGAACAGAATATAATACATCTAAGCAGAGTGGTGTGAGTAATGTGGGTTTCAAATCCTGGTACACTATTAACAATATAGTGTATCAAGGTCATCTGTGTTAGAGATTCTAGCCATCCTCCTCTGCCTCATTTCTGCTATGCTATTTTTCTGTCTTTGTCTACTTTTCTCCTTCATTCTACTGCCTGCCGTGCTCATTGAGGCCTTTCTGCCACTGTTCCTAAAATCCTGTTGTTGTTTTTTTTTTTCCTCTCTCTAGAATGTCCTTCAGTATTCTCTGTAGGGTTGGATTGGTGGTCACAAACTCCCCCAGTTCCTCTTTGTCATGGAAGCATCTTGTTTCTCCATTTCTAATGACAGTTTTGCAGGGTACATCAATCTGGGCTGGAGGTTATTTTCTTTCAGGGCTTGGAATACTTCGCTCCAAGCTCTTCTTGATCTGATGGTCTGTGTCGAGAAGTCTGCCGTGTTCTTGATGGGCTTATCTTTATAGGTAATCTGTTTCTTTTCTCTGATGGCTTTTAATATTCTGTTTTTATATTGAATTTCTGGTATCTTGATTATTATATGTCTGGGTGTAGCTTTGTTTTGGTTGTAGGTGGCTGGAGTTCTGTATGCCTCACATAACCAAATGTCATTTTCTTTTCTCATGCTTGGGAAGTTTTCTTTAATTATTTCCATGAATAGCCTTTGTAATTTGCCTCTATGTATTCCTGCTTCTTTGTTCACATTTCTTATTCTTAAATTATAGATTCTCTTGTCATCTTCTAGCCTTTGTATTTTTACTGCCTATTTCCTTTTTATTTTTAAGAGATCTTTCCTTTCATGATGACACATTACAAACTCATCTTCAAGTTTTGATGGTCTATCCTTATTTTCTTTTAAGGAGTTTTGCCAGCTTTCAATGGAGTTTTTAATTTCCTGGTAATCTCTTTGAATCTGCTTCATGTATTCTATGTTTTCTTTATTCTTTATCGAATGTTTCTCTCCTTTTTTTGTGTTCCTCCCTTCTTCTGTCTGTATCTTCCTGAGAGATGCTTTCTGAGAGCATTTCTTTTATCACTCTACTCATATCTTGCTTTACCTGATTTAATATTTCAGTTTTGAGCTTGTTTACAAGGTCCCAAAGATATCTCTTAATGTCCATTGAAGCCATGTCTGATGTTGTGTGTTTGTTGCCCTCAGTCTCCCTTGTTTTTCCCTCTCCTGGATCAGTGCTCTCAGGGTTCTGGGCTGGGGGCCTCTTCCTGCCTCTCTCTCCTGTCATGGTCCTGGCTTCCTCCCCACAGGTATACAGTGGAGGTCCCAGCCCCCTTCCCTGTTGGCCATGGTTCCTCCGAAGCATGCTGGTGAGGGAACTCCGCCCTCTCCTGCCTGCTCTTGTCACTGAGGTGTAAGCAATGGCTGTGTATGCCTGCCCCTCCCTGCCGGGCCAGCCAAACTTCACGGGCCTTCACCAGGTTAGTGCATGCTAGGCACAGGGATTTGGATGGCTCACTTGGTCCTGGCCAGGGGTGTGACCCAGTCCAAGCAAATCCTACGAATCTGCTCTGGGGAGGAAGCAACCAGCTGAAGTCACTGTCACCCCCAGTTCAGGCTCCTCCTGCCCTATTCCAGTGTTGCCCATTTGGTCATGCCCTTCCCATGGGGAGGGTGTCTCATTCCCAGCACTGACCGTGGATTAATGAAGGCCCCTTCGCCGGCTCTGCTCTCTGTTGGGCTAACCAACCCCAGTCTTCGCTCTCCTCTGTTGGGCTAACCGACCTCCGACTTCAGCGCTCCTGTGGCTTTTGTGAGTGTCGGCGAGAATGAGTTTGGGCGGCTCTGCCAGCCGGTGCAAACTTGGCAGGTTGCAGTGAAAACGCCGTCTCCAGTAATTTTAGCTGTTCCAATTGTAGCCCTAAGACTGCATGTTTGATGAGCTGTTTTTAATTTCTTCCGGTGTCAAGAGGATCCATCTTCCTCTGTCTGGGTCTCTCCAGGATGTTTTATTCTGGCATACGAGTTGTTTCTCCTGGGAGGCCTTGTATTTTGTTGCTCACTGATCAGCCATCTTTAGCTCCGGCCTACATGTATTTTTTGAGAAACAGTATGGTTAGGTTTGCTAAGATTGGGTTCTGAAGCCTACCTCTGCTGAGCTGAGGTCTGTCTAGTTCTACCACTGATTAGCTATAATTGTGGATGCATGTGTTTTTAACTGCCCACTCTCAGTTTGCTCATCCATAAAATGGTGTCAACTGTACCTCATGGCATAGTTACGAAGATGAATTGGTTAATGCGCAGAGAATTTAGAACACTGTTTAATGTTGCCTGAGCACCTAGGAGACACGTACTGTTTTTGCTGTTTTTAGATCCAACTTGGGCTTTCTTAATCTACCATTGCCAGTTAAATAAATTTATGATTTGCACCATAATGGATTTCCAATCAGGTGTTACTTTTGGAAAATAGTTAATATACTTTCATGTTAAATAATGATATCTCTTAATGAAGTATATTTTGCTATTGGGATTTGGTAATCTCTCAAGTAAAAGATTAAAGTAATGCAGGAAGATCAAATGTTTCATATAATATTACATTATTTCATTTGTATAGAAAAAGAAAATTTCAGAAAAAACCTTAATATTTAGTCTTTTAATGTGGACATGAATTACTTAGACTCAGAAGCTAAAGGTGGGTAGTTTCACACTCATATTGGAGTGTTTCATTGTTATTAATATTTGCCTTTTAGTTTTGTAAGTAAATATTTTGCTCGAGTAATGGAAAGTCCTCAAAAATTAAATTATTTGAGTATAACCAAATATACAATATGTAGTTTTATGGTACAATATTAGTTTTATTAAGACTAATAAGATTATTAGCTTTATTCCTCCCTTTTTTAAGAGGAAAGGACATATCTTTTGAGTCTAATTTTTTAAACTCAAAGAAGATGGATTATTTAAGTTTATTCTAAGTAAGGAGTTGGCAAAATATGACCAGTGGGTAAAATCTGGCCTGCTGCTTGTGTTTTTGTATATAAAATTTAATTTTGATACAAGAAGAAATATTCATACAATTACTGTGTATGGCTGTTTTTCTGCTAAAGAAATAAAATTGAGTATATGTGACAGAGATCATGTGGTCTGGAAAGCCTATAAGTTTTACTCCATATCTCTGAACTGAGAAAGTTGGTTGATTTTAGCCCTAATTAATGACTTAAATGTATTAGTACATTTGAGAGAGAGAGAGAGAGAGAGAGATTGAAACAAGTAGGACATGCTACATATTCTGGTAACAGTCTTTGTTCCCTTATCCTTATTTGCACCAACTGGTCTGAATGGGAGTGCGTCACAGATTAGTAAATCCTAACCATCTGATAGGGATGCACCAGTACTTACAGTGGGGGCTCTCTATTGAATACAAATTTGTCAAAGATTTTTAAATACTCTACCGATTTTAATGGAACTTTTCTGTTATGCTCTGGAGCAGATAGAAATCCTTTATTGGCTTGGCTGAGCATTTCTGTCAGCCATTTGGACAACTTTTGGATTCTATAGAAAATGTGGATGATAGTTTTGTTTTTAAAAACCAAATCAGTACTTCTTCAAGTAAGGTAAAAGTATGTGTGAGGTCAGAAAGCCTGTTAACCTATATCAATCCTGAATAAAATTTAGGAGTTTGTTTTTAAACAACAAAACACATTTGGTAGCCAGTTAGATTAATCTGTGTTTATAGGGGTTGGCTAAGTCTGTTTGATATATTTCGCTATGACAAAGATTGGTGACATTTTGTAAGTGTTCAGGTTTTAGCACAAAGGGTGTAATAAAGTTCAGTTTTTCATATTCATTGTTGTACTCTTATTCATACTTTTACCTTTTTGGATATGTGCTCAAATTTGTAGAACTACCAGTTTCACCATATAGATTCATGTTACTGGGATCCAGTTGAACAATTTCCATTTTCAAAATTATTCTGATTATAAAAATTGCATTATTATTTCATCAGAATTTTTACACTTCATTCAACCACTTTAATGTATTGGGACTATAGTTAAAATAGTGATAACAAGCAAACATTTTTGTTTTATAAGTGTAAACAGTAACAGCCTAATTCTGTAACTAGGCCCTAAATTTTTGCTAAGTTAATGTAATGATTAAGAGAAATGTGAAGAATATTAGTTTTTCTGTAAAATTTTTGATTAATTTTATTTATCAAATTGTGAGATGCATGCAAATAAAATTGTTTCTTTTCTCAGATAGCCGATGTGTGACCTGATGAATCCCCTGGGAGTCACCTTAGTCTAGTAATCATTGAAAGTTTTAAATCAGTAACTTAAAAAAAAAAAAAAAAAGATTTGTTGTGTTTATAAAGATCTACATTGGCTCTTCAGGGATGGACTATTAGATCAAGACTCAGGCAGAGGCAGTTTAAAAAATAAACTTCAATTAATTTTTTTGCAAAGTAAAATTGAATGTAGAATTCTGGTATTCAGCAGTTATCAGCTTGCTCCTCTAACCCTTGTTTAAAAATAAAACAAATTGATAATGTTTATTCTTTTAGTGTTAGTGCTGGTTGTTTCTCAGAATCAACTGGAGTGAGTATCTCAGAATTGTGATTTATAAACCCGGTGTGGTGGTTAATGCCTGTAGTCCTGGCACTCAGGAGGCTGAGACAGAAGTATCACTGAGTCAAGGCCAGCCTGAGCTACATGATGAGTTCAGAGCTAGCCTGAAGTGCATAATGAGACCCTGTCTTAAAAAGGAAAAATAAATTGTGTTTTATAAGTTGATTTAATGTAACATCACATCAAAAATAATCTGTAATTTTACTGATTTTAATCTTTCTCAATATCTTTGTCCAAAAGATTTTTAAAGGAAGATGAGGATTATATAGTTTCATTACAGATTCTAAGTAGTTGCAGGGATGTTTTTTTTTTAAATTAAAGAAGTTTTAAGGACATATTTACAAAACAGTGATTACTGACAGATGAGAATACTTGTTCTCACCTTTCCCATCACTGAGCTGATATGATCAATTATTAATTGTGGTTTTATTTTAGTGTTACTTCCAAACAAATATGTGAGTGAAGATGTATTTAAAACATTGACTTAACAAGTAGATACTTGAAGGGATTTTTGTCTTCAAAATCTTGTTTTCTTTTTTAGGAAATATTTTGTGGCTCTTTCCCTGGTAAAAATTTTTTCTTTGTTGTGAGAGTTGCTGTTTTAATGTTGAGAACCAGTATCATTGTGTATGTATGATTGAAAAGATACAGTAAATGTTTAAATTTTTAAAAAGTGCAGGAAAAGACACATTGCCATTGCCTTCAAAATACTCTGCTTGCTGTTTAAAACACTCATACCATCGCTCTTGCCACTTTTTGAATCAGTTCTTGAAGTCCTCCTTCGTGTCTTTAGCTGCACTCTTGTGGCTGCCTTGATATTCTGAGTGAAATCAGAATGTTCACCATTCAAGGTCATCTCGGCTTTGGAAGTTGCACGGCACCAGAACTGATGAGTTAACATGGATGAGGACACACCATGATGTTTTTATATGCCTGTTTGACAGCTACATTCACCATATTTTTGAACACACCTGGTAAAGGCACACAAAAGAGGAAGGACTTCCAGGATATGCGTGCTTCAAGTGAGGGGGAGGATTTTGAGCAGGATTATTGAAAATGTCTTTTGCTTCAATAAGCTTTTTAAAATTTAAACATTCACCATACATTGTGTGTGTGTGTGTGTATGTGTGTATGTATTTCTTGGTATTAGTATTTACATCTTTTTTTGTCTTCTTACATAAACCTGCTTTTCTCTTTGCTGTGTGCTTTACTCTTAGCTTGTGCTTTTTTACGCTACTGAAATGCTTTTGCCACAGTACCCAGTGATCTCCCAATTGTGACATAGCCTTTAGGCCTTTCTTTGCTGACCTCTTTGCTACACTGGACAATATTTTTCCATCTTGAAGTTAACTTTTTTTTTTTTTTTTGGCAGTGCTTGAATAGAACCCAAGGCCTTTAAAAAATATTGGGGGTGGGGATGTGGGATTTCATTGAGGTTTTAGGTTGCCCAGGCTGGGCTGAAACTGGCAGTCTTCTTGCATCAGCCTCCCAGAATGCTGGGGTTACAGGCTTGCATGCCATGCCTGGCCTAAATTCATTATTGAAATTCTCTAGTCTTTGTCTCTCTCCTTTAATACTGAAGAGTTCTTATTCTATTGATTCCTTTCTGATCATTAATTTGCTATTCTCACATACTTATCCCACCATTTTCTGCCTTACCTTTTATGGCTGTGCTTATAGTGTGCTATCTTTTGTCCACTTTTTCAATCTTATTTTTTCTGATTTCTTCTGTTTCTTTGATTGTAATGATACTTTATTGTTGGCTTCTTTTTTATCGTATGAATTCTGTTAAGTTGCCACTTTTTATCCTCAAGCTTACTAAGCCTTTCCTTTTTTTTATCTTATCTGCTATAAATCCTAGATATGAAGTTATTTCTGATCTTATAGTTTCCATTTTTAGTATTTCTATTTTTAATAGTTTTTTTGTATCTTTTGAAGTTTTTAATGTTTCTGTTTGCCATCTAGTTCTTTCCTGAAATCTTTTTTATTTATAAACATGATTTAGCTTCAAATGCCTGTCAGTTTCAAAGTTTGATTCATTCTGAGCTTGCTTCTATCAACTATTTCTTTTCTTGATTGTTGCTTGTATCTTCATGCAGTGTTAATTTTATTTTTACTGTATGCTAGTAGACATTTCATACAAAAGAGCTGTATAGAGAGGGGAGAGAACTGAATCAGCTAGATTTGTGGTTATTTTTCTTTTAAGTATTGGTAGATCCCAGAGATAAGTAGCCAACTTTGAAACTAAGAGATCTATTTTTCTCAGTTTTATTGCTAAACTACTAGATGCATGTTTTTTTTCTGCTTTCTGAGCCTCAAGATCTCTTTCAACCCCGTTCATCTATTTCCTCTGTTAAAGCCTGAAGTACCTCAGTGTGGAGTCTCTTAGTTCTCTTAAGAGAACCTTGCTTATTGAAACATTAAGGTGCTTAGAAGGGTCTATTTAAGTTTTTCTATCGGTTTTTGATAGTTGAAAGACTAGTATGCTTGGAAATACACGAGTGTGGAGAATGGAGAGAAATGGTGAGTTTGTTTTATAGTCATTAATGTCTGAAAGCCTGATATATCAAAGGGTACCTCTTTGACTCCTTGCCCTTGACTCACTGCCAGGTGCTCACTCGCTCGCTCTCTCTCTCTCTCTCTCTGTCTCTCTCTCTCTCGTGTCTGATGTCAGCTTTTGCTATACACCACCTGAGTACTTGAAGACCTGTGTGAGAGTTGGCAGATATTTGCAGACTTGCTTATTAAGAGGAAATCCTTGGGATTCTGATCTGTCAAACTAGACTGCCTGGTTGATTTTCCTTTATACTGTGATAGCCACTGCTTACTTTTGCAGAGGTGAGGAGCTGTGACTCTCTTCTCTCCTGTGAAAGACCTATCACTGTCCAGAGTTTAGGTCATACATGTTTCAATGTTGTCAGCTCTCTTACGTGTTTAAAAATCTGAATTTTGTACCTATCTTGTTTGTTTGAGAGTGATGCTTTTTTTTTTCTAGAACTCTCTTTTTCTAGAACTCTTAATGTTTCTGTAAAAAAAGATCATCTTTCTTTGGATCTTTTAAAATACTATCATTTTTATAGTGAAGTAGAAAATAACTATGTCTTCTGTTAGTTTGTAATAAAATTTACCTTTCAATCCTGGAGAATCACTGAGTGAAGGTTCTTTTGAATGTACCTCTTGAGCATTGTGACACGGAGCTGTACTCAAGAAATCCAGGCCTCTTACTGATGTGTTCTAGCTGGCCATAATGAGGTTTATTATACTTTGTAGTTATCAGCAATAATTGCATTTTCGTTTCTTTTCTAGCATAATATTTTTATGCTTTAGATTTCCACTTTTTAATTTTTAGTCTGTGGTGGTTATATTATTTTTGCAGGCTTTAATTTGAATTTTAAAATGTTTAGAAATACAGATTATTTCTCTGGGGTGCTAATTATTTGTATTTGTTTCTTCTGTAACATAAGTTGTATTATAGGTATAAATGGATTTAATGTGTTATATTGACATTAACAAAAGCTGTTTTTAATAGTATGAATGTAGTGGTTTATTTAAATTAGTAGTTTTGAATATTTTTGCAACAATGCATTTTTTTCTTAAACTTTGTTCAATATTTTTGAGCTATAGAATTCTAATGCAAATAACTGTTTCTTTTAACTATAGAAATAAGCTAACTTTCATTTCAGATATGTAACAAGTAGTTAGAAATTAATGGCCATTAGATTAGTTGGAGAAACATAAAAGTATAAGGTACAGTCTCCCACAAGTAGGTGACATCATGTTTGTTTAACATTTTAATAAAGGATTAGAAGGAGGAAGAGTGCAGAAAAATTTTAGGTTGTTGAGAGATACAAGTCTTTCTACCTGATACAGAGCTAAATTCAGGAGTTTAAAGCATAAAAGGGTATTTCCATTAGCACATTTTAAAATTAAAAACTGAATTTTATTAAGTCTAGTAGAAGATATGTATTATTTATTTAGTCTAAACAAAATATACCTGGTGTTTTTTTCCCCCACTCTTTTCTAAGAAAAAGTGATCTGGTTATAAATGGTCACAGATAATTATGGTCTCTTGTTTCTTTTATAAGGAATTCTGCAGTACTGCATTTAAAAAAAATCTGGCATAAATGTACTTATCAGATTTAAAATTTCCTTTGTTTCCTTCTGCCTTCAGCTCTCTCTGCTTTATTTCTTTTTTCCTTAGTTCCTTTATGGTGTGAAGAGGGGTGAGATTTGGTCAGTGCTTGGAGTTGTATATTGTTTCCAAGGCATGTTAATATAGCGGTAATCAGTGTTTTCTTTAGTCATTCATTTGCCCAGGTTTGCCATTTCTTTCATACCATTTAACTGTAACTTTGGGCATGTTAATTATATGAATTCTTTTTAGATAAAATAATATTTTCTTTGTAGGGTTATCATGAAGAATAAATGAAATAGTTATCAAATGTTTAGTGTTATCTTGCATTTAAAGGTGCAGCAAATATTTGCTGTTACCCTTGTCGTTATATTAACATCATCCCCATCCCAAAATTCTCTCCTGTTCATTCTGTCACCATATTCTGTGTACTGTTCATTATTTTGCCCTTGAAATTTACAGCTTCCTAACTGATGCATCTACCTCTAATTTGTTTAATTCACACTTTCCAGACTAGTTTACCTAAAGTAGAATTTTAAATCAGAACACTGTCCATTGTATTTCTCCATTGTTCACAGCCTTACTTTGAAATTTAAAGAAGTTATCTTGCCTACTCAGAATCTTTTTAAAGAGAATTGAGTTGAAATATTTAAAAAAATTTGGGGGACACGTTCACAATCATCTTGGTGAATTAGTATATTTATATGTATACATACATATATAAAGACCGATATATATATACCACATTTAATCATTTTATACTTCCTCCCTGCTGCCCTCACCACTTACCTTTTCTCCAGATCCCCTTTCCATTCAAAATTTGTAATAGGCTTCTTTTTCCTAAGGATTACATTATTTTTTAGCAGCTCATTTGCATTCCCTGTTGTATTTTTCTAGTGCCAAAGTGAATGATGTATGCATTCTGTCATGTGGCTGTAATTATTTTATATCTTTTTAGTGGTTAACACTATAGTCAACTTATGACATGAAATTTACGATATTTCTGTTATCAAAACTTCTGATTTTCTTTAAAGGAAATAATGTAAATAAGGTCTTTTTCATTTTCTTCTCCAGTTTTATTGTGTTGTTTCTAATTGCCACTTTTTTTCTTGTGCTGCATTCTTTTTTTTTTTTTTAATTGGTACTGGGGATCAAACTCACGACAGTGTGCTTGCAAGGCAGGTGCTTAAGCTGCTGAGCTAAATCCCTAGCCCCTTGTGTTGCATTCTTTATCATATCCTTCAGTTCTTCAAAGGCAGACATTCTCCATTGGTGGCAATTGTTCCATGGGAATGATGTCTAGAGACATTTTTTGTGGTCACATTTGAAAAGTGCTATTGGCATCTAGATTTAAAGACCAGAAATGCTGTTGGATATGCACAGAACAACCTTCAGTAATATCTTAGTCATGTTCCTCATTGCTGGGACGCAATAACCAGGCATTCACAACTAAAAGGAGGGGAGAGGTTTATTTTGGCTTGTGGTTACAGTCTGCAATCCTGTGGTTCCCAGAGGAAAACAGCTTGGTGGAAGCTTCTCATATCATGGAGACTGGAAAAAAGAGAGGAGGAAGGAGCTGGGGAGGAGGATTATATGCTCTCAGGTCTTCCAACCACATCTCCCAACAATACATTTAGATTTCAGCTCATCCACACATCCACTGATAAATAGTGTCCCCAAAATCCACTCACTTCTTAGTACGTGACATGTTGGGGGGACATTCTTAATCTAAACCATGACACACAACAAAGAATTATCTAGCTCCAAATGTTAATGTAACAAGATTAAAAACAAATTGTCACATGTAGAATTCAGTCTTCCTTAGATTTTTCTGACATTTCCCCTTTTTTCCATTCTGAAGTGATTATTCAGTTCTGTGCAGATCTGTTTTAGGAGTTCAGTTTGTTACTCATTTGGGTTGGATCCATTTTCTAGTTCCATTTTCTTTCTTGGTTTATTTCGTTTCCTTGTTAGATCACATCCTCAGGTAATTTAATTTTCTATGAATGAGTAGGTACAAGTAAATGTACAACATTCCGTATTTAAAACTGGTTATTTTTCCTTCACATCTGAGTAATAGTTTGGATGGCTATAGAATTACAAGAGAAAATAATTTTCTTTTACAATCTTGACAGGTTTAACCATAAAAAGTCTGGTGCCAGACTTCTTTCTTAGCAGTTTTTTTTTTTTTTTTCCTCTGTAGAAACTTTCTGTACATCTTTGGTACTAAGAAAATTATCAGACACTTACCTGTTTCCCCTCTTTCCATTTATTTATTGAGAACTTTTCTGGTGTGCACTACAAATAATGTTTCTGATTTTCTATTTTAGCTTTGGAAAATACTTTTAAATAAATTTTTGCTTGCTCATTTCTTCCCTGTATTATTTTCTGTCTTTTGGATTAATAATCTCTAGATTATTCCTTAAATTCTAATGTATGTATTGTTGGTAAAAAATGAAGTGCAAGGCCAGGGATATAGCTCAGTGGCACAGGACCTGTGTGGCAAGCACAAGGTCCTGAGTTTGATTCCCAGTACCAAAAAAAAAACAAAAAACAAAAACAAAAGCACATAGATTTATATAATAAATTACAGGTTTTCAAATACCCACAGTTGACAATTATTAATATTATGGTAATTGACATTTTATCTTTTTCTAATTAACAACTTACAAGTGTAAATTTAAAGTTTCAATTAAAATTTGTAAGTTACCATTTGACACGCTTATTCTTTTTTTTTTTTTCCTTTTTCACCGAGTACTGTGGATTGAAACAAGGGCCTTTTGCATTGAGATACACCTAGTTCCTTTTAAATTCGACAGGATTCTGCTAAGTCATTAAGCTGCCTAAATTGGGTTCCTATTTGCTAATCTCTTACCTTAGACTCTGAGTCCTGGGATGATGAGATTGCCAGTGTGTACCACCATGCCTGGGTCATTAATTCACATCTTTAGTCTTTTTTCCCCTTTCTCTTCCTAATCATATTCCCATTATATTTTTTGCATTTTATCTCTAAAGATTTAACCTATATGCATGCGTAAATATTATGTAGGATTATTTGGAAGATAATTTAAGAATTTATCTATTTACTATTTCATTCATTACTTTTTCTCTTCAATAACATTGTGTTTGCCCTCTCTTCATGTTTGTGTATATAGATCTGTTGGTAATTTCCCTGCATCCAGGAATTTTATCTTGCTCATTGTGAAATCCCTGGCAAACAGAATAGTATTTATTATACCATATTAGCCACTTTATACATATTTCTTAAGCAAATTATTTTTAACTGCTATCTAGTATTGAAGTGCATTCATGTACCACATAACATTTTGATCATTCATAGATTACATATATGATGATGGTTCTTTAAATGTATAATAGATTGAAAAATTCTTATCTATTAGTGACAAATGGTCATTGTAAACATTCACACTACTATGCATTACTCCTATGTTTGTGATGATGCTGGTACTAACAAACCTGCTGTGCTCCTTGTCTATAAAATTATAACATGTACAGCTATGTAGAGAACATAAAACTTGATAATAACACATTATTGGTTCATGTATTTACTGTGCTCTACTTTTTTCAGTATTTTAGTGTGTATTTATTTTTAAAAAGTTTATGTAACAGTATGGTATTTTACAAAGAGAGCAGCTTTCTTATACATTTTGTATTTATTATCTGTTGATAGTATCAGTTTTTTCTTGTCCTTGATTTAATCTTACATTGTTTTGTTCATCATTGTCCTAGGATATTTTACTGTTGGGATATCTCACAGGGATCTGTGTCAGTAATGTTTTGGAAATCAGCCTGTTAGCGCTAGGTAATTTGTAAGAATACATGAATACATGTACTTGTATATACAACTATGTGTATGTATGTATGATATGTGTACACACATACTATATATATATGTATATAATGTACATAATACACTCACACACATAGCTCATACAGTCTGTTTGTAAAGTAGTTGTACCTGCATCATCATAAGTATACTTCATGATATTTTCACATAAAATGTGGATCACCTAAAAATGTGTTTCTCATGACATGTCACTCTTATTTATATGACATGTAACCATATATGATTGTGCCACCTATAACATTTAATTTATTCACTTTCCTACAGGTTGGCAGTTTAGGTTATTTCTTATTTCATGCTTCTTGTTTTTTTAAAAAAAATCTTAGAAACATTTTTATGTTTGTCTTCTGTGTTTGAAATTTTATCAAGTGCTCACCTGGAGTTGAAATTGCTGGGTTATAAGAAACCTTAAAATTTATCTAGATATGACCAAGTTGATCCTTGAAATTTTCTGTTTTTAAAATTATGGTTTTAAGGGTTTATCTCTGTAATTTTTTTCATTTTTTGTGTGTTCTACATTTTGGAACCAATAATTTTATTATTTTTTTCTCCACTTTCAAAATAATCTAAGGCCTTAGGATCCATTCATGCTTAATCTTTGAAAGAGCTACCCTTTGATTTTTAAGTTATATTAGCTGATTACTCCCACTTAAAAAACATTTACTGAGGAAAATTTTATGTAATATAACACGACCCATTTTAAAACGACTACTCGTTTATCAGTGGCTTTCTCACTTGTTTATCATATTCTCTATCTCCATCAATCTCCAGAAAGAATTCCTTGATCTTTCTAGAAACCCTCTTTCTTTAATATTTTTGATGATACTGTTTTTCTGTTACCTTTATTAGTCTCTGAAGAAAGTAGAGTTCTTCTGCTCTTCAAAATTATCTTCTTCCTTTAATGGCATTTTCTCCTTGTTATTCTTGATCTCTGTTTTATCCTATAAGTTTTTCTCAGTTGTCCATGGCATTTGGTTATTAGTTCACACTTTAGAATGTGGCAGAAGAGCATTTATCCTTTGTAATTTGGCCCCAGATTTTTTGTAGGCCTACTTTTTCTTATTTATATTTAAAGATTAATTTTTAAGTTCTTCTGTGGTCTAGGCACTACTGTAATCTATACGTACTCTGACTATAACCATATTTCCTATATGTTATGGTGTTTATTCCTCAACCATAACCCATTGAGGAAGGTACCGTGATATTCATTTTACGATCAATAAAAAAAAATCAGAGGTTCAGAGAAATCAACTAGCTAATTTTTTATGATTTCTTGTACTCTTCCATAAAAAGTATTAATGTGAGGCCATCATAATGCTCAGGATGCTTTCCCTTCAGGAATTCTTATGTAAAAAGGACTGGACTGCTCAAGTAACAAAAACTGCAGTCTGTTGTGATAGAAATAGTTCAGCATCCAATATTGCTTTTTTTTTTTTTTTAAACCTAGTTTTCTGTTTTATGCAGCCACAATCTTTTCTGGTTTACGCTTGTGCATCATTATTAAGTTTATTTCTTGCTGATTTACTATTGTGGATCTTTATTTTCTTGATCATTTATTTATTTATTTTGTGTTTGTTGTTAATAATGTACTACCTAATATGATCATTTGACTTGCTTTATCATACATTTCTACTCTAGAATTTCTACTTAATTTTATAAAGTTGATTCTCTCTGCTGAGATTTTTTTTCTTCTCAGATCTTTTGTATTGAAAACTTTTTTTTTTGTTAATTGCAAATAGTTGCAACATCCACTTTAAAACATTTTTCTTCTAGTACCTGATATTTTGGGATTAGTTTTGATTTTCTTTTCTTCTAGAGATTGTGTTCCATTTTTTGGTCCTGCGTATGTTAGGATTTGAATCATATTCTGGGTAATATGAGAATTAAGTTGTAGAAGTTGGACTGATTTTCACTGATGATTATTTACTTGTTACAGAAGCATTGTTTTATTTCCCTGGCTTTGAGCTGTAGATTCCTATCCTGTACAACAGCTCTGTTGTTTGTTCACATCTTTTGTCTTCAGCTGTAATGTTTTTAGTTTTTCTACACATGTGTCATATAAAGGTCAGTTAAAGACCTGAATAGACAGCTGGAAGATGCCCTGTCTGGATCTTTTGCCATTGTTCTTCAGACTCTCCAGTGCCTCCCTTTTACTCACTCCCCTTTTCTGTATAATCACACTGTCACTTTTATTATATACCTTTGTATAGTTTGTATTTTATCATTTATAGACTTATGACAACTAGTCAGTTCACTGAAAGCCTTTATTCAAGTATGAAGTCATTTTACACTGAATAGAAGATGTCCTCCATAGAGTTTAAAAAAGGGGGGGGTGGGCCTTTATAAAAAATGTTTTCATTTAATTGAATCAGTACTTCTCAAATAATTAAATTCATAGTGGCATATTAATTTTCTAAGGCTGCTGTAATACCATGAACTGGGTGACTGAAAGCAACACAGATTTATTCTTACAGTTCTGGAAATCAGAGGTGTGAGATTAAGGTATCTGCGGAACTGTCCTTCAGCGACTCTGGGGTAGAATTCAATAACTTACTTTCAGCTTCTGGTGTTTACTGGTGTTCTTTGGCTTGAGACTTCATTACTCTAATTTCTGCTAAACCATCATATGGCCTTTCCCTCTCCTATGTTGTCTCTTTTCTCTTTGTGTCTGTCTCAAAACTCCTTTTGTCTCTTGTTTATAATGACATTTGGATTTAAGGGCCAAGGATGATTTCCTTATCTCAAGATGCTTAATTAGATCTGTAAAGACTTCTTCTTTTTTTTTTTTTTTTCAAATAAACTAACATTGGAAGAATCTGGATTTTTTTTTTTTGTGGTCTACTATTCTGGCTTTTACAAAGACATACAGGAACATAGCTAAATTATATTTTCTAAGCTACAAATATACCACTTGTACTGTTTCAACTTCACAAATTTAATTAACACTGAGCTTTTCATATTTAAAATGTATTTGAAAGGAATGGAATTTAAAATTATTTATGCTTATAAACTAAAATCTATATGTAGGGCTATTTTACCCATTTGACAAAAATTTATCTATTTAATATTTACCTATTTAACTTACATTTAAATGACATCTTTTTTAATATTGGCATTTTACATACCCCTTTCATTTTTATTTCATTTTAACTTATGAAACATTTTTATGCTATTAGATGGATATGTGATTACCCAGCCTCCCCCCCAAAAAATGGTATAGTCATAATTGACTATAGTAAATGACTTAGTAGTTTTCCAATTTTAGAGTTTTCAGTAAATGACTTTAGTTTTAATAAACTATGTATGGGCTGTACAATGTCTTGTTTCTCCCTGTACTATGTAATTTTAAATATATTTCCCTGTATGTGTTTTTTGGAATCACTGTTTTAAACCTTAACATAAATTGGGCAAAAATGATGTCAATGTATTTTGCATTGGAAAATATTTTATATATGAGCCAGAAAAATAGAAGTTTATGATTTATTGTTATTTATCTTTGTGTAGCTGTTATCCTAAAATTGTCACACTGCTAGAGAAAAACTACTGTTGAAATAATATTGAAAGTATTCTTTTTAACTATTTGCCAACGGAAAGGAATTAGTCTGTAAATAATGTGTATAGTACTTTATATTTTAATGTTTTCAAAGGATGGATGTAGGAAAGGAGAGAAATTTTCTTTTTCTTTTTTAATTTTTTTGGTATTGGGAATTGAACTCCAGACCTGGCACTTGCCAGGCAGGCACTGTGTCA
Organism: Hydrochoerus hydrochaeris; assembly: GCA_004027455.1. NCBI lineage: Eukaryota > Metazoa > Chordata > Mammalia > Rodentia > Hydrochaeridae > Hydrochoerus > Hydrochoerus hydrochaeris. Next base: position 198,830 of record PVLA01001017.1, on the reverse strand, counting down.
CTGAGCTATATCCCCAGTCCTATTGTGTTTTATTTAATTATTTTTTTGGATACTGGGAATCAAACTCATGACCTTGCACTTGCCAGGCAAGTGCTTGTGCCACTGAGCTAAATTCCTGGCCCTATTGTCTTTTAATGTGCTTCATTTTTTTCCTTTATGAGGCAATATCTTTTGAATGCTTACTAAATAAGTTTTTTTAAAAAACCCTAAGTAATTTTTATATTAAACACAATACATAAATTATCGTAGTCTATTTTATTATTCTTACCACTCAACAACAACAAACAAGTAACAGAAAACTTTAGAATTATTTTAGTACATTTTTAAAGTCTTGGCTTCTAACAGTATATTTGTGAAACAAGGTTGACATCTAGTGGCGTTTTCAAGTATTACATCTTTTAGAGTTAGCTAATTTCATCTTTATGAAGTGTTACAGAAAAACAAATGTAGGTGTTTTTAAATTTAAACACCCTGAATATTATTAAATTAGATAATAGTTTTACAGAGATTTTCCCAAGGACTGTTCCTAATTTCTTTCTGTCTTCAAACTTTTTTTTTTAAGTCTGGATGCTAAAGTATAGAAAGTTAACTGATGTGGATATTAATCATTTTATGTATAGGAAGACATTTCATATTGTATCACATATCCAGAAATTGTTTATTCAGGATAAAAAGTGTTTCTATAATATTAATATTTTTATAATGATTTTGTCTTTGATTTTGGTGTTACTGCTTCTGTAATATGATAATCTGAAGAACTAGGGTAGAAGAAATTAAAATAGATTTTCTGATTCATGGATGTATGTGTATTAGTTTTCTTTTTCTTTCTTTTTTTTTTTTTTTTGAGACAGGATCTTACTATGCAGTTCAGGCTGGCCTTGAGTTCACTTTGTAGTCCAGGTTAGTCTTGAACTTGCAAACGATCCTCCTGTCTCAGCCTCCTGAGTGCTGAGATTACAGGCCTGCACCACCACGCCTGGTTTGTATTAGTTTTCTTATAGCTGATACAGTACCCAACACCCACATTTTAAAGGGGAAGATAGCAGCCTAATTTGGTTCTTGGTCTTAGGGGACTCAATTTATGGTTAGCTGGCAGCAAGGCAGAAGCATTGTAGTGGGAAGGGTATGGTGGGTGAAAGAAGCTTATTATGGTGGCCAGGAATAATGCTAGAGAGTAATGTACCAGGGGCCCCCACAGAGGACCTGGTCACACTTGCGTAGCCCACCCATGCAAGTACTTTACTGATTCCTAAGACAGTCATACTTAAAATAATTAAGTTTAACAACTATGGTATGTATATGCAGAAAAATCAATGTTATAGATTAGACAGATGGTAAGAATAAAATACATTTGTACATCAGAGGAAATCATGGAACCTAAACACTGAAAAATAATACATTTTTAAAGAGAGTTTATTATAGATAAAATCTGATTCTTGAATGTAGCTTACTAGACTAAGATCAACACCAAGTTCCCATAAGTACTTTAAATAATAAATAATTTTGGTCCATTTGTAGATAGACCTTAGAGAAAGATTTTGAGCTAGCATTGTCTAAGATTTTTACTGTAATTATTGTTTTAAAGATGATGACATCATTTCAGGAACCTGGGCAGCTAGTGCACATAAATATGAAAATGGTAGTGATAGAAGTAGTACTTGGTTGCTAAGGAAAAGACCTTGGTCTTTTCTCTTTTTCACCATTTGTCATAGTACTACTCCTTTGAATTACTTTTTGTAGAATTCTGCTCCATTTGTTAGGCTTACTAGAAACTTTAGCCATGAAATTCCATGCATTCATTGAACTTACTGCTGGCACACCCATTTGTGTTATCTATATCTGTAATCTGTATTAAATTCATTTATTTTATCAGTTCCATGTTATATAGAACTTATTTTGTCCCCAGATTCTTATTAGCCTCATTACTTGCCAGTCTTGTTACTCATTTTAACTATATTTTCTCTCAAGTTATATTCAAAACAAGAACTTTTAAGCCATTTCTTTCTACCCTAGAGGAGGGAGCCACAAGTTAATTATTTCAGTTTCTTTGACTTCATTCAGCAAGAGCCTAGAAAAATAATAGGAAAAGCAAATTTTTGGCAGTTATGTTACAAAACATTTAAACAATATTTAAACATTTAAACGTGGAGATGCAAACAATCCAGGGAAAAGAGAAATCTTTATGTAGGTAATCAGATACTTTTAAATATTTTGGCAGTTTGCAGAATATTACAGCTTTCATATTTGCTAAAATAAAAAAAAATTACCTTTTTAACAAAGTGATTTTTTTTTTGTCTATTTTATTTTCTCCTGTCCCCACATTAGCTGGGTAATTCCTAATGAATTATTTTCTTTGCAAGTAAGAAAAAAATTCATGTAGTAAATTCTCATTTTAGTGTTTGGATATCACACAGGGGCTAGTAAACTCAGTGTGGTGGCAAATAGCCACATGAAACCATTTAATGTATGTGTTATTCAGAGAAAATTAAGACTACCATGTTATTGTTTGTATAATCCTCTTTATCTTATTTGATAACTCACAGTTCATTTTGAAAGAATGTTTTAATGGTTTTTTTCATTGGCATTGTAAGAGTTTTCATGTGTCATCTGCTCCTTTACATCAGTGTGTAAAATAGATTACTTCTGCTTTGATTATTTTGGAAATTCCATTCTTAGCTCAGTTTTAAATGTGCTTTTGTTATTTCTGTGAGTGGAATTGCTTAGAAGAGAAGACTATTTTAATGTTTGCTTTTCTGGCTCAGTTTTGGAAGTTAGAAGTAAGAATACATTTTCAATGTATGTTCAGTTTGTATAATACTTTGGGCAAAAGTATTATACAACCACATAATAAAAGTATTATATAACCCACATGACTTGACAGTGTTTAGTTTGATGTAGACAGCTGCTGTGTGGACATTTGTTATGGGGATAAATAGTGTTTGCTTTCCCAGTCCCATTGTTTACAGAGTGTCCTAAAGGATATCTTACTTCTCTTTTGCCTGAAAGAGGTGTTAGCTATGGATGATATATCACTTAAGAGACACTTAAATACAGTGCTTAGTATCAGAAATAACTTAGAAGTGAACAGGAGTAAATATCCAGATAATTTAAATAAACCAGTGCACTTAGTAAGTACAAACTCTATGTGTCACATGTAGACAGAAATATGTTTTATTTGGCTTATAACTTATAATGCAGAATTCTGAAAGCTGGAAATCAAATCTGATAATAGCTGCTGTTCCCATCCTCAGCTAACAGCCACTGAACTTAGTTATGGATGTCTCTCAGCTGGAGTTTGTATTTTAGTTTGCCATGGCATATGTCATACCCTGTGAATAAATATGACCCCAGAGTTGTACCTGTTTTCCGAGGAAAGGATCAAATGTAAATTTTTTTTTTCCTTATGGTGGTAATAGGTAGTAATAAAAATTATACTCTTTGGAACCAATACATGAAATTAAAATGATAGCAGTGATCACAGTTTTCTGTTGATTAAGATTCATCACCTGTGATTTGTGATCTGTTTTATATGCCAAGTGTCTTATGACATGAGTTTTAGACAGTTCTAGTAGTGGCACTTTGATTATATAACTTTCCTTGTTGAATTCATTGTCTATAATGGTAAAAAACCCACCTATTGGGAAATTTTTTTTATTTTATGGAAAAAAAGTAAAAATTTCATAGCAAAATAATAGAATAACAACAGTTAATACATTCTATGTTGTTACCTTTTTTTTTTTTTTTTTTTGGTAGCAGGAATTGAGCTTAGGACCTCGCACTAGACTGGCAGGCACCTGTGCCACTGAGATATAGCCTCAGCCCCCACATATTGTTATCTTTAAAGTAGTTACTCAGGGTCCAAGATATGGGCATAAAAATTTCTGTAATTGATGTTAGCACAAACCTTCTTTTTAATGATCTAAGAAGCACTTGCATTTTTTTTTCCCTTTTCCCTACTGTCTTTTCCCCTTTCACTCATCCTGGTTGTTTTTTCCATTTTGAACAGTTTCTTCCCATTTCACAATATTTTTTGTATATTTTAGACCTTATTTTACTCTTTCAGTTTCTCACACCAGGGAAACACTAGTGTTTACACATGTGAATGATTTATTTCACTTATGAGTATGGTCTCAAGTTGCATCCATTTACCTATAAAAGTCTGAAGTTTATTCTTGTTTATGGCTGAGTAGCACTCCACTGTATAAAAATACCACATGTTTTTAATCCTTTCCTAGGTTGATGGGCATTTGGGTTGTTTCTAGGATTTAATTATTACAAATCATGCTGCTATAAACATGGGTGCATATATATTGCTGTGGTGTGATGTTTTTAATTCTTTTGGGAAGATAGCCAGAGAATAGTTGGATAAAATGGATCCTGTAATCCTAGTTTTTGAGGAATTTCCATACTAATTTGCATAGTGGTTGTACCAGTCTGTACTCCCACCAGCAGTAGAGGAAGGAACCTTTTTCCCTACAGCCCCTTCAGCATGTGTTACTAGTTGATTTTTTGCTGCTAGGCATTCTCTCTGGGGTGAGATGGAATCTTGGTGTTGTTTTAATCTGCATTTCTTGAATGACCATTGATGTTGAACATTTTTCATGTATTTATTTGCCATTTATATTTCTTTAGCTGAGAAATGTGTATTCATCTGTGATGCCCATTTTTAGATTGGGTCTTTGAATTTGGGGAGTCTTTTTTTTTTTTTTAATTCTTTATATGTTCTAGACGGAAGTCCTTTGTCTAAGTGACAGTTGGCTAAAACTTCTACTCTGTGGATTGTCTTTTCATTTTGTTGGTAATTTCTCTTGCTGTGCAAAAGCTTTTTAATAACATGATATCCTAATTGTTGATTCTTTGAAATATTTCTCATACAGTGTAGGTTTTGTTCATGAACTCTCTACACCTGTGTCTTCAAGATTTCTACCTACTATCTCTTCCAGTAGATTTAGTGTTTCTGTTTTAATATTTAGATCTTCGATCCATTTTAACTTTAGTTTAGTACATGGTGATAAACATGGGTCTAGTTTTACTCTTTGGCATGTAGAGAGCCAGTTTTTCCAGCACCCTTTTTTAAAGACACTATTTTTCTTCCAGTAAACATGTTTTGCCCCTTTGTCAGAATTAAGGTGGCTGAATGTGTTTGTAGTTGTGTCTACATCTTCTAATCTGTTCAGCTGATCCTCAGATCTGTTTTTTTTTTTTTGCCAATACTATACTGATTTTATTATAGTAGTTTTATAGTATAATTTCAAGTAAGGAGTTGTGATGTCTCCTTTTTTACCTTTGTTGTCCAGGATTGTCTTTGCTGTTCTATGTCTCTTCTGGTTTTGGATGGATTTTTGAATGTTTCCTCTAGTTTTGTGAGGTATGCTAATAGTGTTTTGATCAGGATTGTATAACAGTTTTGGTACTATGGCCATTTTCACTGTTGGTTCTTACTATATATGAGCAAGGAATATCTTTCCATTTTCTTTTTCTTTTTTTTTTTGGACCAGGGATCGAACTCATGACCTCGTGCTTGCCAGACAGGTGCTCATGCCGCTAAGCTAAATCCCCAGCCCTCTTTCCATTTTCTGATATCCTCTTCAATCTCCTTTTTCAGAGTATTGTAATTTTCAATATATAGATTCTTTACTTCCTTCATTAGATTGATTCCTAAGTATCTCTTTTTTTGTTTTTTGGATGCTATTGTGAAGGTTGTGGTTTCCTTAATTTCTCTCTCACTTAGTTTGTTGTTCGTGTATAGGAATGCTATTGATTTTTCAATGCTGGCTTTGTATTCAGCTATGCTACTGAATTTGGTTATTAAATCTAAAAGTCTTCGTGGTATTTTTGGGGTACTCTTTAGAGAGTATCACATCATCTGCAAATAGTGATACTTTGACATTTTCCTTTCCTATCCTTATTTCTTTTATTTCTCTCTCATCTTAATTGCTCTGGCTAATGTTTCCAGAACTATATTGAATAGGAGTAATGATAATGGATATCTTTGTCTTGTTTCTGATTTTAAAGTAAAAGCTTTGAGTTTTTGTTCATTTTGTATGATGTTGGCTGTTAGTCTGTCATCGATGGATTTTATCAGATTGAGGTAAAGACCATCTATTCAATTTTCTGTAGTATTTTTATCATGAATGAGTGTTGGACTTGGTCAAAAATTTTTCCTGCATCTATTGAGATGATCTTGTGAGTTTTATCTTTGGCTCTATTGATATGGTGTATTATATTTATTGATTTGCATATGTTAAACCATCTCTTTTCTTGGGATGAACCCCACTTGGTCATGGTGTATAATCTTGATTTATTTGCTGCATTCTGTTTGCTAGTATCTTTTTGAAGATTTTTGCATCTATGTATATTAGGGCCTCTTGTTCTCTCTGTCTCTGTCTCTGTCTTTCTCTGTCTCTGTTTCTCTCTCTCTCTGTCTCTCTCTCTCTCTCTCTGGGATCTTTCTCTGCTTTTGCTATCAGGATAATACTTGCCTCCAGGCATGAGTTAGGGGATATTGCTTCCCTTTCAATTTCATTAAAGAGCTTGAGGAGTATTAATACTAAATGTTTTCTAAATTTCTTGTAGAATTCAGCAATGAATCCATCAGGACCTGGACTTTTCTTTGTTCATAATTTTTTAATTGTGTTTTCGATTTGATTGCCTGATACTGTGTTATTCAGAATTTTTATATCTTCTTGATTCTGCTTTGGTAATTTGTACATATCTAAAAATTTGTCCATTGGTTGTGTGTTTTCCATCCTATGAGAGTAGAGATTTTCAAAGCAGGTATTGATGATCTCCTGAATTTCCACTGAATGTATAATGATTTTATCCTTTTCATTCTTCATTGCATGAATTTGAGTCTTTACCTTTTTTTATGATTGGATTAGGGTTTATCAATTTTATTTATTCTTTCAGAGAACCATCTCTTTGATTCATTAATTCTTTATATTGTTTTCCTAGTCCCAATGGTGTTAATATCTGCTCCAATCTTTTATAATTTCCTTTCTTGGGCTTGATTTGCTCTTCCTCTTCTAGAAGCTTGAGGCATAACATTAGGTTGTTTACTTGTGCTTGTTCTGTTTATTTGATGTGAGAATTCACCACTATAAATTTCTCTCTTAGAACTGCTTTCATTGTATCCCACAGGTCCCAGTATGTCTTATTTGCATTTTCATTTAATTATAGATATTGTTTAATTTCTTTGTTAATTCCATCTGTGACTCATTGGTTGTTCAGGAGGGTGTTATTTAATTTCCATGTGTTTATGGAGTTTTTGCAGTTTCTTTTGCTATTAATTTTCCATTTCATTCCACTATGGTCAGATAATATGCATGAGAAAATTTCAGTTCCTTTGCATTTACTTAAGCATATTCTGTGGGCTACTCACTGTATGGTGTATTTTAGAGAACATCCCATGTGCAGCTGAGAAGAATGTATATTCTGATGCTTTTGGATGCATTTTAGTAAGCATCTAGTAAGTCCATTTGTTCATAGGTTTAGTTCAGTTCTGATATTTCTTTGCTGATTTGTTTGTCTGGTTGATCTATTTGTGACAGTGGGATATTAAAATTATAATATAATTATAATTGTGCTATTGCTCTTTGATTTTTCAATAGTAATTGTTTTATATAGCTGGGTGCTCCCGTATTTTGTGTATATGATTTGGTGCATTATGATAACTCCTCCTCTTGAAGTTTTCCCCTGACAAGTATGTAGTGACTTTCTTTATCTCTTTTAATCATTCTTGGTTTGAAGTTCACATTGTCTGCAAACAATAGCTACCCCTGCTTTTTTCTGTGTTCCTGACACATGAAATATTGTTTTCCATCGTTTGACTTTCAGTCTGAATTCCTTTTTTAGTTAAATGTGTTTCTTGTATACAGCATATTATTGGATTTTGTTTCTGGATCCATTCTGCTAGTGTGTTTCTTTTGATTGGTGAATTGAGACTATTTACATTGATGGTTATAACTGATATGCATTGGCTTATTTTTGTCATGTTATTTTCTTAGTGTTTGTTCCCTACTTTTTCCCTTTGTTTGATGCTTGCTCTGGTTGGTGGTGTCTTTCTGTTCTTGTTCTTTGAATAGTGATCATTTTTATCTCTGTCTAGAATATCTGATAGTGTCCTTTGTAGTGTTGGTTTCATGATCATAAATTTCTTTTTTGTTCTTTGTCATGGAAGTATCTTATTTCTCCATGAATTTTGAAAGATAATTTCGCAGGGTACATCAGTATCGGTTGGGAATTGTTTTCTTTCAGGACTTGAAATACTTAACTCCAAGCTCTTCTTGCCTTGAGCGTTTGTTATGAGAAGTCTGCAGTGATTCTGAGGGGCTTTCATTTATAGGTAATGTTTCTTTTTCTTTTACAGCTTTTAATAATTGTGTTCTTGTGCTGAATTTTTGGGATCTTGATTATTGTATGTCTGGGTGTAGATTTATTTTGTTATGGCTAATTGGAATTGTATGTGCCTCACTTTTGTATGTCAGCTTCTTTTCTCGTGCTTGGGAAATTTTCTGCTATTACTTCTGCAAATAGTTTTTTAAAATTTCATTTGTGTTGATTCCTGCTTTTGACACCAGTAATTCTTTTATTTTTTCCTTTGCATCATCTTACAGCCTGTTGAATATTATTTCCTGATCTTTTGTTATTTTCAAGAGATCTTTCCTTTCATGATCGTTTGTTGAGATTCTTCTGTCTTAAAGGTCTGAAAGTCTGTCTTCAGTTTCATTCAAGCAGTTTTGCCAGCTTTCAATGCAATTTTTAGTTTTCTGGATATCTGTCTGAATCAATTTCATGCATTCTATTTCTTTCCTATAATGATCATTCATGATTTCCATCCTCTTCCTATTGACATGTATTTTTTAATGCATCTCTATTCTAGATTTGCTGAGCAATTCCTTTAGAAATGTTGACTTTTTTCTTTAGTTGAGAGATTATTTCTGATCCATTTTCCTCTATAGCCTCATGGATTTGTTTCTTTAGTTTGGTTGCTATCATTTCAGAAATGCCAGGTGTGTGTGTTCCATTTTCCTCTTATCTTGTTGTCCCCTGGACTTGTTCTTTGTGGAATATATGTCTGAGGCTGCATTTTGCCTCTGCATCTTGTCATTTTCTATTTTGACAACTTTTATTTTGTTTTCTGTGTTGAATCTTGTAAGTTTTTGTAGTAGGTAGCTTTATCACTAGTATCAAGGCCTCTCTAAATAAGGTTTGTTCTTCAGGGATGTCTTCTGTGGGTAGGAGGTTCTTGGTTTGTGTGTATCCCAGATCCATCTATTGGCTCATATTATTACTGTTACTTCTGACAGTTTCAAACTGCTAGTCCCACCTGTCCATCCTGTACACTCTGTCTGGGAGCTCCACTGTGTGGCTAAGTTTCCTGCCAGTTTCTGTGCCTTCCCTGACAGTTCACCTGGATTCCAGCAGCCACAATGGGAGGGGCTGATCTGTGCCTTCCTGTGGTGCCGTTCCCTGGTTCCCAGCAGCCACCAGTCTCACTCTGGGTCTTCCCCATGTGCCTTGCATCTGGATTCCAGCAACCACTAGTCTCTCTCTGGGCTTGACAAGGTGCTGTTCACCTTGATGCCAGCAGCTGCCAGTCTCCAGGGCTTCCCACAGTGCTGTTCACCTGGATTCCAGAAGCCACAATAGGAGGGGCCAGTGGTGAATTAATTTTAAAGCTATTATTTCTGAGGTTAAAGTTGTCTGGGCTTATTAAGTGACTAAGAATTTTTGAGATTTTCTATTTATGAGAAGAGGAAGCACATTCTAAAATTACCTTTAAAAATTTGTGACAATAAATTCTGGTGATTTCAAATTGCATTATTTGAGGGTAAATTACAAACATTAATCTGTTCTATATTATACAGAAATGTACTCCCTTAGTGTCTTGTTTTAAGAAAAATGTATTTGGATGGATTTTTATAGTTCAAAATAATATTGAAAGGTTTTATAATACTCATCAAAAAATCTGTGCTAGAGAGAGAAGAAAGTTTTGTTTTTTTCTGGATTTTTAATACACAGTAGTTCCCTGGGGTCTCTTTCTTCTTTAGTGTCCATACCCTTGAGTATTAACTACTCAAGGATGGCACATGGGAACCAACTGCAGTTCTCTCCTCTTGAGGTCTATTGGGCAAGTGTTTGCAGAGACCATATGTGTTGTGTCTTCTCTAATTTTCAGTTCCTTTCTTAGTGACTACAAGTAAAGCTAATGAATCTTTTTTTTTCTAAGAATTAAATTTTTGTTTCATTTTTTTATTGGTATGTATTTGCAGTACTGACCACATTCATTGTGAGGAGTGGGTATCTCAATTGTTTTTTTATCCCTGTGCTTTTTTCCCTTCTCCCTGTATCTCTTGGTCCCCTCCTGTATTCTATAATAGATCTGTTTTCTATTATCTGTCTTGTATTTTGCTCTTTAGTTATACTTTGGGTTTCTCATGTAAGAAAAACCACATGCTATTTAAGCTTGTGTCTCATTTATTTCACATTTTCCTACAAATGACTCAAATTTATCCTCTGTACACAATGGAACAGTATATAAAAAGTGTTTACATTATAGAGTACCACATTTTCTTTATTCTTCCATTAATGGACATATAGACCACTTCCAAGATTTACTATATTATAAATTATGCTGCTATAAATATGAAAATGCCTGTTATGGAATATGATGCTTTAACTCAAGAAGATATCTAGGAGGTCTATGGCTGGGTTGAACAGAATTTCTATTTTACGTTTTTTGAGGAATCTTCATACTGACTTCAGTATTGATTGTACTAGTTGACATTCTTACCAACAGTGTAGAAGGGTTCCTTTTTTGTCACAGCTTCTCACCACTATTTGTTATTTAGTTTCTTGATGATAGCCTTATTTTTCTGGAGTAAGATGGAATCTTAGTGTTCTTTTAATTTGCATTTCTCTAATGGCCAGAGATGTTTAGCATTTTTTCTTGTATTTATTGGACATTTTACTTTTTCTGAAAAGTATATTGTTTTCAGTTACCTATCTTTTGATTGGGTCTTTTGTTTTGGAGAGTCTAATTTTCCTTTTTTTTTTTTTTAAATCAGTACCGGGAATCGAACTCACAACTGCACACTTGCAAGGCAGGTGCTTATGCTGCTGAGCTAAATCCCCAGCCCTTGAGAGTCTAATTTTTTAAAGGTATTTATATATTCTGTGCTATTAGGCCTGCATCTGAGGTATATTTGGAAAAAAATATTTTCTCATTCTACAAGTTGTCTCTTCATTGGTTGGTTGTTTCTTTAGCAGTGTGGAAGCCTTTTAATTTGATTTGATCCCATTTGGTGATTCTTCCTGCTGTTTCTTGTACAATTGGGATTCTGTCCAAAAAGTCCTTACCTAAGCCTGTATTTTCAAGAGTTTTACCTGTTTTATCTTCTCCTAGTTTATTTCTGTTTTAATATTTAGATCTTTGATCTATTTCTATTTTAGTTTAATACATAAAGAGATATGAGTCTAGATTCAATTTTCTGATATGGATAACCAGTTTCCCCAGTACCATTTGGTAAAGAGGCTATCTTTCCTTCAGTGTATGATTTTGGCCCTTCTGTCAAAGATCAGAGAGCTGAATGTGTTTATGGTTGTTTACATATGGTTGTTCTATCCATTGATCACGTGGTTTTTTTTTTTTTTGATGGTGTTGGTTTCTTTCTTTCTTTCTTTCTTTCTTCATTGCAGCTTTGTGATATAACTTGAAGTCTAGCATTATGTTATCTCCTGCTTTGCTCTTGTTACCCAGGATTGCTTTTGCTATTCTGGGTCTCTTTGGGTTCCATATGAATATGTTTTCTGTAGTGAGCAATGCTGTTGGTATTTTGATTGAGATGACACTAAATCTGTGTAGCAGTTTTGGAAGTATGGCCATTTTGCCTCTTATCCAGGATAGGGATATCTTTCCATTTCTGATGTCCTTTTCTATCTCCTTTTTCAGAGTACTGCAGTTTTTGTTACAGGGTTTTTTTTTTTTTTTACTTCCTTGGTTAGGTTAATTCCTAAGTACTATATTTCATTTTTATTGATGATATCATAAATGTTATTGTTTTCTTATTTTCTTTCTCGATGAGTTCATTGTTGGTGTTCAGGAATTATGTCAGTTTTTGTGTATTGATAATGTATACTGCTCCTTTGCTGAATTTGGTTATTCATCCTAGGAGTCTTTTGAATAATTTTTTTGGGTGATCTATACAAGGAATCATGTTGTTTATAAATAATGATGTTTAACTTTATGCCTACTTATATATATCCCCTTTATTTCTTTATTTTGCCTGATTGTTCTGGCTAATGTTTCAAGTATTATTTTGAATTGTATTGGTAACAATGGACATCCATGTCTTGTTGCTGATTTTAGAGGAAAAACTTTCATTTTTTCCCCCCTATTTAATATGATATTGGCAGTATATCTGTTTGAAGTGAGTTTTATTAGTTTGTGATACTATTTTCCTTAATGTTTTTATTATGAAAAGATACTGAATTTTGTTAGTCTTTTTTCTATGTCTATTGAGGTGACTCTGATTTTGGTCCTTGTTTCTGCTTATGTGATGACTGACATTTACTGATACGTGTATGTTGAACCATCCTTGCATTCCTGGGATGAAACCTACTTGGTTATGATTGTTTTCATGACTTTTGCATTCTGTTTGCCAGGATCTTGTTGAGATGATGTGTCATAGAGAAATTCTTTTCTGATTGTGGCTGTTTGGGATTTTATATGCCTAACTTTTCTGTATGTTAAATTCTTTTGCCATAGATGGAAAGTTTTCTGCTACAATTTCTGTAAAAATATTTTTTATGCTGTTTGTACAGTTTTCTGAGTTGTCAGTAATTCCAGCTATTCTTGGATTAGCCTTGTTTGTGTCACCTGGAAACTGTTGGGTCTGTTTTTAATGGCTTCTTGTTGCTTTTAAGGTATCTCTGAATAATCAGTCACAGATACTAGCTCTCTCTTCTAATTGTGACCCTCTGTCCTCCTATTAGTCAGTTTTTTCATTATTTATTTACTTACTTATTTTTTTATTTTAAAAAACAAGACAGCAATAAAGGATTAGAAATGATACAGAATTTCAGAAAAGAAAAAAGTAGGGAATTAACACTAGTTAATATATTGCATATTGTTATCTCAGAGCTAGTTGTTCAGGTTATAAAATCTAGACACAAAAGTGATCAATCAAACCATGACAGCACAAACTGTTCTTTTTGATGAACTAAGAGAGATTAGTAGTATACTTATCTAGTGTACATATACATACATATATTTATATATGCTTATCAACACACATGCAATTTTTTCCTTTCATCCTTTTTTCCTTTACCCTATCCCAGTAGTTCTGTCCTTTTGAGCACTTTCTTTCTCTTTCATTATTACAATATCTGTTGTATATTTTGGATCTTACTACTCTTTCAGATTTTTATTTTTTATATACTAAGGAGACAATATGATATTTATAAATGTGAATTTGATTTATTTCACTGATGAGTACAGTCTCAGGCTGCCTCCATTTATCTATAAAAGCCTCGAGATTATCCATTTTTACAGCCAAGTAATATTCCATTGTATAAAAATACCACATCTTTTTTTTATCCATTCTGTGGTTGATGGGCATATTGGTTTTTCCAAGATTTAGCTATTACAAATTGTGCTTCTGTAAACGCGGGTGCCCATATATTTCTGTGGCCTGACATTTTCAGTTTTTCTGGGAAAATACCCAGAAGGGGAGTAGCTGGATTAAAGGGGACTTCCAGTTTTTTTGAGGAATCTCCACACTGATTTCCACAGTGGTTGCACCAGTCTATACTCCCACCAACAGTGGAAGTGTTCCTTTTTCCCCACAGCCTCACCAACATTTGGTATCCATTGACTTTTTGATGGCAGCCATTCTTTTTGGAGTAAGATGGAATCTCATTGTTGTTTTAATTTGCATTTCTTGAATGACCAGTGATGTTGAGCATGTCTTAATGCATTTGCCATTTGTATTTCTTCATCTGAGAAATGTGTTAATTTCAAATGCCTATTTTTGGACTGGGTCTTTGAATATGGGGAGAGGAGCTGATGTTTTTCAGTCCTTTATATGTTCTATGTATAAGTCCTTTGTCTGAAGTACAGCTGCCTAAAATTCTTTCCCATTCTGTGGGATTTCTCCTCACTCTGTTGGTAATTTCTTTTGAAGTCCAAAAACCTTTTAATAAGAAGAGATCCCAGTTGTTGATTCTGGGAAGTACTTCCTGTGCAGTTTTTGTTTTGTTCATGAATTCTTTGTCTACCCCTATGTTGTCAAGATTTCTACCTACCTTGTCTTCCAGTAGATTTAGTATTTCTGTTTTAATACTTAGATCTTTGATCCATTTTGACTTTAGTGCATGGTTATAAACATGGTTCTAATTTCAGTCTTCAGTATGTGGAAAACCAATTTTTCCAGCACTATTCGGGAACTGGCCTAGATCCTCAGACTCCTAAATGAGTGTATAGTAAAGGCTTAAATAAATGAGATAAGTGGTATGACTTTAGGGCTCCAGGAGGATCAAAACCCTCTGCAGAATTTGGGGACTCTGGTGGTTGAGACAGGGGGCTATCTCTGTATAGCCCATATTTATTTAGAGAGTTAGAATGGGAAAAATGCAGGAAATCGAATAGACCTTGGGAGTGGTTTAAGAACTTTTCAAAGTAATAAATTATGTTAATTTAGGCGAACTGTCTTAAGAGATCATCTCCATGTTGCATTTCACTGCAGGAATGAAATGCCTGCAGCTACAGTCTTTATTTAGTTAATCAGAGTTGGAGCCAGGTGTCCTCAGCTGTTACATTATCTTGCCCAGCCATGCATTAGACCTGCACGTGTGTTCAATTTCCAGGTTCAAAGGCTCTCAACACAGCACCATTTATTAAATAGGCTATCTTTCTTTCAGTAAACATGTTTAGCTACTTTGTCAAAGATAAAGTGGCTAAATGTCTTTGTAGTTTTGTTTACATCTTCTAATCTGTTCCACTGATCCTTAGGTCTGGTTTTTTGTTTTGTTTTTTACCAGTACCATGCTGATTTTATCACTGTAGCTTTGTAGTATAATTTCAAGTCAGGAATTGTGATGCCTCCTGCCCTGCCTTTGTTGCCCAGGATTGCCTTTGCTATTCTAGATCTCTTCTGTTTTCAAATCAATTTTAGGAATGTTTTCTCTAGATCTGTAAGGTATGTTATTGCATTTTGATAGGAATTGGATTAAATCTGTATAACAGTTTTGGGAGTATGGCCATTTTCACAATGTTGGTTCTTCCTAACCAAGAGCAAAGAATATATTTTCATTTTCTGACATCCTTTTCAATCTCCTTTTTTAGAGTACTATAGTTATCAGTGGATAAGTCTTTTACATCCTTTGTTAGGTTGATTCCTAAGTATATCATTGTTTTGGATGCTATTGTGAAAGCTGTCATTTCCATAATTTCTCTCTCAGTGAGTTTGTTGTTTGTGTACAGGAATGCTATTGATTTTTGAGTACTGACTTTGTACCCTGCTATACTGCTGAATTTGCTCATTAACTGTAATAGTCTTTTGATAGAGTTTTTGGGATCTTCTATATTGAGTATCATGTCATCTGCAAATAGTGATAATTTGACTTCTTCCTTTTCTATCCTTATTCCTTTTATTGCTCTCTTGTCTAATTGCTCTGGCTAATGATTCCAGAACTATATTGAATAGGAATGGTGATAGTGGACATCCTTGTCTTGTTCCTGATTTTAGAGTGAAAGCTTCCAGTTTTTGTCCATTTAGTATAATGTTAGCTGTTGATTTGTCATAGATGGCTTTTTATCAGATTGAGAAGATGCCATCTATTCCAAGTTTCTATAGGGTTTTTATCATGAACAAGTGTTGGACTTTATCAAAAGCTTTTTCTCTGCCTATTGAGATGATCATGTGATTTTTGTTTTTGGCTCTGTTGATGTGGTATATTACATTTATTGATTTGCATATATTAAACCATCCCTGCATTCCTGGGATAAATCCCACTTGGTCATGATTCATAACTTGATGATTTGCTGCATTCTATTTGCCAATATTTTATTGAAAATTTTTGCATCAATGTTCATTAGGGAGGTTTGCCTATATATTTATAATTTTAGTTCTTTTGAATTATTCCCCTAACAAGTATGTAGTGACCTTTTTAAAAAATCTTTTTTTTATCATTTTTGGTTTGAAATTTACATTGTCTGCAAGCAGAACAGCTACCCTTGCTTTTTTCTGGGTTCCTATTGCATGGAATATTGTTTTCCATCCTTTGACTTTTAGTCTGTGAGTTTCCTTTTGAGTCAGATGTGTTTCTTGTATACAGTACATTGTTAGATCTTGTTTCTTGATCCATTCTGTCAACCTATTTCTTTTAATTTATGAATTGAGGCCATTTACATTGATGGATATAATATAACTGATATGTACTGGGTTAACTTTGTTGTGTTATTTTCCTGCTGTTGGTTTTCTGGTTTCCTCCCTTGTTTAATTGCATGCCCTGTCTGGTGTTTTTTTTTTTTTTCTTTTTCTTTTTTTTCTGTTGCTCTGGAAATTGTAGACATTTTTATCTCTATCTAGTATGATTTTCAGTATTCTTTCTAATGTTGGTTTGGTGAACATAAATTTCTTCTGTTGTTCTTTGCCATAGAAATATCTTATATCTCCATTAATTTTCAAGGAAAGTTTTGTAGGGTACATCAATCTGGGTTGAAAGTTATTTTCTTTCAGGGTTTGAAACATTTCAGTCCAAGCTCATCTTAACTTGAGGGTTTGTACTTTCCTTGATAAGTGAGTTGTGTCTTTTCTCTAACAGCTTTTAGTATTCTGTTTTTATGCTGAATTTTTGGGATCTTAATTATTATATGTTTGGGTGTAGATTTATGACTGGTGTGCTGTATGCCTCACTGATCTGTATATCTGATTCTTTTCCCATGTTTTGGTAATTTTCTGTTCTTATTGTTGTGAATAGTCATTTGTGTTGACTCTTTCATCTTCATTGATGCCTATTAGTCTTATATTGTTTCTCTTTACGTCATCTTGATGCTGTTGAATTGTCATTTCATGCTGTCTTGTTATTTTTAAAAGTTCTTTCCTTTCATGCTCACTAGCTGTGATCCTGTCCTCAAGGTCTGAAATTCTATCCTCAGCTTCATTCATTTGAATGGTTTCACCAGCTTTCAATAGAATTTTTTTGTATGTTGAATGTCTCTTTGAATTTGTTTCATGCATTCTACTTATTT
The DNA here is from genome assembly GCA_004027455.1 of Hydrochoerus hydrochaeris. Lineage (NCBI taxonomy): Eukaryota > Metazoa > Chordata > Mammalia > Rodentia > Hydrochaeridae > Hydrochoerus > Hydrochoerus hydrochaeris. Next base: position 181,576 of record PVLA01001017.1, on the reverse strand, counting down.
TCTATATTGCTCATTCAAGATTTCCATCATCTTCCCATGCTCCTATACTTTTTTTTTTTTTACCTATATCTTTGCTGCTTACGCTGAGCAACTCCTTTATCAAGGTTTTCATTTCTTTATGTGAGGGGTTGTTTCTAATGTGATTTCCTCTATAGCCTCATCTATTTGTTTATTTCACTTGCTATCTTTTCAAAAATTTCAGGTATGACTTCTAATGTCCTCTATTTTGATGTTTGCCTGTATTTGTTCCTGATGGATTGGACATTTGACATTGCATTTTGCTTTTTCATTTTGTCATTTTTGCCTCTTGGATTAATATCTTGGTCTTTTCTATACCACTAGTCTCAACTGTCTATTAGGGTCCTACTGTGTGGTTGATATTTGTTCAATTGCTGGGTCCCACAATGAAAGGAGAGGAGCCGGTCACCTGAATTCCTCCTGCAGGGCCTGTTGGATGAGTCCTATATTCTTCCTAGAATGACTAACCTAGGAGTATTGATGTAAGTCAACCCTTAGTTCCTACTGTTACTATGGCTTTAGGTTGTTACAGACCATCAGATCTACCTGGCTATAGTGTGCATCTCAGCTGGGACCCTAATGTGTCACTGGGTGTCTCATAGGTCCTTTTGATTACCTCCGGGTTGGGGGGGGGCATGGTGGCACTCTCTTTAACCCACTTGGTGTTCTCTGTATGGAAGGACTCACCCACACTTGCCAGACTGGCTAAAGTCCTACAGCTGAGGAGGAGTTCACTGCTGCTCTTGTTTACCCACTGAGGTACTCTCTATTTGAGGGGAAGACTCACCACACTGTTGGAAGCCCCCGCAGGTCCTCTGTGTGGGTGAGGAGTTGCTGAGGCTCCCACAAGCTCACCAAGATTCTGCAGGTGGTAGAAATGGTCGCTGGTTTTCTGTGGGCTGCTGGAGCAAGGACGGGAGTGGGGCTGATGCTCTAGCCAACCCTAGGCGGGTGAGGCTGCTGATTCACTGATCCCTAAGTCCATCTCACATTAGTCACTTTGAAAGAGAATTTAAAATTTCAAAGAAAAGCCTGCTGAGCAGACCTGCCAAGAATGCCTGCCAAAATCCAGCAGACATGTCCAGGCAAGCCTGATAACATTCTTTCCTTTTTGTGATCCCTACTGCCTTTGTGTATCTGATGGCCTTGCAGTATAAATTGAAATATATTTGTAGCCTCTGTGTAACTGATTGCCTTGTAATGTAGCTTGAGGATCTTAAAACTCCCTCAACAACCCTCTAATCATAATGTGTCAAATCTGCCTTTGTAGTTTTCCCTTGTTTTCAGCTTAAAAGCCATGAAACCCTGCCAGGTGGCACTCTGACTCATTGGGAGAGAATCCCAGTCAGGCCTACCCATGCAGTAAATAAACTGTCTTCTAAACTTTGGTGCCTTATCTTCCCATGTTGATTCCATTTTCTGTAACACTGTTACCCATGCTGTCAGTCCAATGTTTAATCTCTTGGCTTATTGTTTGCTACCTTTTCATGGACTCAACTGATACATTCTGTATCATTTTGTTCAACTCAGGTAGCTTTTTTGTGTCTTCTCTAAACTCATTGATTGTTTTGCTTATCTGTTTATATTTTGTTTGATGCTTGCTGAGCACTTTATTGATGTGTTTTTTTTAAACATCCTCTTTTATCATTTTGAGTAGTTCATCCGGGTGGCTTTTAATTTTCTTCCCATCGATGACCCATGCATCCATTTTGAAGGAGTTGGCAGTTTTTGGAGGTGTTTTGTTGTCTTCTTGTCTCATTGCTCTCCACTCACTCCCAGGGTTTGTGGACCAATTAAAGCAGAAAATTTTTTTTGCTAGTATGTATATATCTCTTTAGTTAGTGCTATTTTCAGTGATGCATTATGGGTATGGCTAACTGTAGGTGTTCACTTCTGTCCCAAAATCCAACCACTTTTATTACGTTGGGAGATGCTATATGACTTTAAAAAAGCTATATAACTTAAGTACTTAGATTTTTTTAAAATATGAAAGGTGTGCAGGGGAGAGCTCATGAAACTTGAAAGCTGATATTGAACCATGTTTCTAATTTTTTATATTCAGAAAGTCTTATACAGGTATTATTTGAAAGAAGTCATGTCACATTTCTACCTCCCTACTGCTTCTGACTTTAAAATTTATGTTAGTTTTTCCCTTTTTTATATTTTGTAGAGATGGATATTTTTATTGTCCTGACAGCTTTTGAGTCTAATCATTAGTTGTTAGAACTTTTACTATGATATTAGACTTTGTTTAATGTACTTTGGAGCTCATTGACTAAATTTGCATGAGCTCGCTCTCTCTCTCTCTCTCTGTATGTGTGTGTCAATAAAGGATTAGGTTGATAAGGAAACTGGTTTATATGTATATTTACTTTGATTTATGAGAAGACTATATTCCTAGTACTAGTTTGTTTGATAAATACAAGTGTTATATGGTAGTGTAAAGTCCACTGAACTAGGATTTAGGAGACATTTTTGTTTTTATCACCAAAGTTTGTTTGCATCAGCAAAGTTTGTATTTTGGAGCAAGTTTATTAACATTTCTAGGGTTCTTTTCCTTCCTCTATAAACTTGAGGATGTGAACTTTATTTTTAAATGTCTACTGCAATTCTTCTGACATCCTGTGATCCTTTAGTTTGAAGGAATTGCCTTTCTAGAAAACAAAATTCTATTAGGCATTTTGTAATTTCTTCCTATGTGCAGGACTTTGAAAATTGTTTTTTTAATCACTCAATCTGCATTTAAGATATCCTTAGTATCCCTTTCTGCATTGTTGCCTTTGAAAATTGGACTCAATTTATGCTTAATCTTTCTTCTTGATTTTTAAACCAGAATGCCCCCAAGGCATTATATCTAGATTTTATTTCACTCTTTTTCTTCATGTTCATGTTTTTGCTTGTATTATTCCCTTTCTGTATACTTTTTCCTATATCCAAGTCATTTTGAGCCCCACATTTCATTTATAATTATTTGGGCTATTTATGTGTTACATTGTGTAGGAGACTATAAAATCCTTGAAGGCGTGTATATAATTTTCATCATTTTCCTAATCTCACTGCTGACTCCCATAATACTTTTTATGTAATAAAAGTTTAATTAATATTTGTAAAATTTAATTTGGAGGTTACCACTTAGAATTTCAAATACAGTTATGACAGTTGGTAGAGAAAAATTAACCTGATAATAAGGAAATTACTAGAGCCATTTTGAATTAAAGCAGTACTTTAAGTCAACTGCAAACATCTGTTCCATGGTCACTGTGTTACTGTCCTTCTAGCTGCATCTCTTCCTTCTTACTGATTCACATATATGCTTAGTATTCTGATTCATGTAGATACTTAGTATTCTATTTACTTTGTGTTAATAGTTACTTGCCTTTATTAATCACTAAAGTGCTGCTGTAGTCTTAAGCTTTTAAATACCTAATATTGGTAACATTCTTGCTTTGATTTATATAGTATATCCTTTTTGGATTTTATCTTCTTGATTTTGAAGTTTTTTTTTGTTTTTTTTTTTTCTTCCTGCATCCGGGATGGAACTCTCAACCTCAGGTTTACGGAGTGGGACCTTAGCCAACTAAGCTAAACCCCGGAGCACTATCTTCTTGATTTTGCTCAGGCTTATTGACTTTTATCTTCTGTGCTTCAGTATGGTTCTAACTATTCATGGTTTTTTTGTTTTTTTTTTTCCAAGAAATCTTTCACCGTTCACTTGTAGCATGTTTTTTGGTTGCATGTTCATGTAGGGTTTACATTGTCAAGTTTGTTATCATCAGTTTGATGTTGGAGGTGGAAGTCCCGACTATCAGGAATTAGCTTGAGATAGCTCTGTAGACTAACAGTGCCAGATGTTTTAGCAGCAGGAGGATGTCTATCATGGTAATGGTAGCTATCACTCTTTGATTAAACAGGTTGATACTATTTAAAAAATGGGCATTTTTGTAGGTGGGCTTGGTATATTTACCTTGAAATGCAGAATTTACCAAAAATTTCAGAATGCCATATAGTTTTTGGGTGGATAGGTAAAGATGGTCCCCCCACCTACCTTTGGGTTCAGTAATCTCTATATTTTGGATTAATAATTGTTTCTGATGGTTTCAGGGTTGTTTGGACTAGATAAAAGAACAAAGAGAAAATAAGACATCAAATAAAAACAGAAAAGTGATAGGACAAGTAAAAGATGTATGGTAAAACATTACCTATCTTTGAGTCTTTTGGAGTCAGTGACATTTTATTGAATAATCCTTGAGAATGTGTTGAAAAAAGGAACTTGAGAAGAAAATGGGTGAAAGTAGCTCAATGGGAATTTCTACAGGACTGTTTAAAGCTTTGTTGCCTTTAATGCTGTTTTTGCTGCTCATCTCAATCTCTCTTAAGAGTTTGTCATATTACCAAATATAGCAAAGAATAGCTCATACATTCCTTAAGTATGTTGATATTTAAATAGCTTTTCTCAGAAAGGATGTGGATAATTTTATTGAAAGAATATCCCTTTAAGAACACAAAGAAAAGTACAAATTGCCCTTTCTTTTCTTTTAGCAATAATAAACTGGGAATCTTTGGCCAGCAGTCTTTCCTTGTATATGTAGTAGAAACATTTTATAAGAGAAAAAAAGTGTATATATTTATTGTCTAGGTTAAATTTAATTTAAATATTGTTGTTTATTTTACCAGGTATCTTTCGGATGAAGGCATTGAAGCTTGTACAAGTTCTCCTGACAAAATCAATATAAATGACATCATTCTCATTGCTCTCAATGTAGGTTATGTTTGTTAACTTATAAATATGTTAAATCTGAAACCTATATTAATGAAAAACATTTCATAGGATAAACTTGATTTTAGGATAAATAGTATGGACAACACCTGTTTTTGATCCCCTTCCCTTTTTGTTTGGTTTTTTGAGACATGTTCTTACTGTGTACTTCAGGCTGGCCTCCAGTTTGCAGAAATCCTCCTGCCTCAGTCTCCTGAGCACTGAGCTTACAGGCATGCACAACCATGCCCAGCTTTTGATCCATTTTAAGTTGTAGTGATGTTTGTTGAATTCGATAGTTTCATATTAGCCAATTATTAATATCTGTTGTGAAGAATACAATGAAAAAAAAGAAAAAATTCTGTCAGTACTTTTTTCACCCAATATTTACTTACAGAATTTTATAACATTATAGTAGCTGTTTAATAGTAGAACCATTTATTAAAACAAGCTGCCATTTAATTTGAATGGAAACTTAAGATATAGCTTTTAGACATTGAAATAAAAATATAAGTAGACAAATACTGAATTCTGGGTTACTCTTCTGGTAGTTTTCTATAATAAATGTTATTAACAATCAAATTTATACATTGTGATACATGATCAATGAGATTTGTAAAAGAACTGCTGTCAAAGAAATCATTATATCCCAGCAACATTCATATTAACAGCAGAAATACTGGATAATAAAAATATTAAAATATCAATAAATATATAACTATAACATTTTCTTTTATAATTAAAATGTTCATATTGTAAATTTATAGAATTATGTTTGTGTTTAAACACAAAATTTATGTTCTGAACTACAAGTCATTTTTTATAGCTTTGAATTTTATTAAGTAATATTAAGATCAAATCTTTTTATTTCTGAATTGAATTTTTTAACAAACAAAAGATAGATTTTCTGTAGTAAACATTGATTAGAAACTATTATCTATGACTACAAAGGCAGAAGTCTTGAGGTACTCTAACTTTGATTTGTACCCCCAAATTAGTGAACTCAAATGTAAATAAATTTATTTCTTGTGTATTTAAGAAGAGCTTCTTTTTTTCCCCTGTCTTTTTGAGACAGGGTCTGGCTGTGCAGCCCAGGCTGGTCTCAAGCTTGTAATGATCATCCTGCCTCAGCCTCCCAAGTGCTAGGATTACAGGAGTGTCTGTCTCAAGCTTTCTAAAGATGATAAAGGATTTTATGACAACTGCTATTCTTTTTCTTTTTCTGACCAAGACTTGAACTCAGAACTTCACACTCTCCAGGCAGGCACCATCATCCCCTGTTCTTTTTTTTTTTCTTTTTTCTTTTTCTTTTTTCTAACTTGTGGAAAATAGCAATGAACTGTCTATAACTGGTGTGAACTTAACCCAAAATTAAATGTTTGGGTTATATACATAAGAACTTGATGATCAATATCTGAATGCATTAATTTGTCTTTATCATTGCCTCTGAAATACATGATTCTGTACTCTAGTCTAGAAGTAATATGCGGTATGATAATAGAAAGAGAAAAAAATTGTTATCAGGATGATGCCTATACCAGACAAATTTACTTTTCAAGTTTATTACCTTTTGATAAAATTCCAGCCTTTATAGTATCCAGTTGAATTGATTTTTCAGCTTTTGAAAGATAGAAATACTAACCACTAGTTGAGAAAGATGTGTATTATTGATTCTTATTGTATACACACAGTTACACACATTTGCTTTTCATATTTTATACTGGAGAATAATCCATGGACAAGTTTTCTTATCATTTGTTCTTTTATTGGACACTTGTTCCTTTTATCAAGCAGTGAACAATTGAATAACACATACACAGTGTCTAGTGCCCAAAGCTTTTTTGTGCTGCTTAAAAGAAACCTTCTGTTTAAGAAGTACCAGAATTCCGGATCATAAGCCCCTTCCTGTCCTTGAGACACACGGTTTCTTCCTTACACCCAAAATAGGTATTCACCATGAATAGGTATTTATATCAACAGACCTGGCAGTGAATCACATTTTCAGTTAGGGAATGGTTGGAAAATAAAGTTCCCAGGAGCCAGCCTAGGTTTAACATTGTAAGTAGGCCTTTTGTATACAAAGCTACGTTAAATCTGCCTTTTTTTCCTTATGCTTCTTTTATGCTTAGATTTTTAATTGAAAAGGAGGTTTGTAATTTTTTACCTGTATTTTAAAGAATGAGAATATTAAGAAATGATATGAAGTCCTACATTTAGTTTTGGTTCAAATGTGATTTATTCAGAAGATAGCACAGTCTTAAATTAGTAAACATTATTAGTAAAAATGTAAAAGCAGGGATTATTTCTGTTGAAATTCTATTAAAATGATTTCCCAAGGAGGCATTACCCTAAACTTACTTGAATAGTCAGCAGTGTGTATGTGTATATTATGCTCATGTAGGTAGGTGGTTTGAAAATTATGAACAGAACTTTTAATTTTTGTTTTATATTTTAAAACATTTTTTCATAGATTAGTATGTCTGAGTTTGTTTTTGTATTAACTATAAAAATATTGGGACATAACCATTGTCCTATAAAATCTGATAAAATTGCTGTTGTTATACTTATAAAGTAACTTTGAGTTTAAGATGTTAGATTTGGAATGCAATTTTTACCTTGTTTTAAAAATACACTGAGAGCCTGGTGTAGGGGCACATGCCTATAATCCCAGCATTTGGGAGGGTTGTCAGGAGTTTCAGGCCAGCCTGAGCTGCGTAGTGAATTCATAGTGAACTACATAGTGTAGTGTAGTGTAGTGTAGTGTAGTGTAGTTATAATGCAAGGATGACCCCTAAACTAAAACTTATCAAATGGAATTGCCAGGCAAGCTAAGCCCAAAACCAAAAACTTATGTAACAATCCTTAGGTTTGTGATTTTTTTTGCAGCTTCAGACCAGTAACAAGTGAAAAAGAGTTGATAACTGGATCTTATGTTGTACACCTTTTCATTTTAAAAATACTGAGTAATATGTGGATACACATATTTTTACACTAGCTTCCCTTCAGTAGGATTTTTTTGAAGGCCAAATATTAATAAATGTGAGCATTTGACACAGTAACTTGTACAGAATAAGCATTCAGTGACTGTCAGTCTTCCTGGTCTTGAACTCACTGTGCAGCCCAGGATAGCCTCGAATTTGAGGCAATCCTCCTGCCTCAGCCTCCCAAGTGCTAGGATTATAAGTGTGTGTCACCACGCCTGGCTGAAGATAATTTCTTAGTTTAAATAATTGGACTTTTCTCATCAGTACTGAGTACTAACTCATTTTTCTTTGAATGAATTTCTTGCCATTCCCTTTTAGGTTTTCACTTCAGGAGGACTTAATTCTGAAAACTTCTGTTGCTTTGTCAAACACATTACAACTTTTTAATGTTAATCCTTATGTTTTCCTTTGGCTTGCTGAGTTGTTCATATTTATGCGTTTTCATATAGTTAGTCCATTGTTTACTAGCTTGTTTCTGTTTTGTGTAAGCAAATGGAATAATTTTTTATTATAATAAAGTCTTACTTCTTTGCTTTTCCAGTGGTTCTGTTCCCTGGTATATTTATATGTTGCTTTGTGCGTATCCTATAAAATAATGTGTTTCTATGTCTCTGCATAATAAAAGTTATATGAGATTCAATTGTTAAAAATGCACTGTGTTTATGTATTCAAAAGCTGTTATTTGATGTTGGATTATGGCATTAGTTTTTTTTAGTAACACCACTACTTATATAAAATGAAGTTTGGAATTTTAATAGAGAATAGTAAGTTTAAAAGTTACCTAAAGAAATGTGGGGCTCAATGTGTCACTGTTCATGTTACAGAAATGGTTTAAACAATTTATATATGGGATTATATTATTTGAAAAGCTCAATTATAAGAATGTGTCTCAAAATCACAGACTTTAAGTAGTTTCATTTTTTCATGATATTAGATTTATATTTTCTCTGTAATTTTTTAATAATATTTTTATTTTAGACAGATCTGAGAACAATTGGCAAGAAATTCCTTCCCAGTGACATCAGTAGTGGTGGAAAGGTAGAAAAGGTAAAGAAAACTGTTAACTTCTTAAATTTTGCCAACTATAATAAATACGAAGATTTGTTAAATCACTAGAATTTTTTATTTCAGTAAACTGTAAAAATATTTTGGAGGTGAACCTGTCACTAAATCATCATTATGGTGATTTTCTCTGCACATAAAAAGTAATTAAAAGTTGAAGTTTTGTGACTTGTAAACATAACAAAACTAGTTTCAAGAATTATAAACGTAGCATACTTGTTTACATTTAAGACAATATGTTATCAAAGCTAAAGACAAGGGCTTTTTCTTACATTTTTATTTTAGTTACCTTAATAAACTTGTTAATTTTATTTAATGAACTTTTTAGTATAAAATTATAATATTGTAAGAGAGAATGTCCCATCATTTTGTACTATACATATGTGTATTCATGTAGGGAATATTTTTTAGTAATTTCTTTTTAAAATACAGCACAAGAATACATGTTTGGGATATGAACCAGCCAGTCTTACTTCTTATTTATGTTGAATTTTTCTTTTTCATTTGAAAGTATAAGTAAATTAGGTAAGCTAAGAATTTAATAAATGCTTTTGGTCACTTTTGAATTATTAAGGAATATTATTATCTATAATTTGAAGAAGCAATTTTTATTTGTATGTTTTCTGTTTGAATAAATACTCTATTTTTTACATTCACTCATGTTTAAAATAATTATTTTAATCTCAGGTGTTTTAAATTGTGGATAGTTAAGGCCTCTAATGTAGTAACATATTTCATGTTTTCTAAATATTAAATCATTTTTCAATTGATACTGATAATGAGCACCAAAAGAGGATTGGTCATTTGTTCTGTTTTTGGGAGGCAGATTCTCAGGGAACAGGGTTCTACAACTTGCTTCAGAAATTCATTTTAATGTTTAACAACATTCTGTGTAAGCAAGCTTTAATTGTATCTTCACTTAAATTTCTTATACCATGACTTAAAGTCTGTAATGTTTTTATATTGCCTCTGGTGAAATGGAGACCATCTGGTTATATCCCTTTGAATAATTCTTTGTAGACTTCTAAATGTCATTGCGTCAGTTTTCTTTTTACGAAAATCATCTATCAAGATTCTTTTGTTTATTCTCAATCTCAAGCTTTTCTGTCATCTTTCTTACACTTTTCAGAGTCCTCTCTAGTTTTTGGTTATAGTAAAAGTGCTTAGACTCCATTGTACACTAGAGTTGCTCAGACACCTGGTGAGAAACCACCAGACCCCAAATCGTCTCTGCCCTTGCCTGAGTTTCTGATTCTGTGGAATTAGGATGAATCCTAGGAATTTGCATTTGGGCAAGTTTTACTGGTCTGGGAAGCATATCTAGAAAAGCAGTGGTTTATAAACTGTTAGGTTGGGCAGCACTTGTAAGTTAGGCCTGATGAGTCCAGTAATTCTTTCCAGGAAAAGTAAGTAACATCAAAATAGTGGCTGTACTTCTTTACAGTAGTTTACTTAAGAAAATATTGGAGTTTTCTGCTTTAGTTCTCTGTGACCTTAGAGAATCTGAGAACCCATCTCTGATATGAGCTCATAGGGTAGTGGTGGTAATACCTCTCTCTACCCTTCCTTCCTTCCTCTTCCTCTCTCTCTTTTTCTTCTTCTTCTTCTTTTTTTTTTTTTTTTTTTTTTTGACTTTTTGAGACAGGGTCTTTCCAGGTAGTTTAGGCTGGCCCTGAACTCCCTATATAGTGCAGGCCCGCCTCAGCCTCCCAAGTGCTATGATTACAGTTGTGCACCACCACACCTGGCTAGCCTTCACTCTCTCAGAGCATTTTTGTTTCTAATGTTTTGTGTTGTAATCTTTTTAAGAGTTCCTTCAAATGTAACTAGCTACAATATAAAAGTCAAGCTTTCTGATTGTTCTGTACCAAATTTTATCCTTTAAAACATTTTTAGTGCTACTGTGACTTTATACACAAAATGAATAGTTATAAAATAAGCACTTTTCACATGAAACAGTTGTCAGTTATATAAAGTAGATATATGCCTGTAATCCAGCACTTGGGAGGAGGCCAAGGCAGGAGAATAGCAAGTTCAAGTCTCACCCAGGCAACTTAATGAGATCCTGTCTCTGAGTGGTTAGGAATATACCTCAGTGCTGTATTCAGTCTCTACTACCAAAATAACAAAACAATAAAACTACTTTTAGGCTACATAAATGTTAAATATATTTTCTATGCAAATTTAATTACTTTGGGTTCTTTGTAAAATAAGACTAGTTGCAGTAAAGTCTACATTATTTGTGCCTTAAATTTATAGTCAGCATTTATCATATTAATAACTATTGTATAGACATGATTCCAGAATCATCATTCACTAAATTATATATGTTATACTTCTAGTGTAAAATAACTTTTAATCTATACATAGAGCTCTTAATGGGATATATGAATAGTAATCTGCTTATTTCTTGGCCCTACAAAATTTTAGTGAAATATATTATTTTCTAATTTCTTTATATTAAAAAAGGATGAAACTATGAGGGGAAGAATGTTTTTGGAGGAGGAAGGGAAGATGGAAAGGAAGCAAGAGAGAATGAACTACATAGTTGCTTTCCTGTATATATAAATAAACTAACTTTCTGAAAACTAATTTAGACAGAAAACTTAATACACATGATAGACTAGCCATTCTTAGAATCTGAGAAGGCATGATTGAAATTGAGTATGGAGAGGAATAAAGTGTAAAGATTAGTAACAAATTGGAATGATACAGATACAATTGTTGGCCAGAACTGAAATTTGTTTCCTCTTATTTATTGTTTATGTGACTTTTAGCAAGTTGTGGAGTCTTTCTAGATTTTGATTTTTTTTATTCGAACATTATTCCCTGTGACTCTGGAGAGTTAAATGAGATGATGTTCATGTCTAAATGTAGTGCAGTGCGTACGGAAAGTCTTGGGGATTCTGAGCAATTTAGGATGATTTTTTTTTTCTAGAAATAAAAATGTATGAATCTTCATTAACTCAACTGGATTTCTGGTTATTGAGAGCTCTGAGGAAATTCAGTGAATGAAGTAAGGCAAAAGAATGCATCCTTACTGTCTGGGTGTTGACTTCACACTCAGTACAGAACTCTACTGCTTCTGCTCGATTGATCTCTATAATAGAATCAGTGTCAGTTCAAACCTCTGCTCTGACTGATACTGTTAAATTCCAAACCTATCTGTGATACCACTATTTCTAATAAGAGAGAGAAAGCCAAAGGAAAGAATGAGACCTAGTATTTACCCTAGGATTTAAGGAGCAAATACTTCAGAGGCCAGAGAGCAGAAGAGCCTGTTGTCTTAGTAGGCGCAGCCTCCACTAGTCTTGTGTAGTCCTTTTGAACGTGCCTGTCCCACAAAAGGAGGAGGAAGAAGAGGAGGAAGACAAAAGATCCTCCCCATGCATGTCATGTGTCTTCTGACCCTCTTGGAAACTCATTCTCTGGGCCTGAGGCACAGACTCGATCACTGGAGCTTCCCCACAGCAGGTCAGTGTTCAAAAATATAAGGGAGAAGTCTCCAGATTCCTTTCCCTCAAGGCTGAAAGTAGTCTCACAAGTTCTGTAATCAGTAAGCCTTAGATAACAGTTTCCAGCATTTGGAAATTTGAGAGTAAAGAGAGAATGGAGAACTGATGGATTTGTGACCAAGTAAGAAAGGTTGTAGGACTTTTGTTAGAAGACAGGCAACCCTGAATGCATTGAATTTACCACTCTTGTGAGACCTTCAGAAAGACATTGCCGTCTGAGTTCAGAAACTAAAGTCTTAATAATTTTGTTGTCACTGATTATTTTGGTGGCAAATAGCTATCAATAATTAATACAGTAGTTTTCCTCATATTTTTTTTCTTTCCACTCATGCCTTGAAGGAGATATGACTTTAATGTTTTACACACTTATCTCTATTGCTTTATTGTAGTTATTTGACAGCTTGTTAAGCCAAAGTGTAAACATTAATTTTAAATGACACGTTAACATAAAAATGCTTTGTTATAAGTCCAACTGCTTCAGGACTTTTGTGCATTGCTGTGGAGCCCCTATAGAAAGGGCTTTCAATATTGTGTTTTTTTTTTTTTTTCTAAGAGATAGGGGGACATAAAAAGAATTAAGATATGTTATATACATATACCAACTCCCCATGATGAATGTAATTGTTATGTGCTGCAAGTATGTACTAATAAAAATAATTATTTAAAAAGTCTGGTAGTGATAGGTTGTTTTATACTCTTTTAAATGTGAAACAGAACAGAATTTTGCTAGTGACTCAAAGTCTCAGCAATATCAATATTAACCACAAGATGGCTGCACCATCTTAAAATTTAAAGGGAATTACTGCCATCTCACTTGGAGTCTAGAAAGTAGATCTTTTAAAAATAGAAAATAATTTGATAAAGATTCAATTTTAGTTTAAATGTTTTTTATATGTTAACTTAGCCTTTAAATACTATAGTTTGTTAGCGTCTCTTATAGTGAGCCATTAAAGATGAATTTGCATTTTCAGAAAAATGAATTACTGAAAATGACTTTATGCTTTATGTACAACTGCTTATTTATAATAATTAATAAGACTTCTGTGGAATTTAAAAGACTACTTAATACAATATGTATTACAAAGATGCTCTTTTGATAACCGGGAAGTAAACTGTTTGCCTTATTTTTGTTAATTTTTTTCCTGTCAGAGAATAGAAAGAGGTAAAGAATAGAGATGGGAACTGACAAATGACAGAGTGGAGGAAGTGTTCTTTTGGACAGGGAGTCCCATAATGCTTTGTTTGTACTTCATTTGCTGTAATTACTCTAAGTAATTGCATAAGAGCAAACTGTTGGCTGTTTTTATTTTGCTGTGTAAATGGAAGCTTTTAATTTTCTAGGAATCTCCTTTGGGAAAACCTGTTCAAGATTATATTGTCCATCTGAGTTACCAGGCATTTATTAAATGTTTTGAAATTCCCACAGGCTAGAAACTTAAATCTAGTAAATATAGCACCATATATATGATTCACTAAGTTTTTCTTTTACTGTTATCTTTTTCTACATAAATTATTTTGCTGAATGTAAATAACACTTGGAAAATCTAAGATCAGAAGTAGGGACTACCTTTCTAAATCTATCCTTTGGGAAGGATCCCTTCTGATTCTTTTTTCTTGATCATGTTTGGTATAAGTTCCTAACTTATCTAGGAGAACCCTAGGTTCAGTAGAATCATCATCAATTTATTCTGCTGTTTGTTGAGAACCTGTTCAGTGGTAGGTGCCATGCTAAATCATTTGTACTATTATCTATACAGTCTTAAGAAGAACACTGAAAGCAAAAACAATTGATGCCCTTCTTTTTACTGTAGAAATATGGAAGCTGTAACTTCCCTGACATCATAGACTATTTCGGTTATTTTTTAAAACCTAACTTCAACTCTCTCTATTCTTTCCTCCCAACCTTTTATTTCAGTTCATTAATTTTCCTCTTTCTTAATATAAATGTCTTAAGGCTACTAATTTTTCTCATAGCACTATTTTAACTATACTTCAAAAGTCTTACACATTGTATTTTTAAATTGTAAACAATTTTCAGTTCATTTTATGATTCCTTCTTTGCTATTTTAATTATAGACTATTATAATTTTTTCTTTTCCTTAATAGATTTCTAATTCAGTTACATTGTGGTCAGAGGTTTTTGACTGAATGTTAGTTGTGTTTTGAAATTTTCAAAGGCTTGCTTTATAATTTGATACATATTTTTAAATGTCACATGTTTGCTTAAGGGGAATGTTTGTTCCTTAGTTACTTAGATTCAGAGTTCTGTATAAATTCTCTAGGTTAGCCATATTATATTATAGTGCATGTTTAGTAATTCTGAATTGTCAAGACCTTAAGGACCTAAAATTTTATTTACTATGTGTGTGTGTCTTTCGGTATTTGTGCCTTGTTTTGTTGTAAATATCATGGTATTTTCTTGTAATTTATTGTTTTTTGCTCTTTCCATGTGGGAATCTTGGGCATCTGAATCAAAGTGCTTTTTTCTATAGGGACCATGTGTTTGCTTCTACCTGAGACTAGTTGGGGTGCTACTGACTTGTAATGACTTGTAGGGTTCTGATTAAGTTTAACTTTGCCACTTTATCACTAGCCTAAAGATGAGACTATCCGTTGCTTCCAGAAGCAAGTATTGATTTTCTCTGGAGGAAAATTTTTTCCAGATCTGGCTTATCCTAGATTCCTGCCTGGATGACAGAGGAAATATTTCTAAGATTTCTGACATCTTAGAATTCTTTATTGTTTTGGTTTTCTTAGATCTGATACTATACTTAGGATGGTGCAGGCTGAAATCATTCTTTTATTTTCCTTCTCTCTTCCTCCCTATCCCTGTATTTATCATCATCAAACTGTGTTTAGATACTGTTGAGTTATTTTGCAAGCAAGTGAAATAGGTAGGAAAGTGAATATCATAAATATTATTTAAAGTTTATCTTTTACATTTTCAAAGCAGCAATAAGCTGAATTAGTATAACTGTCTTAAAATGTTGCCTTGTTGCCTGGACTCGATGAAGAAGCGAATAGTCTTACCAGAATTTTTCCTTGAAATGAATGGATGAACAATGAGACCTATGAAATCTTCACTGAAGCCATTGGAAATAACTGTTGGAAGCACTGATGAGATAAACCATAAATGAATTATGATTTTAGGTAAAAATTCAAAGAACTGTGGAGGATGAAACTTTTGTTTTCTTTTAATTTTAACTCACTTTGCAATAGTGATAGAATGTTGATTGGAACTGATACTCATATATTTCTTTTTAAGTATATGGCTTATTTTTAGGTTTGGAGAATGTGATGCTTATGTTGTTAGGTATAGATAGATAAATTTCTTTCTCAAGAGAATTGATGAGATTGTAAACATAAATGTCTGATAGATATTATCAGTCTGAGTGTCATAGAATGTATAAATTTACATGGCTTCCAGAATCTGTAAGAAAAAAAGCTTCATTTTTAACCATTTATGCAGGTGTGATCAGATTGTAGAGAACTAGTTTTGTATCATCTAAACTCTGGAGAGTCTGAATAATATGCAGTAGTGTTATTTAATATGATCAATAAATTAATAGACTAATAAAGCTATTTAAATATGTTTGTTATCAGTTTGTATGGCTAGTGTGTAGTTCAGATGACAGAGGCAGTCATTTGTTTAAGGGGATAAAACAATTTCAGAGAATATTTCTAGAAGATACATGATAATTCTTATTAGAGATATTTAACTGGAGTTAACAATAATACATTATTCTTTGCTATTAAAATTTTTATAGTAATTTCATGTAGTTTTTACTAATTCACATTAAAAGAGAAAAACTAGACACTAAAGAAATCGAGATTAATTAATCTTTGTTGTTATTTTCACTTAAAAATAATGTCATTTTACTTTGGGGTTACTTTTAATAGCAGTTCAACAAAGATTTTTAAGTTCCCATCTATTTTTAAAAATTTTATTTTATTAGTACAATGTTAGCAGTACATGAATTTTACAGTCATCTGGTAGAGTTGGTACATTTCATTATATAGCTTGTTTCTTTTATAACTCCCTTCCATATGCCACCCTCTTTACTCCTGTAGTTTTCCTTTCCTCTTTTTCATTCTTACTGATATTGCTAATCTTAGTTCAGGCTTATGGCATATCATGTCCACATTCATTGAGGTTATTAGGACCTTGTATTTGGTGCATCTTCACTCTATTTCCCTATCCTTTCCCATTTATCTTTCCCCATTGGTCACCTAGAGCCCTTCCCATCTGCAAGATATCCATCTCCTTGTCTCTCATTCCATTCTTCCTTTATTTTTCTCTTAGTTTATGCTCTGCCTTACTCAGATGAGAGATACTATATGACATTTTAAGTTTGTGTGTCTGATATATTTTAATCAACATTCTATTTTCTGAGTTCTTCCATTTTCCTACAAATGTCTCAAATTTGTCCTTTATAGACAAGTAGTATTCTCCCACCTGTTTTTATGGCTGCTTTTAGATGATTTTAGGCTCAAGATTTAGGGTCTTAGAGTCATCTAAGTTTTATTCTGTTGTTATATTTTATTTAGGTCTAGTACTTATGGTTTGCCTATGGAGCAAAATAAACCGTATATCATGATTAGAATAATGAAAACTTTCTTATATCTAAAATGGAGAATTTCTGAATTGTGGAACTACTAAAGTTAAGACTTCATAATTCAAATTGAGAAGTGACTATCAAGAGATTTTGTTTAATTTGGGAGTTTCTCTTGGGACTATCTAATAAATAGTACCTACTTTTCTGCTCTGCTTTGAACCAGTTGGGAAGTTAAAGAGTGACAGTAATAGCCCAGAGTACCAACTTTATTATTAATAAAAATTTATTTGGAAGACATGGCTAAGAGAGACCCATTCATAGAATCAGAAAACAGGCGGACTTGTACACTTACTCATGGCCATTTGCTAATTGACGCTGAGTTAGTGCCTCCCTCCCCAGGGTTCCTGACTAGATTCCAATTGGAAGGAGGAAGAAGTTGAGATCAACGTGTACAGTTTATTATTTCCAGGCAAGACATTCCGTAGTGGATATCTTAGTGAGCTGAGGCTGTTAAAACTAGTTAACACAAATGTGATGGCTTAAAACGGGAAATCTGTTTTCTCACATTTTTGTAGGCTTGCTGTGTAAAATCCTAGGTGTCAGCAGATCTGTTTCCTTCGGAAGACCCTGAGAAGAATCTGCTCTGTGCTTCTCCCCTAACTTTTGGTAGCTATAGAACACTCAGTGTCCATTTTCAGTTTGTAGATGGGTAATTTCAGTTTTCACTTCCATTTCATGTGATATTTATCCTTCAGTTAATTCCCCCTTTTCTTTTAAGGGTACATATTTAGGGTCCACACTAATCCAGGATATTCTGAACTCTGGATCTCTGGATCTTTATTTGTATCTGAAAAGATTCTTTTCCCAAATGATGTCATATTCTCAGTTCCAGGTGAATTTATCTTTTGGAGGAACCATACTGAATGTAGTAAAAGGAATGGAGAAACCAGGAGTTAGATTAACTAAACAAAGAAAGTGCTTGCTGGGAAACATCAGGACTTGTTGATTCTTACTTCTCAACTTTTTATTCTGATGGTCAGCCAGTTGTAGATTAACAAATGGTTTTATTCTTACCCTGTTTTTGCATCATTAGCATATCTTTAATTTGTGTGTGGTTTATTTTTGGTAGCAGAATCTTAAAGTACTATAACATGTCTACTTTGCGAAACATCATTGGTTAAAATTAGATAATGTAGCCTATATAACACATTTAAATTCATGAATAAGAGATAGTTTGTTATACTTTAAAAGCAAACAAACCAGTGAAGGTGTCATGTTAACACCATGGAATATAGCATTCCCAAAATTTATGATGATGCCTTGTGATCTTTTATGTTTCATGTACTGAGTGAGGATTGCCTGGTTGCTCTGCAAGGCAACAACCAGATAGCTTAGTAAAATTTAATTTCTTTTTTACTGAGAATTAAGTAGAAGCAAATGCTTTTCTCCCACTTAACAGTGAAAATGTAATATATAGGATACATTAGCCTCAACTTTGGGACACATAAAACTAGATCGCCACTAGTGGGCATTTGTGATATCCAAATACAGAAAACTTGGTGTATAATTAGTGCAAGTGACCAATTCAGTTTTTAATTTCATTTAATTTTAATTCACTTAAATGAAAATTTAAGTAGCCACATGTCACTGGTGGGAACATTAGACAGCATATGCAAGACATTTTTCAGTACCTAGGCTAAGAATATTGGGAAAAAAGTAGTGTTGAACATTATGATAGCCACAACCTGCCTGTAATTTAGCTTAAATGTCTTTATTTTAATGACATTAACAAAAGTCAAAGAAAAATTCATTCTGAATTAGCAGCTTCTCTATCCTTGTTAAGAGTATTGGACTTACTTTAGCTTAGAATTTTTTACCAAATTGGAAGATGAAATTTTAGGTTCTAAATTTATAACAGAATTATTTGAAATTAATTGTAAATTTTTACCACACTTTTTACTAAAAACATAAATTAACGTGCACAAAAATTTTGTACTTGAGTAGTTAAAAAGTAGCCTTCTCCTTTAAAATATTATACTATATAAGTATATATTTTATTATGTGGAAATATTTTTGTTAAATTTATTTCTTAGATGTGTAAGTAGAGTTTACTGTAATTTCTCAACTTTGTCATGAGCATATTATTATATAAACTTTTAACTTTAGAGCTAATTAACCCATTGATTTTTGTCTTTGAATGAAATTTGGCCAGAGAGAACATTTCTTTTCCCTGCTGTCAACTCATGTAATACAGCATTAGATTTAATGTCATTTTAAAAAGGAAATATGGAAATAAGTCAAATATAATTCACATTTCTTGAATGTTTTATGGTTTTTTTTTTTTTTTTTTGGTATCAGAGATCGAATTCTTGACCTTGCACTTCCCAGGCAGGTGTTTATACCACGGATTTAAATCCCCAGCCCGAACTTTTTATAGTATAACTTAGGGATATTGTATTTTTCACTTATACCAGAAGAGGGTGCACTTTCAATCTGATGTCTGAACAGAAAACATTCTTTGGAACTGATGTCCTTAATAAACTTCCAAGTTCTTTATCTCCATAATGTCCTTTATTGAACATGAAGGGATTGAGAAGCAGGATATATATTGGACCTTTAGAGCACTTAAAGACTGAAAGCATGCATTAATTCACATTCTATTCCAAAATATAACTTTGTTTCTTATTACTATCTAAAAATGAATTTAGGATTTGTTTTAAATTGTTCTTCAGAGAACACGTTTGAAATTTATCTGTAAATACCAAAAGCAAACAAAGCTACTTGATAGATCTCTATATTTATGTAATGTCTAATTATATAGTATTTCAGTTTTAACTTTAATTGAAATTATTTTTATTAATCATAATGCATAATCATTAAGAAAAAGAGAAACCCTATAAACAAAAACATAGGAAGTGATTTTCATTCTTTTGTGTTTTGACAGCTTGAAGGTCCTTGTGTTTTGCAAATTCAAAAAATTCGCAATGTTGCTGCACCAAAGGATAACGAAGAATCTCAGGCTGCACCAAGGATGCTGCGTTTGCAGATGACTGATGGTCATATCAGTTGCACAGCAATAGAATTTAGTTATATGTCAAAAATAAGGTGATTGGTGCTTTGTTTTACATATTTTTTAAAAAGACTATTTGAAGGTGCTATTCAAAATAGATTTTAAGAACTTTGTAAAAAAGGAATGAACTCAAATGCATGTTATAATTTTTCAGAAGAAATTATAGAACTTTGCATTTCAGTTTCATCTGTATAGAAAATAGCTAAGAATGGAATTAGTTACTCTGATTCAGGGTTAATTATAAAAACATTTAATAAGTCCTCATATGGAGATTAAATCTTTTTGCTTTTTTTAGAAGAAAATTTAGGTTATTCAGTGTTCACAATTTCTTTAAAGACATTATGGCTTCTCAGTAGCTAATCTTGTGTGTGTAAGTGTGTCTTTTATATTATTTTGTGTTCTAGCAATGTCTTGTGGTCTAATGAGTTTTCTTAGGAAATAATTGAAGCTAGGGTGGTTTACATGGTCCTCACTTCCTAAGACAAGGAAGAACTGCTTGAGCAACAATTTTCCAAGTCCTTGTGGCTAATTTTTTGTGCTGCTTTTTTTTTTTTAAGTCAGTACTGAGGTTTGAACCTGGCGCCGTGTGTGCTAGGCAAGCACTCACCACTAAGTTATATCTTCAGCCTGCTTTTGGCTATTTTTATGAGAGGCATTTAGAGTCATGTTTATTAGGAGGGAGCAAAGGAATGAGGAGGAAGGGAAACTGTCTCCATCCTCAGTGTCCCTCTTACGCTGATCTGAGCTCTTTCTCATGAAATGAAAACTCTTAGACAAACTATATCACTCTTCCTATTTTTTCTCTTCTCAGTCATTTTATATTGTCATGTTTGTTGCTCTGGGTCCTTTGAACTTTTTCAGGTTGTATCAACTCCTTCTTGGACCATATTTTTCTCTTGAGCACATGTTTACCAAGTATTTAGCATCCACTATATTCCAACTCCTTTGTGTGCTGCTGGAGATAAAAAGGTAGCTAGATTTTGTTTCTCAGTAACTCTCATGGTAGCAAGATAGGTGCATAGGTGTACAATTATTTTTTATGGAGCTTCGAACATTAGTTCTACCTGGGAGAGTAAGGAGTTGAATTTAAAATACAAGCAGATGTTTTGAGAGTTGAAGGGGTAATAACACAGATAGAGACTTAATACCTTGACCCTAAGGGAGTGAGAAGTTCTGCTTGGTCAAGTGTAGGTAATGTGGAGAAAATGTGGTAGGTTGAGGCCTTGCACTCCATCCTCAGTAATTTCCATTTTGTCTTCATTCAACTGGTATCTTTCTCTGATAAAGGAGGCTTCTTCCTTGGAAAATACATATTTTTCTAAAATGTTTATTTCTTAGTGACATTGTATTATGTTGTCTTCTTTTGAACAGCTGAAGGATTTATACCTTTGTGGAAAAATAGTCTTTCTTTCTTTGACAAATTTAGTGAGGCCCCCTACAAGAGAGTTTACAGATAGTTCAGAGTGAAGACTTGCCATATAGTAGCTTATTTTCTGATACTAGAGCTATGTATTTTCAGAGGTAAATGAAAACACAAATTTAGTCTGGAGTGAAGAATTCTACTTACTAATGCCCACAGTCCTCTTTTGTTGAATTTATTGTAGTTTGACAGCTGAAAACAAATCTTCATATGCTAATTCACTCATCATTGAAGCAGCATATCTTTTGGGGGGCCATAAAAAATGGTAGCTTACAAAATTGTTTGTGCACATGAACAATATACAAAATTACTTTATGATGAATTTGATTAATGGTATTTAGAAGGCATTTTAAAGAACCCCCTAAATAGGATAAACCAGATGTTGGTATGGAATGTGTTGCTTCAAAAGAGCATTGCATTTCTTGGGATACTTCTTTGTATTTTCTCTTCTACCTCCTGCCCCACTTATCACTGGCATTTTTTTATGGTTTTCATTGCAGTGAGAAAGAGTAAAGTTGCCTTGTGGTGCCAATTAATATAGCAATTAAACCACAATATGCTGTCTAAGAGTTAATTATGGTCCTGGAAGCAATTTATTAAACACATATTAAAATTTTGCCTCTTATTTTCATTTTGTTGGACTAGAACTATAATTTAACATGCTAAGACTATCAGTTGTCCTAATGAAGCTGTAGGTCCACTTTCAAATATTTTTACTATTTGGGAGAATTTGAGAATGGTGTATGTATTTTACATAGAAATTAGTTATTTGGTTAGATTACACAGTTTTCTATATTAATTTTGAATGTAATTTTTACTGCTTTTTTTTTTTTTAGCTTTTATTAGTGTGGTATATGTGTGCAGTACATAATGATTGCCTTCACTGTAGGGGATTGGTACATGTGTATAACATACCTCAATTTCCTTCTTTACCCCTTTGCACCACTTCCATTTTGTTTTTCTACTATCAGATTCATTTATTTTTAAGACCTTAGAAAGTTAATTGTCATATATACAAATTGAAAAGCAGACTAATAGACCAAAGAACATATAAAACATACAGGGCAATTGTACTAAATCAAGATACACTTTTAGGTACATTGACCACACTGGATTATACTTTTGTTTTCCTTTTTCTTTCTTCCTATTATTGGTCTTTGACTTTGTAATATTCATATATATATGAATATTGCAAAATAAAATATATATATGTATAATATATATATATTGTTCCTCTAAGAGAAACCATGTGATATTTAAGCTTGTGTATCTGAGTTACTTAACATTAGGCCTAAAGGTGCATCCATTTTCCTACAGTTTACTCATTTATCCTTTTTCATGGTAGAGGATTACCCCATTGTGTGTAAGTACCACATTGTTTTAATCCATTCATCTGTTGAAGGGCACATAGGCTGTTTCCAAGATTTAACTATTACAAATTGCACTGTATAAACATGGGTATGCAAACATTTTCACTGCATTTTTCAGTTTTACAATAATGGAAGAAATCATTGGATAAAAGTGGTTTTGAAAAAAACATAGGTCTTAGGTAAATGATACAAACAGTGAAATCAAGGGGAAGGGAGAACGTTTGGAAGACCAGCTACAGGCCTCATGTTCTTGCTGGGTCTCAGTCATCCACAGTGTTCAATACTGTGACTGTTCCATTAATTATGAGGTCTAGGTGAATACTCTTAACAGGCTGGAACAGCCTCATGTTGCATGCCAAAATTTGTCGCCAGCAAGCATGGCTCTTTGCCTTTAGTAATAGTGAAAATTAAAATGAAAGCATAAAGTTACAGTAAAAGACTTCAATTAGAAAGTAAGCAAAATGCTGAGACTTTAGTTTTGCTGTCCCTTATCAAGGGAGGGTAAAAATAATAGGAAAGGATTCCAGATTGAACAGCTGGAGGAGGGGACATATTTAGACTGGAGCCTCCACATTTTTTTTAAAATTGTGTGAAAACTAAAGGTCATTTTTTTTGTTATTGAGCTAAAAAATGAGAGTCTTTTTAACTTCCTCCCTGCTGATCTGTTTATACATAGCAGCTAATCTGAAGAATCATTCTGTTGTTAATACATTTTGAAGAACTTAAGTCATAATATGAGACTGAATTCTAGTTTTGTGAAGGAGCCTTAATTTGTTTTTGTTTTTGTTTTTTAACTTTTTTTTTTCCCCTTTGCTTTAGCCTAAACACACCACCTGGAACTAAAGTCAAGCTATCAGGCAATGTTGATATAAAAAATGGATTCCTGCTCTTGAATGACTCTAACACCACAGTTCTTGGTGGTGAAGTGGAACACCTGATTGAGAAATGGGAGTTACAGAGAGTACGTATAATCTAAGAAGAATGAACTTTAAAACACTACATTATTTTTATTGTGTTCTTAGTTGTGTTCTTCCCAAGATGAGAAATAAATTTAGTTCTTTGTGTCAGAGTAGAATGCAATGAATATTTGGTAACCTTTAGAGAAATTATCTACCTTTGCTAACCATATCCTTCCTTTAAAGTGTTACATTTTATTACATATTAAAAAAATCTTTCTTTAGAGACAAGTTTCAAAATTGCCAGTTATAAGTTTTGTATATCTCTATATATTTCTTTCTGCGAAAAACTGCATATACGAGTGTGTGTGTGCTTGTTTTTACTGCATACACACATGCATGCAAGCAAAGGCAAATTAGAATTTGACTGTAATTCTGAAGATGTTCTTGCTGCATTTGTTTTCCTTGTCCCATTAATTGGCGTTTTCCCCCATTTATGTTTCCAGTACCTTTATTTTATTAGTTATGTAGGTTAACTTGTAATTGTTTCTTCACTTGGTTTGTAGCGACTAATTCTTTTGATTTGTAACAGTCAAATGCCATATCAGATCCTTGTTCTCCATTTCCATTGCTGTTTTTGTGGTCTAGATGTTTAGGATCTCTTGCCTGAACTCTCGAAGTAGCTGTTTACCGGTCTTGTAACATCTCGTTTCTTCCTCTTTTAATTTATCGTATTGCTCCATTAGATTACTTTTTGTTCAACGTAGTTCAGAACATGTCATACCCTGCTTTTATTTCAAAAACTTTGATTTAAGTTTGAAGGCCTTCTGTGACCTTAGCCCTATTTTCCCTTTTCAGTTTTGTGAATTCTTTTACATAGATTTTCTGATGGCCAAATAGTTTTCCTGTGATTCCCTATGCTTTCTTCAGTTGTACTTTTTTGACAAAGATAATTTTCCTACTTTTAAGTCATTCATCTTGATTTCTCTCTCCTAATTATTTCTGGCCAAATTATTTCCATGTTTTTTAGACCCAGATGAAATGCTTACCAAGTAGTTGTTCCTTTATTGAATTTTTGAAACATGTTTTCCATATAATAACTGTGTTACTTTTACTGTGTCACTCAAATTATTTTATTTTTCATCTCCTACAATATGTTCTTGTTGGGTTGAACCACCAGTAGTATGAGCTTGACTATCCCAGAGGATAGTTTGTACCTCTGATGATGCAAACAGATCTAATCACCTTTACGGATTTTTTACTAATAAATTAATAAAAAGCCACCTGATGGCACAGTCAAACATGTACCACTGGTGGTTCAAGCCACCAGGTAACAAGATGTACAAATTACAGCTCCATTGTGAATATGTTAAGAA
Source organism: Hydrochoerus hydrochaeris (assembly GCA_004027455.1). NCBI lineage: Eukaryota > Metazoa > Chordata > Mammalia > Rodentia > Hydrochaeridae > Hydrochoerus > Hydrochoerus hydrochaeris. Next base: position 156,553 of record PVLA01001017.1, on the reverse strand, counting down.
TTAGACTATACTTTTCTCGAGGGTCAGGATTTGTATTTGTATCATTTTGTTCAATTTTACAAATATTTGTTGAATAGTGTGATACGACTATCTTATTCAGGCACACCTATAAGTGTGCTTTACTAATCTTTTAGCTATCTCTTAATATAATCAAATTATCGATCAAGATTAAACAATGAAAACTCAAACTGATTTTTATATATATATTTTTTATACTGGGGATCAAACTCATGACCTTGCACTTGCCAGGCAGGTGCTTATGCCACTGAGCTAAATCCCTGGCCCAGACTGATTTTTTTGATGAGCTAACACAGAATATTTTATTCTTTTTTTTTGTTCTAAGATTTAAAAAAAAAAAAAAAAGATTAACCTTCACACAGTTTGTAAATGTGCTGGGCTCTTGCATCAGTATTTCCCTGATTCTTTTAATAGTCTTGTAAGGAGACATCATTTCCATATAATCAAAAAATGTACTCTTAAAAAGTGTTTAATAGCTTACTTTGTGATTAGTTGTGATGGATGAGTTATAGATCTGAGCAAAATCTACAATCACTTTGTTGTTACCATAAGTAAGTTTTGATAAGTAGGCACATGAAGTACTGAAGCATTTGAAATTGGAATGTCAGAAAACGGTAGCATCTTAGCATCATAAACCCACATCCCCTTGGTCTTCATAGTGAACTGCTTATAGACCCTTTCTGTGAGGAAGATGGCTGTGGCCAGGCCCCAAATCAGAATCCAAAGTACTGTCTCTCAGCTCTGACAGATGAAAGGAGTTCTTGTTTTTAAACTGGTAACCACAAGCAAACCATCACTATGCAAAATGTAAAATCAGAGTCAGAAGAGTCAAATGGAAAGATCCAAAATATGTAAGGTGGTGATGCTCCATTGCCTTATGATGTTATAATCAATTTCAGAGAGACACACCCTAGTGTCCTGACCCTTTGTCACTTTGTTTTTCATTGAGCTCACTGATGGCTATGGATATGTTTATCACTTCACCAAACAATTGTGTCCTTTACTCCCTTCAATATCCATGACTTCCACTGAGGTCTCATTTGTTGAAGACCTCCCCATCAGCCTAGTGAACCTCCACTTTTCATCAGGTATATTCATTCTTTTCATCAGGTATATTTCCAGTGCTTGTATAGGTTAGAAAAATTAGGTGCATCATGATCATTTAAAATTCTTTTTAAAATTGTATCAGAGCAGCCTATACTGTCTCCAAAGTAGTAACCCTGAGTCTTACATATAAAAGATTCCATGTAAATAGTTGTGGAATGAATTACAAAGCATGTAGAGTTAATTACTTTTCAAACTGAATTTCCAATGCCACCTTCAGGTCTTGGGTATTCTCAGGAGCCAGCCAAGGGCCTGGAAATATTTCCAGCTTTTTGATATTTTATGATGTTACTTTGTCCTAGTTTCTTAATTGGAAAGTACCTGTGTTTGGGAGATAAATGGTAAGTACCTGTGTTTAGGCACATTTTAATTTCTGAGTAGTTGTTCCTATGTTATAAAGTTCTACATTTGGGCTGCTGTACTATGCAGTATAAATAATGTTCTACAGCTGCATTGTTTAATAGAAAATATTATAAAAGAAAGTGATTCAGAAGTGGCGTAATAGTTTTTACATAAATAGCTGAGTTTATAAACTTTGAATTTCTTAGAGAAATCCCAACTGTTTCATATGAACCTTTATAAGTTGATGTATTATATTTTTGTTATCATTAGAGATATTTTAAAATGCAATAAAATGTTCTCAAGTCAGACAAGCCACTGAGATATTTTTCCCATGTCCCAGCCAGAACCACTTCACTAATATGATTAAGTCATTTAAACTTTGTAGGAACATTCTCATCCTACTCAAAATACACACACACACACACACACACACACAGTTTAATAATCATTTAATAGCTGTCCTTGAAGTATTTTATTATATGTTTCTGCACTTTAGTGCTATATTAGTAGCTTGTCAGGGGATAATAAAAATGTATGTTTCAGTTTTAAAACATCTTACTATGGCTATAGCTTTTTTGGTTTTATAGTTTTTGATTTGGTAACCACAGAAATGTAGGAAACATGAAGAGTACAGTTAGTTGTGTAGTTAGCAGGTAGTACACATAGAAAACAAATATGTGAATAAAAATCATAAATCATAGAATTACTTTTAGATATAAGCAGGTCCTAAATATTCTTACAGGGAAAGGGAACATTCTTATAAAATAGGGAAAGAGAAACTACATGCCAGGTGGTGTTTATAGAAAGGTGAAGAAAAAGAGAAAAGCATCCACAAACAGTAGTGCTTTATGTTTGTACGATTGTACAGTTCTATACTAGTTGTATTACAGAGTAATGTAGTTCTGTCACATTTTAGTACCCCCAAATGTTTGATCTTTTTCTCCTCCTTAAAAATTATAGTAAGTGTGCATAGCATAGCATTAGAATATTTTAGCTGTTTTTCACTGTGAAACTTAGTGGCATTAGCTACATTTACATTTGTTGTGGAACCATTGCTACTATTGGATTCTCCATCATTTTCATTCCTCAAACCAAACCTCTGTCTACTAACTCCCCATTCCTCACTTTTCCAGTCCCTGGCAGTCTTACTCAATTTTCTGTCTTTCTGATTTGATTGTTTGAAGTACCTCATATAAGTAGGACCATCTAGTATTTGCCCTTTTGTGTCTGGCTTATTTCACTTAAGATAATAACATCAAGGTTAATCTACGTTGTAGCCTGCTTCAAAATTTCCTTCCTTTTTGAGGCTGAATGGTATGATCAATACATTATATGTACATATATATTATATTGAACAATACATTTATATATTACTATTGTTTCATCATCAGTGGACATTTATGTTGTTTCCACCTTTTGGGTTATAAATAATCCTGCAAGAACAGATATCTGTCTGAATCCATGTTTTCACTTCCTTGATATTATATGCTCAGAAATGAAATTGCTTAATCATATGATAATTTTATTTTTTGGGGAAATTGCCATTCTGTTTTCCACAGTAGAAATATCATTTTACATTCTCAACATCAAAAGCATAGGACTTCCCATTTCTCCACATCCTCACCAATATTTGTTATTTTGTGTTTTTTTTTTTTATAGTAGCCATTCTAGTCATATGTGGAATAGAATCTCATTGTGTTTTTGATTTGCATTTTCTGATATGTAGTCATGTGAAACATGTTTTCATGAGATTGATATTCTCTATGCAATTTTCCAGGCTCTCTGTCTCCATCATGCCTTTAAACATAAAGCCAGAGCTTCTCTAGTTCTTTTTCTTTTTCATTCATCATATGGAATTCATACCTGTACATGATATATCTTGATTCTTCTTGTTTTCTGATTCCTTTACCTTCCCTTCAACCCATTTTCCCCTCATTTACAAAAACTTTCATTGTTTTCCTTTGTTTTTCTTTTCCTTTCCTTCCTTTCCCTCTCCCCCTTTGTACTTTCCTTTCCTATTTGAACATTTGTTCCCATTTCACGGTATCTATTTTAATGTTGTCCTTTATTTATACTTTGTTTCTCATGTCAACGAAACTGAAGTATTTACACATGTGTCCAGTTTGTTTCACTTAAGAGTATATTCTCAAGGTGTATCCATTTACATAGAAATATCTCAAATTTATCATTCTTTATGGCACAGTAGTACTCCATTGTATAAAAACCTCATATTTTCTTTATCCATTCATCGGTTGATGGGCATTTGGGCTGTTTCCAGCATTTAGCTATTACAAATTGTGCTGCTGTAAATATAGATGTACACTCATTGCTGTGGTATGATGATTTTAATTCTCCTGGGAAGATACCAAGAAGAGGTATAGCTGGGTTAAATGGAACCTCTAATTTTATTTTTTTTGAGGATTCTCCGCACTGATTTATGCAGTGGTTGCACTAGTCTATACCCCATCTACTGTAGAGAAGAGTTCCTTTTCTCTACAGCCCTCCAGCATTTGTTATTGATTGATTTGTTTATAATGGCCATTTTTTCTAGAGTACGATGAAATTCCAGTGTTGTTTTAGTGTGAATCTCTTGAATGACTCCTGATGTTGAACATTTTTTCATGTATTTATTTGCCCTTTCAACTTCTGTAACAGAGAAGTGTCCGTTCATTTCAGATACCCATTTTTGGATTGGATCTTTAAATTTGGGGGACTGATTTTTTTAAGTTCTGGGTATTAGTCCTTTGAGGAACACCAGGAAAATTTTTTTCCTATTCTGTGAGTTGTCTTTTCACTCTGTCAATAGTTTATTTTGCTGTGCAAAAGCTTTTTAATAAGATGAGATCCTAGTTGTTGATTCTTTGTAGTATTTCCTGTGCAATTGGGATATTGTTCATAAAGTCTTCGCCTACACCTATGTCTTCAAGAGTTTTGTCTATTCTATCTTCCAGTGTTTAGTGTTTCTGTTGTAATACTTAGATCTTTGAAGCATTTTGATTTTAGTTTCATGCATGGTGAGATATGGGTCTAGTTTTAATCTTTGGCAAGCAGAAAGCCAGTTTTCCAGCTAAGAATGGTTGGAGTTGTTTCTGCATCTTGGCTTGGAGTTGTTAGATGGAGCCAACAACTGCAGCTGTTTGTGGTTTCTGACTTCAGTTGACCCTTTTCCAAAATGGTTACCAGCTAACTGCCAGAAGGAAGTTGTCTGAAACTGAATAACTCACTAGCCACTGCAGTCTACAGCATCCGCTACTCTGTTCCACTGGTACGTTTCTCCATGGAGGCCTTGGGGGTTGCCAGTACTCAGCATGCCTCTCAAGCTGCCCCTGCCCTGGCATGAGCCTGGGCTCAAGGAGAAAGTACTGTTGGCCCCTCCCTCTTTTATGTTGTGGTCTCTCTCTTCACTGTCCCTATCAGCTCTAATTCTTGCTACAGATCCTTGCTGGCTCCTGGGGACCCACTTCTCTCCTTCTCTTCTTTACATTGCTCTATTCCAGCATTTGGATTCTAAATATTGGAGAGGTGGTTGTGAGTTCAATCCTTGGTACCAAAACAAAACAACCCAAAAATAAATATTAGGCTTTTTCTTTGCTGCTTACCATTCTGCCATCTTTCCAAAAGTATATAATAATTACTAAAAATACAGAAAAAGGTAAAAATAGGAAGTGTTTAACAGATACACGTTAATGTTAATATATCAAAGTCATTTAAGGATTGGGTACAGTAGATAAAAGAAAGGAGACCTGTTGAAGGTTCTTTATGGCATCTTTTTTCTTTTCCTTTTCCTTTTTTTGTCCCAGGAGTTTGTGGCATTTTGAATGGACTTTCAAATATGAGAACTTGCTTTCGCTAGAAGAATATTTTCTGTTTTCAGAACACATTTTTGTTTTTTCTAATTCTAACTGGGACAATTTGAGAAAAAAAGAAAACTGAAATTAGTAGTTTAGAAACTTATTTTTATTAATTCAATATTTCAAAGTATGATTTAAGACAATAAATGAAAACTGAGGGGAGTTCCATCTTAGGTATTATAACTATGATCTCTTGAAATAATTAGAAATAACCTTTATGAAAATGTTGTATGCTAATAATTTGATGTTTCAAAGCTTTACTTTGAAGGTAATTTCAAGATTGTATTTGTCTGTTTATACATGTTTTAAAGTGAAATTCTTATTGCCAATGTTTATTATCTTGGAATTTTACTACTTTTGAGGGAGAACTTTCTCCTTAGGAGAAAAGGTTGATAAACATTTCTCAAAATTATATGTAAATATGTGTTGTCAGGGGAGCTTAGGGAATAGCCTTTGTGTAGTTATTGAAAGAAGAATAAAATATTTTATACACTATAGTTTAAAATAGTTCAGGAATGCTTTTTTCTGTTTCTTATAATAAAGTAATAGATTCCTGATATATTATAAATGTTGTAAATACATTTTTTTATTTATAGTTTCTGTTTTATCGATGGATTTTTTTTTTCTTGCAGAGCTTGTCAAAACACAGTAGAAGCAACATTGGAACTGAAGGTGGACCACCTCCTTTTGTGCCTTTTGGACAGGTAATGATGTTCATTTTAGCAGATGAATTTAAATCAGGAAAAGTGGTTTTTATTTATACTTAAGCTGTGCTTAGTTTTGTGCTGGCCTTTTTGTTCAAAAGTCATTAAATTATATGGAAATAGTAAACTTAATGGAATTAAATTTTGCTGTTCATTCAAAGATTAAAACAATTAAGAGCCATATTTGAAGAGCAAATCACACTTCATCAAGAAAGGATAATGGTGGCTTTAAGTTGTTTTTAATGGGAAATTCAAAAGTAAGAATATAAACATAGCCCATAATTTCTTCCTGAGATTCTGTTCTACTGCCTCAGTCTGAATATCCATCTCAGTCAGGAACTTAATTTGTCTTCCAGTTAATGTTATATATAAGAGCCCGGCTTCTTATATATAAACTAAAAATTTTTCATCTTATTTTTCAACTTCCTGTTGCTGCAAGGTGCTATCTTAAGGTCATTCCTCAGCTGCCTAGATCTTGTGTATTCTTCATCATGCTTAGTATCAGATTGCATTTGCAAGAATGTCCTTCAGTCCTTCTCTGACTTATCCCTGACAAGACTGAGAATAATCCCTGTGGCTGCCTGCTCTTCTGCTCATGTTATTACCAAATTTTACCTCTCTAAATAACTCCTGTAAAATAATCTCTGAAAAAAAATAGTTGTCATTAAACTGAAACTGTTGATAGTCTGCTTTGTATTCCCTTTTTAATTTTCTTTAAAAGTGCCAACTTAGAATGAGGGTAAATTGGGAACATAAAGGTAAATAGCAGAGATAAAATTCTGATAGCAAGTTTTATTTTATATTTTCAACCATTTTGGTATAAAAAAGATCTTCTTTATCAGAAGGTTAATGGGTTAGATCAGCTGACTGGAATCCTCTTCAGAAAATTCTTTATAAGATCTAGTCAAGATTAAATTAGATGGCACTTGTGTTTTTTTTTTTTTTCTTAATTTGTAGACTAAGACTTAATGGACAGGTGCAGAAATAAATTCTCTGTTGCAACCCAGAACTCATTATTCAGAATGAATTTTGATGCATATAAGAAGGAGTATTCCTGCCAGGCACAATCCTACCAACCTGTGATCCTGGGTCTCCTGAGGCTGAGGCAAGAGGAATGAAGCCTCTGAAAACAAAGCACAAGCAAAACATTATGATAACAAGTTAAAGTGATGGAAAGTGTTAATAACTATTTAAAAAAGATTAGAGTCATTCTTTCATCAAGGCTGTTTGGAATTATTTTTAAAATGTTTATTTTTGTTCTGTCTTTCGGAATGGAACTGTGAACTCATATGGTGTGACCCATGTTGATGATATTCTCCTGGTTCAATAAAAACCTTCAGAATGCAAACAAAGTACAAATATCCTGATGTTTTATTTGTAAATAATAAATGACATATTTTTGAGAATTTACTCTCAAATGTTTTGTGGTAAATGTATTCTTTCATAAATTACTTAAGATATAAAAGTAACCTTCTTTTGGAAAGACTTATCTAATTATTAAGAATTCAAAGTGTGTTTTATAACTTTTAGGGGTCTAGGAAGTACAACAAAAGTTATAGTTTCAATAGTATTATTTATAAAGTTCATTTTGACAAATTCTTATGTGGCACATTGCAGTGTTATACATGGGTTAATGAGATAAAGGTGGCCTCTTGTCCATATCAATAAGATGCTTACATTGCTAAAAATATGCCATATATATATATATATATATATATATATATATATATATATATATATAAAACACACTTGTTTGGCAAGGTCTTTTCCTCTTCTGCTTATTAGTGAGCTGTATAAAAGTTCATTTTATAGGATTTTATTGGTAGAATTGGAATGCAGACCAGAATTCAGGGCTTATTTTTAGGTATTAAGTATTTTTATTATTTTATTGTCTTAGTTACAATACACATGCAAAACTTCGAAGGTGACTTGGATAGAGGTTTAGCTTTTTGGTTTTAGCTTTTGGTTTATAAATCCAGAAATACCTTTTTATATGTTAAAGTAACTATACTAACCAACTCACATATGGCTATTGTTACATAACGTGGAAACAGCTTTTAATTACAAATCTTTTTCTTCTTGTATATTAGTCTGAAATCACACTTACCTTTTTGTGTTCATTAGACTATTTGAAGTGTAGAATTATGTCAATTATTGCCATAAATGAAGTTTAGCTCTCTTGGTCCAATATATCTTGGTCCAATATATGTCTAAACTCTGGTTTAGATGATAGCATTTTTATATCGTTTTTTAACTTCAATTACAGTATTTGCTACATCTGTTTAAAAGTTAGTTTATTCTTTCGCAAATCTGTGGGATGGAATTGCATTTTACTGAACTCCTAGCTACTTCAAGTACTGCAAACCTTCTTTTGAAGAAATATTACAGGCTGGAGATTTAGCTCAGTGGCATAAGTGCCTTCCTGGCAAACACAAGGTAGTGAGTGCAAACCCAGGTACCACAAAAAAAAAAAAAAAAAAAAAAGAAGTAAAATGAAAAATAGTAACCTGGCTCTGTGCTATGTAAGCGTGTTTTGAAGAAATATTACTTTCTAATGAAAACTAATTTCTTGGAATTACTGAGATATTTTTATTTATTTTAGCAGAAGTGTGTATCTCATGTTCAAGTAGATAGCAGAGAACTTGATCGAAGAAAGACGTTACAAGTTACAATGCCTGTCAAACCTGCAAATGATGATGAATTTGAAAAGCAAAGGACTGCTGCTATTGCAGAAGTTGCAAAGAGCAAAGAAGTAAGAAATTGTTATAAATTTCTCTTACGTTTTTATTACATTGTATTTAGACTATTTCTGGTCATTATTGTTTTTTTGTTTTTCATGTAAGATAAATAATTCAACTTTTGACATTATTTTTCTTGCATATTCTGTAGATGGAAACAGTGCCCTGCTACATCATACTTTCTTTTTCCAAATCTCTGTGGCAAGTCCAGTACATTTTTCTTATTGACAAATCACCTTTCTGTTCTCCCTCTGCTTTTCTTCTTAATTTTTTTTATTTAAAAAAAAAAAACAGAAAAAAGGGTAGAAATAATGCAAAACTTCAAAAAAACAATAACAGTATGAAATCATCACTAGTTAATATATTACATGTTGTTATCTCAGAAGTAGTTGTTCAAGTAACAGTTGAACACAACATTTTTTATTATATCAGAGAGTTTCCTGAGATTAGTTGGGCTGTTATTACTATCTTAGAGCAGTTTTCCCCTATAGTAGCATCCTTTGAGGAAGAGCAACTTCAGAGAAAAGAGTAAAAATCAGAGGATGAATCAGTAGACTACAGTTATAATTTTTGTCATTTTTTTCTTTTAGAGTAAAAATAATTTTAATCTTCAGAAAAAAAGTACAGGTATACATCTTCCATCTTACAGTATTTTTAGAGGCTTTCTTTCATTGTTCTGAGTTTCTTGGTCTTTGGGAGTAGGTATCTTCTTTAGTTATTGCTCTAGACTTTGATAAGAAATTTTAGTTAATGAATTAGATCCTTAGACTTTTCTTATCCTTTGAGATGAAAAAGTTTCCTTTATTTAAAACCTGTAATGAAGTTTAACTAACAACTTTTTTCAGTTTAATTTCAAAGTTTAAATTGAATGCTTCTTGGAATTTGACATTTTCTTTCCATCGTTATTCTAGTGCAGGGACCAAAAGTATAACATGTGGAATCAGACAGGTTGATTATCCTGCTGAACAGCTTGAATCAGTTTTTTAGTACTTTGTATCCAGTTTTATTCACCCATGGTATTTGGGGACCTGTCATTGCTGTGTGAATTAAAACTGATAATAGCTGACACAGATCATGCCCTTCCTTTGTTGAAAAAATGACACTATTGCTATTTTTTATTATATCTTCTATTAGGTACTTTTTTAAAAAGCAAATTAATGTTGCTTAAATTAATGTTTTATATAGTTTACATAAAATATATTTTTCAAAAAATATTGACATGTTGAGTTTTAGCACATATGCATACACATATTTTTAGCACATACACATATTAATGATTGTGGGAAACTTCTTTTTTTTATTCACATGTACCTCAAACTTTCTTCTCAAGGGGTTTGTTCAATGTAGTTGAAAGTGTTTCTTTTTTTATATTTAACATATTATAAATGTGCCTCATTTTTAAAGTAATAATATTTTCTTTACAAATATGTTATAACTTAAGAATTAGAGTTTTTAAGAACTAAAACATTTAAAATTTATCAGTTTATATGTGAGAGAGTTGATAGTCTCAAAACTAGCAAACAAGCCATTGCCATGGTTACCCCATGACAATGTTAAACTAAATCTATGTGTAGTGTAGTAAAAAATGTATGTCATAAATACTATAAACATACAAAATAAGTAAAGTACATGTTTTAATTTTAAATGTAGCAATCTGATTAGGCCTCAGAGATAATGAAAATTAAGTCACAAGTCAAAGGAATTAGCTACAAGAAGAGAAGTAGCTACATGATGATCTGAGGAAGAATGGTCCAGGGAGAGGTAAAAGCCTTGGCAAAGACTAACACAGAACATAAAATTCAGGTAATAGTGAGGTGACCCATGGAAGCAGGAAAGAACAAAGAGACAAGAAGAAAGTCAAGAGAGATAGTGGAGGTCAACTTACATAGAGCCCTGTAAGCAAATTGGCCTCTGTTGAGAGAAATGGAGAGTTTTTGCCATCTTTGAGTGTTAATAACCTCAGCCGACCTGCACTTTAAAAGACTAATCTTGGCTGCTGCACTCAGACTGAGTTGTAAAGAAGGGAAATGGAATTAGAAAAATTAAGAGATCACTAAAGTAACTCAGGCCAAAAATTAAAAAGATGGTAGTTTGGGAAAAGAAAGCAGGTGTGTGGTTGATTCATGAAGTTCTCAATTACAGAAATTTGAAAAATACAGCCATCAGGGTTTCTGAAAGATTGATATAGAGCATGAAAGAAGATGAGATGTCAAGAATGAGTTGGAAATTTTACCTTGAAAGATTGACATTTACACTGAAATGGGAAAGATTGTAGTGGCATATATATAAGGAAATCAATCTCATGTTTCATTTTGAGCATATGAATATTGAAGTAGGGTCCTGTTAGACGTGCATATAGTAATGTTTAATAGGCAGTCAAATGCAAGAGTGCAGTTGGAAACAGCTTTGGAAGAGGTGCATGTAGTTAAGAGTGGCAGGCATATGGATGGTATTTAAAATCATCAGGCCAAATCAGGTTACCAAAGAATGAGTGTTAAGAGAGAATAGGGTAAGGAATGAACTATGTAGCATTGGCATCTTAGAGGCTGGTTGAAAAAAGTTGAACCAGCTAAGGCATGATCAATAGTACATATTAGAAACAAGATAGTGGAGGAATTATATCATGGAGAAGGGAGTGAAAAACTTATAAAGGGAAATTGAAAGGTCTTGCAATGAGATGAGGACTGACAGTGTAGAATCAGGGAAGTTACCCATTCCTTCAACATTCTTGATAAATGAAAAGCTATACAAGTTCCATTTTTGTCTTTTAAGAAAAGAAAGTAAGCAATGTTAGAAGTGACAATAGAGGAGAAGGTATTGGAGGATTGGGAAGTAAGAATGTATAAAATAGTGGTCAAGAAGTATGAGAGGGTGAATGGATTAAAGAAATACAGAAGTGATAAAAATATATGGTGAATACTTAACTTTTCAAAAATTATTTCAATAAAAGACACATTGCTATGAATCCCCTTCAGAATGTTCCCCCTAACTTTGAACACACTGATGCCATCATCCCTGTCATTTTCTGAAGCACTTCTGAAAGTCTTCTTTCATTAGTGTTTTTATGAGGTGTGATAAAATGAAGTGCATTATGGTGTCAAGTGCTATCCAGCAAAAAGACAGGTTCATAAAAACAGTACAGTGTATTTTCATTCACTTTATTTACTGGATCTGGCACTTTACAACCTCTGGGGTCCCCCCAAATGAAAATGACCATGAAAAGTAAATATTTTTAATTGATCTAGGACATGACAGTATAACTAAAGACAGTCATGAAAGAGAACTTCTAGAATAGTTTTTAAAAGAACAGCTTTAGATAGATAAGTGTGTTCCAACCAAGAAGGAGTATTAGCATTGATAATACATATTTTTAATGAATTTTTTTTAAAAAAACTAAACATTCACCGTGGTTTTTAATCATGCTTTATATAATAAGATTGCCGGATAGTATTAAGAGTTCACTTGCATTTCACAGTCACGATGATCTCAGTATTCACATATCATGAAAAATATAATGTAGTTACCTTATGTGTAATGTTTGCATTGTGATGGTTCTTAATACTTACATTTTTTGTAACAACTACTTTAAAACAGTGAAAAGCAATTCTGAAAAATCTGTTAATCCTGTTTCTTAATTTATAAGGTAGAAAATGAAGCACAGAACTATTTCATTGGTTCCAAAAGGCAAAGCAATTTTGGAATTAGGGACTATAACTCCAGAAATGTATTTAATTTGGGACAGGTCAGGTTTCTAGTATATTATTATTATTATGGCATCAGGAATTGAACTCACGATCTTGTGCTTGCTAAGCAGGTACTGTGCCGCTGAGCTATATCCCCTGCCCCTCTAGTATATTATCCAAAACATAATTTCTCTCTGTTACTGAGGGCCTTGTGCCACTTACTGAGTTAATCATTTCCTGTTGATAATATCAGTTGATCCTCTCAAAGTTGGTTTTTCTCATACCTCTTTTAATGATAAAAACCTGAAAGGTGACAGTTAAATGATTTGCTTGAGGATAGGAGCTAGTAAGTGGCTCAGTGAAGATCAATGTAAGCTAGCTAGTCTGAAGCATATGTACATAAGTATGCTGGATTATCTCTCATCTAAAAAACTTTGTGTTATATTAGTATAATACCACAATTTTCTTTACAATGAAAAGGTAATGACTATCAAGACATTTCAAATCTGTTTTTTTCTGGAATTTCATAAACAAACAGTTTAATAAACCCAGTAATGAATCTCTGGTGTTCAAAGATGTAGTTTTAACTTTGACTTTAATTAAATGTAATATTGTAGTATATCGGCTGCTTAGTGGAGATATTAATGTGTTGTCCACTATTGGACGTTATTGTCCATTTCCCAATATTGTATAAATTTTTACATAAGATGTTTTCTTACTATAAACATTTAAAAATACTGGTCACTATCTTTAATGTAAAAATCACTGTAACTTCTATTATTTTAAATTTTTTTTTTAATTTTTTTTTTTTTTGGTATTGGGAATCGAACTCACAACCTCACACTTACTGGGTAGGCAACATGTCACCGAGCTATGTGTAACTGAGCTATATCCCTGGCCCATTAATGTCTGTTTTTATAAAACCTATTGGCTATAAAATATATAATCAGATACTTAATTTGATATTGTACAAATAACTGAGAGATACCTTTTAGTCATTTATTTGTATCATTTTGAAGTTCTTTGGTCTAGTCTTTTCATAATATTATGAAAAGATAAAAAGAAATCAAATCAGATTTTCAAATTTATTTGTATGTACTGTTTTTCAAAGTCAGGAAAAATAAGATAGATTTAAAAGTTTGTATGTCATTGTAAGAAATGACATTTCACAGTTAATGTAAATAAAAATTCAAGTTTATATTGTATATACTAGGATTATGGAGTCATTACTGGACTATGGACATGATGTAACTGATTCTTAGACAGTTTTTGCATTGGTAAGGGTAGTCTTACCAGCTGGATTTAGAACTAGGTCCAGTACATATGAAAGATATTTTACCACAGAATCGCTTAAAAAACTAATCTCTATAATAGCTTATTTTGTTTTATATTGTTGTACATTCACTTAAGTTTATTTTGGTGACCTACCTTGTAGAGAATTAATAGATGGTAAATCATCTAGTTTTTTTATGGACAGACTTGTACCTGTGAAAAGAAATTATGATAGTAGATATCTGTAACCTGTATTGTTTAAAAGGAGCAAGTTATTTCATGCTTTCAAGTAAAACATCAAGAAAATTAATTTGACTAATATTTTTAATAGTAGCTTAGTTTTTAAGGTTACTTTAAAATGATATTTACTTGTATGTTGTATCTTCCTTTAAGACTAAAACCTTTGGAGGAGCAGGGGGTGGTGCCAGAAGTAATCTCAGTATGAACGCTGTTGGGAACCGAAGTAGAGAAGTTTTACAGAAAGAAAAGCCAACCAGATCAGAAGGGAAACATGAAGGCGTCTATAGAGAACTGGTAAGGCTAAAGAATTAGGGTTACTAGGTTCTCCTTTTAAAATTTCAACTTTTCGTCACATGTATTTTCTTTGCATTTTAAGAGATGTGCTATGTAAATTATATTTTCTTTCTTCAATGGAAAAATATCAGAAGCTTTCCCTTTTTTAATCCTGAAAAATTTTCACTAGTTTTTCCTCTTCCCTTGATTTTCAAAAGGTTTATTCTAATATATTATAAAATTTGTGTATGTGTGTATTTTGCATTTGCAGTGGAATTTGCTAAGTTAGAGAATACTCGTGGCACAGCCCTATCTATGTAGCATACAGATTCCTCCTTGACTATCAGTATGTACAGACAGCAAGTAAATGTTGTATTGATATGACATTTTTCTATAAATACATGATGTAATTTTTAGTTAATAGTTAAATCTTATACCTGGGTTTCTTACAAACTATCGGCATTTTTCTCTTCATTCCTTACAGGTTGATGAGAAGGCGCTGAAGCATATAACAGAAATGGGTTTCAGTAAGGATGCATCGAGGCAAGCTCTTATGGATAATGGCAACAATTTAGAAGCAGCATTGAATGTTCTGCTTAACAGCAGTAAACAAAAACCTGTCACAGGTCCACCTCCAAGAGGTATAGTTTACTAGCCAATAATAAATTGACAAATAATATTGTTTGCTTTTTAGGGCAAGATATATTATTGACAGAAGCTTAGTTTTATTATTGTGAGGGCTGTAACTTTATATAGCTTTGTGATAGGTGGAGAGATATTTGTAGGTTACTGTGACTATCTTCATTTTTATGTAGATCATGTCTAACAGTGCTTTACTTAACCAGGGTTATTATGAGTAATAGAGGAAATATGACATAAAGTGACTAGTTCTGTCATTTCTGGAACTATGCCACTTTGTCACTTAGTCACTTAGTCACAAATAACTAAACCGTCTGTAAACTTCTTTAAATTAAGAAGCAAATAACTTTTATTTGGTATTACTCTTTAATCATTACATGGGCAAAGATTTTATTGAGACTTTTAAAGTCTCAAGTCTATGTTCTTTTAAAAATGATAAAACAATTTTGTAAAAAAATTGTTTTCCTTAAAAGATAATTTATGTAATTTCAAATTTATGGATAAATAATTTAGAAAATGAAAGGTACTATTTAATATGATTTGAGGGCTTTGAAGGATAGACTATACAGAAAAATATGAAAGAAATACATGCAAAATCCTGTTTAAAATTGCTGCTGATTTATTTTAATGTATTTTCTCTTTTTGTTTTTTTATATGATGTATGTATATGCATACAAATACATCAATCTATATGAATATATGTGTGTATATAATGTTACTTTGAACTCTTTAGGTAGAGGGAAAGGCAGGGGTCGAGTAAGATTGGAAGATGAAGAGGACCTGGGAAATGCAAGGCCTTCAGCACCAAGCACATTATTTGATTTCTTGGAGTCTAAAATGGGGAATTTAAGTGTGGAAGGTAGGCTACGTTAATACAGATTTCTTTTTTGAAAAATCACACACTATTTGGAATTGTAAAAAAATGTTTAAGGAAGAAACTGACTATGTGAACCTGTACTCTTAGTATTTACAGATTTAATTAGTGAATTTCGTATTTGACAAAGCATGGTAGAAAAGTTTGTTACATTTTGTCCCTAATTATATGATGAATAATATCACCAACGTGCTTCCCCCAACTTTACCCATAATTGCTGACAGGTTTAGCTGTATAAACACATTGTATTAGAAAACTTATATAATCTTTTTTTTATTTTGTACTGGGATCGAACTCACAAGCTAGGACTTAGCAGGCAGGCACTTATGCCACTGAGCTAAATCCCCGGCCTGAAAACTTGTATGATCTTGTGTAAATTATTTTGAATGTAAAATTGGTCTTTCTCCACATAAAGTGTATTGCATGAAAATATTCACAAAGACTATGCTTTCACAATACAATATATTTTAAAAGGCAGCTAATAATTTTAGTGCTATACTTAATTGCCTAGGCATTCATGATACCTAAGCCAAATTATTTCAGAGACTTTAATTATTTTGAATGTATTACATATGTAAATATTTTCTTAGATTAGTAACATATCCTGCATTAAGTCACAAATATCTCCAAAGATTATGAGGGACCAAACCCAAAGGACTTGGCTTGTCAGAATTAGTTTCTAAAATGTGAAGAAATGAAATTGTCTAGGTTCTATGAATTCTTTCAGCCCACAATTTTATTAAAATGCTGTTAGAGGCACTTTAAATTCAAAAGTCCAAAAAGCTTTGTTCCAAATTTTTGAAATTTTCTGTTTACATTATATTTGATAAAATTGAGCATTAGTGACTTGAAGAAATTTATGTGATAGGGATTGTGTAGTAAGCCTACATTATTTTAACTTGTTTTATTTCACAATAAATAATTTTCTTTAGTATTTAGGTTTGATAAAAAAGGATTTTTTTTCAAAGTACTAGAATATATAAGCCTCTTTATTGTTTCTGCCATTCTTCTATTTTTCCCCAATTGTCCACTGATCTAAACATTCAACCATAAAATAAAATGGAAAATGTCATTAATTAAGTATCTGCAGTGTGCCAGGAACTGTGGTAAGTGATTTGTGTATGCTGTTTTTGTTTTGTTTTTTAGGTTTTTCTTTTTTTGCCATGCAGGGGCATGAATGCAGGGTCTTTGCATTAAGCTACATCTCCAGCAATCATTCTGTCCCACTGTTTTTGAGACAAGATCTCTTTAAACTGCCTCAGCTAGACTTGAACTAGATCTTTTTGACCCATTCTCCCAGAGTGCTGGAATTGGGTTAGATGACAAGATAGAGAATACTAATACATAGATGTATGTATGTAATCATATGTAAATATTGAAATGCTTGTTTTCAAGATTAGTAAAAAACATATTTAGTGTAGCATGAAAGTTTTACCATATGGGTTTGAGGTAGTGGATTATTTTCCTTCCTGCTTACCCCAAAATATCTTTTTAAAATTTTTTTGTAAGATATGGGAAATATAATCACTTATTAGTTACTTGTGTTCATCAAGAGATGAGTTACTTTCTCATCAAGAGATGAGAAATAGTCCCTAGCTGTATGTTTTGTAATTTCAGAACCATAAAGAATATATTTAGAGAATAAGTAGTGGAAACAAAGTATATAAATTTAGCCAAAATTTTAGAACCAGAGCATTCTGTGATCATTATAGAAAATATATATATATACTCAGTATCCAAAAATATTTTATACAAAAACCTTGATTTATATAACTGAAAAAAAATTAGTTCATAATTTTGAGGTATACAGATGTATAAATTAGGCCAGGCATGGTAGTACCTTCCTGTAATCCCAGCACTTGGGAGACTTGAGCCAGGAAGATCTCTGTGAGTTCAAGGTTGTCCTAAACTATTTAGCTAGAGCCTGTCTCAAATAAAGTTTTTAAATGTGTACATTGGTTTAAATACTTACATAGACAAATTATGAAACATTATGCTTCTATAATTATGAAAATGTATGTACTAATCAGTACTGTCTTTTTGTAGCAAGTATCTTCAGTAATTGGTTTTCTCTTGCTTTCATTGTTAAAGCAATAGATTTCAGCTGTTGTATCAACTTTTATACTAGTAGGTAACCTGTTACGTGGGGTACCATGACCTTTTAAGAAAGCTGTGCTAGTCCATAAGTGGATATTTCTTTGATATTTTAGTTATTGCAGTATGAGGGATTAAATCAGGGCCTTTACCATTTCTTAGCACATGGAATGTGTTTTTTGTTGTTGTTGTTTGTTTGTTTGTTGTTTTTTTGAGACACTATGCTAAATTGATGAGGCAGATTTGAATTTGTGATTCTCCTGCCTTAGTGTCCTGAGAACTGGGACTATAAGTGTGTTCCCCACAATATCTGACTTTCCTTTGGTATGTCTTTTGAGCAATCTTCATTAATTTTTAAACCCATTTTTTAAAAAAGTGACTTGAAATTTCACTAGCATGTTTTTACTTTTTTGTTGTTGTTGTTTTTATATTTTGGCTTTTGAGACAGGGTCTCACCATTTATTCCAAGGTACCTTTGAACTTACTACATACATAGCCCAGGCTGGCCTTAATTCAGTGTGATCCTCCTGCCTCCCAAGTGCAAATACAGGTGTGTGACATGATAGCCAACCTAAATTAAAAGAGTTTTAATTTTTGTCTTATTATAGCTTGGTGAAATTATAGTAATGTGTTACAGAGACAATAGTAAAACCATAATTTATTGTAGCTTATGATTCTGGAAAAAAATGACCTTGATAAAGATTCTTCAGCTTCATTATCTGTTTGATGATGATTTTATAATTATACCCTGAAGTAAGCTCATATTTTTTTTTAACTATGTGAGGAATTTTCTTGGACTAGATATTTTTTTCCTTTTGTATTTGTAAGGACCAGCTTGGACTTTGCATTCCCTTTGAGCATGGTTGGGCAGGGATAGTATCTTTGCAGTTGTGTTGTTGCTGTGTGTTTCACTAGAGGTTTGTGAATTATTCATTTGTATTAACAATTATCTACTTTGGCCACATCCTCAGCCTTTTTTTTGAGACAGTTGCTAAGGTGGTTATCCTCAGCTCAAAATTAAGATCATCCTACCTGAGCCTACCTGAGCCGCCTATAGTGCTGGGATTACAGGTGTGCACTATCACAACCAGCTCCTAATGTTTTTAGTAAACCTTTTCCCTCCTTTTTTAGGGGATTTGAGATACTAAAAATTAATCTTATGAATACTGAATGTAATACAAATGTTTATTTTAAACTTATTCTTCAGTTTAGTATGTCAGGTATGAGAGAATTTAAGGAGAATAGGAAAACAACTGTTTACTTTTGAATAATTAATGAAATCCCACATTAGATTAAAACTAATATTAATTGTATATGATCTCTTTTTGTATTTAATGCAAATGGACATTAATTTTGGGATATCAAACAGTGTTTTTCCTTTGAAGTTACTAATTAATGATGATTAAAGTTTTACTCATAATTTATGAACTAAAGCCTTTGTATATGGTCTCTCTTCTGGGATTACTGTTCCCTACTTTCACTGCATTTCTTCTCATTTTTTAGGGTTCAACTGTAATAACCAGTTCTTCAGTTGGTTTTTTTTTAATACATCAGTGTACCCCCCACATTCCTCTAACTTTTATAATAAAATTGTTTATCATAAGTATTAATCACAGTTTTAAGCCACGTTATTTGTTCAGTTTACTTGTCATCTACCTCTTCCCATTGTTACTGATAAAGAGGTGTCTGTTTTGCCCACTACTTCAAACAATTCGTAGTTGGTGTTTAGTAACGTAATGAGTAACTGAAAGGATGAAAGAGTTAAGTATGTTTATCTCAACTTTACAAGTTCACACAAAGGTAAGACTGTTACTTAGTTTGAGTGGCCATTCTAATTCCAGAGATCCTGTGTAGACTCAAGAGAAAGTAATCCTACATATATTTCCAGATTAAATTTTCCTATTAAATCCTATGGTTAGTATCATCATCCAGACTTTATAAATGAGCAAATTGGGGTTCTTTGTGACTTTGGAGACCCATTATAGGAAGCAAGAGTAGCAATTTATTTGGTTTCAAACTCGGTATTGTTTAAGCAAATCTAACATGGTTTTTCTAAGCTAATTGTGTGTGTGTGTGTGTGTGTGTGTGTGTGTGTCTGTGTGTTATACCAATCCTTTCCTGTTTTTGAGTATTTGCCTGTGATCATTTGAACTCAATTTAAAACTACCCTCACATGCTTTGGTGCACACTTCTCCTAGAGAATGAAAAGAGGACAACATTTTTGTTTTTAATGTTGTATCCATAGCTCATCACAGGTGATAAGTGTTAAATACAGAATTTTTGAGCTTGGAGTCTGGTTCCATTCCCAGTGTTTTCATTGTTCTGTCTTGTAGCAAATATTTACTGAGTACCACCTATTTGCCTGAGTTTATGGTAACTCAACAAATGGAGAAGAAAATATGGAGTAAGACCTCATGTTCAGTTTGGTTATTAAAAGTAGCGTTTTAAAAAAACAATGAAACAGTGAAATAAATCAGACACAAGCTTAAACAGGGCATATTGGGTCCTGACCTAGATCCCCAGTCTCCCAAATGAGTGTATGGCAAAGGCTTAACTAAAGTGAGACAAGTGGTATGATTTTAGGGCTCCACGAGGTTCAAAACCCTTTAGCTGAGTTTGAGACTCTGAGGGCTAAGACGTCTCTGAACCACCCATATTTATTAGGTCCAAAACAAAGGGTCAGGAAACTGAGGAAAGTGTGGGAAATGAGCAGGACCTTGGGAGTCACTTCAAGGACATCTCCAAGTAATGAATCATAGAACTGTCTTATCATGAAGACATGGTAGGAGTGAGACTGTAGGAATAATTCCCAGCTGCAGGCTCTATCTACTTAATTGATGTCTGAGCCAAGTGTCCTCAGCTGTGGCCTTACCTTGCTGTTTGAGGTGTCTCTGGCCTCATAGGCTGCTACAGGCCTCAGCCAGGACCAGTGATTCATAGAGGTTCACTTACTATGAATCAGCTCCCATTGCCAGGCAAGGGGCTGAGGCCTAGGACAGACTCACAGGTAAACATAGAAAACCAATTAGTTAATTTTAAATCCTGCTCAGAGCCACTTCATAGTGGTCTCCAACAATGGCATAGTTTCTCTTACGTGAGAAACTCAAATTATAAATAAAGAGCAATACAAAAGATAGAGAACAAGACATAGGGAGGTAGACCTTCCTCAAATGAGAAGGAGAGCAAGAGATGGAGGGAGGAGTCGGCAGGGGAAGGGAAAGGGATAAAAAAAATAATTAAGATGTGTTATGTAAATGTACTGACTCCTCACAAGCAATGTAATCATTATGTACTACAGACATGCACTAATGAAAAAAAAAGAATGAAGCACTAGAGATTAGACTGAAACTCCTCCAGTTTAAGAGACATTGGTGGGATAAACTCGAACTGCTGAACATGTATTTCTTAGGTGTTTCAATTTGTTTTTCTTTTTAACATGTATCTTGTAAAGTATAGTTAGATGACCATTAAAAACATGCAGTACTGAAATGAATGATATACCTCTACTTACTGATTCAGAAAGATGCCCATGAGATACTTTTAATTTAGAAAGTAGATTGGAGCCTGTGAAATGTAACAAGTCTGCCTTTTCTTTTCCTTTTTTTTTTTTTTTTTTGGTACTGGAGATCAAACGCACTTAAAAGGCAGGCACTTAGGCCACTGAGTTAAATCCCCAGCCCTTAAGTCTGCATTTCTGTTGTTAAAAAAAAAAAAGTAAAGCTAAGTCCGTATGAAATACATAAAAAAGAATAATCTCTGAAAATGTTAACAGTGACATTTGGAGGGAAGGTTCAGCAGGCATTTTTATAATGATAGAATTCTGAATTATTTTTAAATTTCTAGATATTTCTTAGCATTTTAAATTTTTATTGGTACATAATGAAAATACTGAAAGGATCTGTAAATTTTATTTGGAGAATGTTTGTTTTTTAAGTGAAAAAATTAGAAAATGATACTGATTATCTCATGTATCTATGTTTTCTCTGTAATGTGAGTTTTATAACATGGCAATAAAGGAGTTTTCATTAGCAGATTCTCTGTACCCTACTTTCAAAAAGAAACAAAAACTAAGCAAGGTTAGTATTCTAACTAAAGGTGGAGGTTAGAGGTAGTGAAAATATGTAAATAGAGAAGTGCCTTATCGGTTACTGATTTTTCTTAGTTATTAAGTTTATTCACATAATTGTAATGCTAATAATGATAATGACAGCTAACATGGACTGAGGGCTTATTAAAATGAGATATACTGTTATAAGAATTCAGCATACATCAACTTTATCCTCTGAAGTGTATAGTTTAATATTATACCTATCACTAAAAATGAGACTCAGAAAAGTTAAATGTCTCATCCAAGGTTACAGAACTAGTAAATGGCACACTGTGCAGTCTCCAAGTACCAATTTGTGAGCTTCCAAATACCTGCCTAGTTGTCAATAATGTGTTTAACTTTTCTCTTTAATGAAAAGAAATTATAAGTTTAGGTCAGGATTTTGTCAGTCCTACTGTCAAAGTTTATTTTTCAGTCTATTAGGGATTGTTAAAGAGTATTTATGATTTTTGCCTCTCACTAGAATGAAGAGATATAGGTGCTAAAATTGTAGCTAATAGGTTGTTGGTTACATTCTGTTTTGTTTTTCTGAGTAGGTACTTTGACATAATGAAGAAAACATGGCATTAGCTTCAGTTACATTTCAGCTCATTCTGGCTTGCACATTTTCTAACACAGGTCTTTAGTTGAGGCATTTTGTTACTGTTTCTTCATTTGTAAAGTAAGGATGATCATATTGTGCTTTCAGACTGATTATGAGAAGCACATGAAATAATGTAAGGCCTTTTATGTAGAGTTAAATACATAGTAAGATCTTAATAAATATTAAGGCACTTCTTAGGTGGTTGTCTCAATAAGATGAAGATTTGTCTTGGGAGACAAAATGTAACTAACTGTTTTTGTACTGTCAAATGAAGATATAATTGCTGCTGGAGAATGAATATTCTTCAAAACTATTAGTATTTAATTTAGCTTCCTTATATACAGATTGAGATGACTGATTTGTTATAAATGTATTATTAATAAATTTATTTTGAGTGATTCTTACATTTCAAATCATAGCAACATAAAAACCTGATCAATTATCTTGTAGGCATGCATTTATTATTATTATAGTGATTGTAGACCTGGCATATGTTGCTGTTTAGTCCCGTGCATAGTTTATAATCTTGATGGCTTCTCAAAAAGAAGGAAAGAAAGCAACTAGTTTCTGACTACAAAACTGAGGAGCTCTCTTTCCATTTAGTTGGTGAGATACTTTATAATTTACCTAAAATACCCTTTCTCACAGTTTAGTAACTGTATACATTTTGCTATTTATTCAATAGATTAGCTCAAAATATTAATTTCAAAATATTAATTTATCATTACTTAATTACCTAAAATATAATATATTGAATTTAAGGAAATCTGAGAATAAAGAAACAAACCATTTAAGAACCTCTCTTTCTAGACTGAATAAAATGGATATATAGTATAAACATTACTTTTTAAAAGCACATTTATATCTGTCTTAAGTTTACATTCTTACTTTAAAAAACAACTTCCTTTATAGATTTTTACTTTTTTTGTGGTAGTTCACATTGAGCCCAGGACCTTTACATGAAGCTGTATTCTCAGCTCTTTTTAAGACAGGATTTTGCTAAGTCAGCAAGTTCTCCATGGTGCGCTCAAACTTGCAGACCTCCTGCATTGATTTCACAAATGCTGGGGGGTACAGGAATGTGCCACTATACCCAGCTTACTACTGTTATATTATCTCAGTGAAATAATGTAGATTATTGCTTTTATTCTCTAATAATATCTGGGAAGAAAATACCAAGACATACTTTCTGTTGAAAATATTCATCGTGCCCTGTTTATGCTCATAACTGTTACCACTTCCCTGAATCTTTGCTCCTGGACAGAGCAATGTTGGCACAAACAAAAGGAGACCATTTGTTTTTTACCAAACAAAAATTTAAAATTGAGTGCAGTTGTTAAGATATTTGTGTTAACCATATATTCTTGAATGTAGTTTCTCTTTACGTGGTCCTGACTAAGGTTTGAAATCTTGCATATTTGAAAAATCTATTCTTTGTCACAATTAATGAGTGGGTGGTTTGACTCAATATGGAATTTTATTTATATGTTCTAAATAATTTAAGAGATAACTTTTTGCTTCCAGTGGGTGTCCAGAAATACATGTAGTTTTAGTTATTACAGTGACTAGGGATACAGGGAAGGGTGTTTTGGTATTTAGAGTTTTAGGGTCAGTGAGATTAGTTTTCTTACAATGCAGAAAGCATATTTAGTCAAATATAGTAGTGCCCATCTTTGAAAATGAGATCCTGGGAAGATACAAGGATAATTATAACTTGCATGTTGATTCTGGTGCATGACAAAAGAAACATTGTTCATAATATTGCAGACATGCCATGGGAAACAAGGAAGAAACTGTAAATGACAGAGTATAAATAGGAATTCAATGAATATTACTATTTGAAATAGAGGCATTAAGATATCATCTATTGCTTTATTTTTACTGTATTGCTGCTGTTGGTTTCAAGTTGGAATTGTTTGTTTAATGTGCTTAGTTATGTTTTAATGACTTTTTTCTCTATTTCCAAGTAGTATCTGTAATATAAAAAGTAGTTCCAGATCCAGACAAATTTGAGAAGACTAGAATATACATTACTAGATTAGGGCAGAATTCAGAAAGGGAGTGAGAAAGTATTGTACTTGTGCAGTTTCATAGTTGTTTCCATTTCATTACTTCTTTGGAAAATGAATTATCAGAGTCACATATACAGATAGCAATAAGAGCAAAAACATTCAGTGATAGTGATGAGTGGTTTTTGATTATTCAACATTTTTTTTCTTAGAGTATATCATTGGTTTACTTCTCTAATGTGCCTAAGCAGGAAAACTGTATGTTAGAAATATGGGACACTAAGGAAGTATAGAAAGTTAAGATAATGAAGTGGGAAGCTATTAAAATAGTAGTTTGATAATTTTGTATCAATGTAATAATTCTAAGCATTTAAAAATAAGTGGTAGTGTAGTTTTCATTTAATGTGCATGTGTTATATTTTTACCTTTCAGAACCGAAATCACAGCCACAACAGCTTCATCAGGGACAGCACAGAATGTCAAATTCTGAACAAAATGGAGTAAAAGATAATAATCAACCAAGATATCTTTCTCGTAATGATACCAGACAACCAAGAAATGAAAAACCTCCTCGTTTTCAAAGAGACATCCAAAATTCAAAGTCAGTTTTGGATGGCAGTGGATTGCCTAGAAATAGAGTTTCTGAAAGACCAAGTATTTCTTCAGGATCTGAAGTATGGGCTGAGGAGAGAATCAAATGTGATAGACCATATTCTAGATATGACAGAACAAAAGACACTTCATATCCTCTAAGCTCTCAGCACAATAATGGTGCTTTTAACAAAAGAGATAATTCTATGCAAACCAGATCAGGAAAAGGTCCATCCTATGCAGAAACAAAAGAAAATCCACCAGAATTCATAGATTATAATAATCAAAAACGTGGGAAAAGAGAAATCCAAACTGGTAATCCTGATCATTTTTATGACAGGAAATCACGAACAATAAATAATGAAGCTTTTGGTGGTGCAAAAATTGAAAAACATTTTAATGTAAATACTGATTACCAGAATCCTGTCCGAAGTAATAGTTTCATTGGTGTTCCAAATGGAGAGACAGAAATGCCATTGAAAGGGAGAAGAGTAGGACCAATTAAGCCAGCAGGAGCTGTCACAGCTATACCCTATGAAGATAAAATATTTTACAATAGTGGGCCCAAGAGAAGATCTGGGCCAATTAAGCCAGAAAAAGTGCTAGAATCATCTATTCCTGTGGAGTTTGCAAAAATGTGGAAACCTGGAGATGAATGTTTTGCACTTTATTGGGAAGACAACAAGGTATGGATGTTGTAAGCATGTGTAGTACTACTAAATGTCACATTCTGGTGAGACTTCACAGAAAGTCATCACTGTGGGACTGAATTTTATTTTACAGTTATACCTATTAAAGCCTTTAAATAGATTTATACATACATAATTTACAAAAGTGAGGTAAAGAATATTTAATATTTTTTCTGGGTACTTAGGTGGAATCTTCACAAAATTTGGCTAAAACAAATTTGGTTTTAATTTATGTATCAGAAAAACATTACAATCATGATTAAATGTAACCCAACTTTATTTCAATTACCATTTTCTGCATTATGTTTGCTTTTCTTTTTAGTTAGATTTACTGATTCACAAAGAAGCAAATCAGTATTTCATTTAAACAGTATGCTACAGTCAGCCTTTTTTTTTAAAGTAAAAGTATGTTTACCTTGTAACAAGTAATTTAACAATTATTAGATTGATAATTTAGACATTATTTAGTTCTACCGAATGAGATGGTCCAAAGGGAAAGAAGGTTGTCATGGGGAAAGGGGGAAGGAAAAAAAGATGAGATTGAGAGGGCACAGTGTATTAAGTATGAGTTTGACCACAGCTGGGAGACCAACACAATGAGAACAGGAAGGGGAAGAGGAGAAGAAGAATGTCAGAGAGAACACGGTTTTTTCCTTGTTTTCCCCTTTACCCAATGTGCTCTTCTACGTACTCTTCTCATCCTTGAAGGGTTGACTCAAACGTCACCTCTTAGAACAAGCATTTTTTTTATCTTCTGCCTCTTTCATACATGAATCTTCTCAACCAGTGCCTTCTTTATTCACTTTTTAAAACAGCACAGTTTGTAAATCTTTGGTTTTGATTCTTAGATTGGTATCATCAATTTCCCATAACCTTGATGTTAAGTTGTTTAAAAGTAGGACTGTGTTTGGTTTCTTCCATAGCCCTGTTTCTCTTACAATATAGGAATTTCATAGTTGTCTGTTTACTCAGTTAATTTAGGAGAGGATACTTATGTAGGAAAGAAGCACAGTGGTGAAGGGACTAAAGATAATAGCAAAAACAGATACAAGGGAGATGCAGGATGAGGGATTTGGGTGATGTGAGGTTCAGATAAAGTATTTGAAATAAATATTTTGTAAGATAATTTGAATTGATAAGGTAAGGATGTGTTAATGAGAGTGTGTGGATAAAGGGAGGGTGGAGGTAAAGTTAACTACATTTCAAGGAACTGAAATTCTGACTAAAGAATATGGATTGACCCTTTACAGAAATGCTATGTAGGATTTAGGACTAGAATTAGGTCCTGTTGTGTTCAGAAAATGAAGAGCTATAAGCAGGGTGTCAATCATTACCTGATATTAGCAACAAAGAGGAAGACAGTGTAGCAATGCTACATGGCATTAGCTTTAAAGTTTTTATATGAATGTGGGATAGTCTTTCTTTAGAAACAGCAACTCTAGCTCTTGAACTTTTTTTTGTTCAAGGATAGAAAGCATAAAAGAGACAAAATTATGTGTTACCCCCCCCCAAAAAAAAAAAAAAACCAGAAGCCTTCCCAGGAGTAGTAGCAAGTCTACGTTTAAATCTCCTTGATTGGAACTTTGGAACATTGGAACATGGCCACTCTCTGGCTATTAGGGATACTTGGAAAACAAATACAGACTTCATGGTGTTTTTTTTGTTTTTCTTTTGCTATTCAGATTCTTACTTTTCCTAGTGGTTTATGAGACCACTTTCCAAAAATAAAGTATTGTTTGATTTGAGTAGAAGGATGTTTCTTATAGCTACTTCTCCTTCACTGTAGAGGCAAGAAAAAGTGAAGTAACTGGAAGTTAGTCTTTTTCAAGCAAGTGCTGTCTGTTGTAGAGGAATGCATGCTGTGTCAGATGTTTTTATGAAAGGTTAAGATGAAGTGAAAAAATATTTTCTGTTTTGGACAATATGAGACTATATGTGACCTTGATGAGTGACTGGAGTTCAAATTCACTTGTTGTTTAAAAGGCTTGATAAATGATGTAGGCTTACTGTTGAAACTCTATAAGGATTGTTCCCTAAGTAGTAAAGGCAAATGTGAAATCGTTCACCCTTAAAGAGTCTAAACTAGCCCTCAACAAGATCAAGGAATATCCCCTTTTTACTCTTTCTGTTTGAAAGAAGGAGAAAGAATGATTTGAATGAATGACCAGAAAAAAACCATAACAAACAATAAAAAGCCTGTGTATTCAGATAGCAGACAAAGTTCCTGTCAGTACTACTGAGTTCAACTATTGCCTCTGTTAAATATATTTCAAATAGTGCCAAAAGCATCTGGAACACAGCACCTTACAAAACCCAGTGTTTCCATCTATTGGAGTGTTAGAGTACTTGCATGATCTTTTAAGGTAAATACTTTGATTTAAACAGATATGTATACTTTTCAGTTTAGGATGAGATCTGTGGACTCTTTATTGGAAGGGAGGCAAATAAATACCCTGTGAAAGAGGAAAAGATAATCAGTATACTTTCTTTTAAAAAATTCACCACAATACCTTGCTTTTTAAAAAGCATTATTTCCTGAGAAGCTTTTGAGAGTCTGAGGCACTTCTCATTCTTCATCTAGACTACCAAACCTGTTCAGGTCTTTCTCTTCTCTCAACTGGAATATTGTAAAAACCACCAAATCAGATACTTTGCGTTAAACCTCATCTTCCTTAAATTTGTCATTGATACTGCCACCACTGTGATCTTAGTTTTAAGCCATGTCCCTCTTCCTAATTTAACTCTCCCACCTGTAGGGTTCAATACAAATTCTAGCAGGTCTGTATATTCTTCATCATCTGACACTTTCTTCCTTACACTAATTTCTTATTGGTTGAGCTGTTTTCTCACGTAGTGGCATGATAAGTTAAAAACTTTTAGTTTCCAACACTCATTTTCATATTTTATGTTTCTGTAACTTTCCCTTAACACCCTTCTCAGCAATTTATGTGGGTTGATTGAAAAGTATGGTAAATATTTAATTTTTGAAAAAGCAATGTACTACAGTAAAAGACAAATGACCATTAATCCCATCAAAATACTTTGTCTCACTTTGCACATGCAGGTCTCTATTCTTTTTACTCTCTGAAGCAATTTTGGAAGTCCTCTTTGTAAGTATCTTTGGGTAAACTGTTGTGGCTGCTGTGATGCCATCAATTGATTCAAAACATTTACTTTTCATAGTCATTTTGGTTTTGGGAAAGAGTCAGAAGTTAGTACCCGGTATGGTGAATAAGGTAGATGAGGATACACCATAATGTTTTAATCAACCCACCTTTCTATTGGATGGCACTTGACAGCAACATGCACTGTATTTTTTTTTAAATCAAACTTCATAAAGACACTAAAGAGGACTTCCAAGAATTGCTTCAGAAAATGACAAGAATGTTGGGGTGTGTTTGAAATGAGAGTGAGTATATTGAGGAAGATTAATGGCAATATGTCTTTTACTATAATAAATATTTTTTATTTAAACAGTATTTTTGATTAGTTCTTGCACATGGCTGAACAGTTTTCATCCTTTGATCTATCCCATCTACTCAGAAATTTCTTGATGAATCCTTCAGTTTTATTAAGTGCCATATGGCTACACTTTTTATTGTAGTGCTTTATGCATTATGTAGAAGTTTTTTTTTATATATGTATCATCTTTATTAAACTGAAAGGTAGATTTTTTTGTGGAATTAAATGTCCAATCTTATTTGGGGCATAGTTTCTTAAATGAAGCTGTTAAAACTCACTTTGGTGTCAGAGCTATATTCTAGGGAGTTAAAGGTACAAACCAGATGCTTGGGATACTTACTCTTTCAGTAATCCCACAGCATCCTAAGAAATACTCAACTGTAAGTTCCTAAGAAAACATCAACTTACTTGGTTTTCTAGGACATTGCATAATTGTTTGTTTAAGTTACCTGAACTAACGTATTTTGAGAAGTTTACAGTTGAAACATATAATCAAAATTTCACAAAATACCATAGTGAGAGGCTAAAAAATAAAGGAGAAAGTGAGAAAGAGGAATGATTCACAAAAATTCTAACATAAAGAAAATTCCAGCATAATATATCTATATTATTAGCTTCCAGACCTAGGAAAAACACATGGAGTGAACTTTAGTATGAAATATACTAGTTACTAATGAATATACTAAAACCATCTTTATTTGAGATATATTAGGGTAACTTATTTTTAGAAAAATAAGAATGTGAAAAAAATTTTTTAACCTTTAGCATTTCTTGATTCTGGTGAGCTTATTAAGAGATGCTGTTGAGTAGATGGTGTTATAATCAGGCATCTGCCTGCCAGTTGGAAGAACATATGCTTTCAAAGCAAGTTATTTCTTGTTCCATTTCACATTCATTAAACCATATTCATGCCTATAATCTGGGTTCTGAATAAATTGATCTATATTGGGAAAGTACTCTAAAGAACTCCGTGATCTACTCTTAGTTTACAGATAAAGTTTTAAATTGTAGTTATTACATAATCAGTGTCATGTACATTTGTTAATGTGCATCCATTTTCAAACTAGGTAACACTATGTAAAATGAAAGTTTCTGATTTTGCAGGGTCTCAAACCCTAGAAATCCTAGGTCAGAGTAATGTGCTTACTCTTTGTCCAATGTCCTTACCTTACTCCAGCCATCTGTAAAGACTGAAACAATGGCCTCTTGTTATATATTTGTATTTTTTGTGTAAGAATTACCAGTGTTAGTCACAGAATTACCTTAAAGTGAGTTTACTTTCTTAAAAATATTACATTGTTATAGTTTACTTCAAGAATTTGTATTTCCATTAAACATTGCCTTTGTAAATAACATTAACTGTCATTTTTAAAACTCTTTTTTACCTTTTCAGTTTTACCGAGCAGAAGTTGAAGCTCTCCATTCTTCTGGTATGACTGCAGTCGTTAAATTTATTGATTATGGAAACTATGAAGAGGTATTACTAAGCAACATCAAGCCTATTCAGACAGAGGCATGGGTATGTGATACAAATTCTGTACAAAGGCGTAAGCCATTTTGAAGAAGATATATAGCTCTAAAAGATTAGTCATAATTACACAAAATTTGCAAATGAAAACGTATGTTGAATTTGCTTAAAATTGGCTACCCAACATAAAATTTTACTTTAATACACTGAACTAAAATAAAAATGAATGGATTTAATTACTTGTTTAATGTTTTGTATTATGTTTTGGAAATAAGCACCCTTATTACATGTTTGCCAAAAACTTGTATATGTCAAATGGGATTTTATGTATATTTTGTTTTTCTCAAAAGTGTTACTTTAAATTTTATTAAATTTATGTCCAGCAGTTATCAAATTAAATTTGTTGGATATGTGTATATTGCTTTTTATTTTAGTTACATGTAAAATTAGTAACACTTTATATGTAAATTCACATTTCATTTGCCATATATATACCTATATATATACACACACACACACATGTACATATACACACCAATTGCTATAAATATCTGGTTAATAATTATTTGATTAATTATATTGTCAAATATTTGCCAAAGCTATGTACTGTTATTGATGATATAATTTAAAGCTCATTGTCTGTTTTATAAAGGGCATATATGATTATAGATAAATTCCCACCCACATTAAAGAAGAAATAAGGGGACAAAATATATTAGAATTAATTTCATAAAATTTTTATTTTTTTTTTTATTTCTTCAATGCATGTACCAGTAAGAAGGTAACTCTAATTGATAAATCATATTGGAAAAATGATTTCCAATATGCTGCAAAATTAGCTGTTGGCAAACTTACTATTATAACCCTAACTTGTTGCTATTTCCCTATAATGTCAAAATGTACGAGAAAATTACTCTTCCAGGTAGTAGCCTTTACATTGTTTTTTCATGAAGGTACTTTTAGTTTTGGCCTTATAAGTTATTTTATCATGTGTTCACTGGTGCCCTTACCCTTAAATATAAATAAAATAACAATATAAAACCTAATAGAAGTAATTATGTTTGAGACCATTAATCTTTATTTTCTGCCTTTTTATACAATAATCATTTTCTAGGTAACATCAATTGGCATTTTACAGTAAAATATCATTGGCTTATAAGTTTAGATTCATAGGGTTCTGACTGAAGTGTTAATATCTAATTTATATCATTTTTCTGGCAAAATTTGATTTAACTTTTTTTTCTGATTCTCATATCATGACAGTTTTTATTCCCTTTTAGTCCATTAATACATTTTAGTCTGGTTTTGATAGTGAAAGTATTTATTTATTGAATCTATATTTCAGAAGTTGAATCTTGGTATGCTATTTATTATATGCTTCCAAATGTTTTTCACTATAACTCCTAAAGAGTCAAAGCAGGAATTTTACGTTATTTGGATTTTTAAAATTCTTTTAAAAGACTGTAACAGACTAATTTTATTCTGCTCTCCTTAAAGAAATATATAGGTTTCCTGCTTCTTTTCTTCTTTCCTTCCTTTTATTGTCTAGGGTGGCCATAGCTGATGAGTCTTTTGTTATATCTCACTGTTACACTTCTATTCAGAAGTGTTTGGTCCCAAAGTAGTAACTTTATTTCTGTCTTCAATCATTCCCCCAACCCTTCCCTGTCCCTAATACTTCTCAGTGCTTTATCCTTGATTTTATAGATCTGTGTAAACTTAGATGGATAATAAATTTCATCATATGTCTCAGACATTTAATGATTTGGTTCTAAATGGCAACACTTCATACTGTTTCTGCCTATTCATGAATACTCATCTGTGTTCAATTTTGGTGTTTTTTTAAACTTATTTTTTCTGCAGTCAACATACAAGTCTTTATAAAATGCTTAAAATATTTTGCAAAAGAAAATAGGAATCACCAGATCTTTTGGAGACTTCCATATTTCTTTTCTCTTAATTATAGATAACCAGATGATTCATTTTTTAAATCAAGTACTTTTTCATTTTTTATGATTTTGCATAAATTAATATAATAGACATTTTTGGATCATGTACATTATTATTGAGGAAAGGTTTCCTCTTTATTGTTTATCTCCATGAATGGTTAACATGGTCTCCTTCTTGAAATATAGAAGCCATCAATGTCTTCATCTAGCTCCATTTTAAAAATATATATGTATGTGTATCTAAACATAAAAGTCTTATCCAGAAATACAATCTATGCCAATGGCAGTAATGTAATGTAGTATTAATGTGAAATTCTCTTAGTCTCTGAGAGTATTAATATTGTTGTTTATAAACACTTTTTCTTTTGTAACCAGGGACTGTAACAACTTTTAAATTAATCAAAGCTGTTCATAATTATCAAAATCAAAATACTCACTGTACTAATAACATAGCTCTGATGGATAGTCATAGTAGGAAAATTAAAGGGCTGCAAAGGTGCAGAGGAAGTTGTTAGAGGCCCTTTGCACAGTTATTCATTTACACTATCAATTGTGAAATTTTTAATTTTTTAATTCTTGCGCTACATATGTACATTAGTGTTTTATATGTGAAATGATGCTGCATCTTTTAGTAAGGTCTATGTTTATTATTGGCACAGCAGTTTGGAAAACCTCTCAAGTTTTCCTAAATGTACCAGTGATCACGTTCAAGTTTTCCTAAATATACCAGTGATCACTTAGTAAAGATTTTTAAAAGTAGTCTGCAGAAGAAAAAAAATCAAAAAATGCCTGCATAAAAACCAAAAGCTTTTATTGAAATCACTGCTTGTATTATTTTTCAAAATATATAAGGGTAAATCATCAAATGAAAAGTATGAACTGTTAAGAGACTCAATGACTAATGTTTTGTTGTATAAAAATTAAAATAAAAATCAAGTTAATACTTTCAATCCAAGTGTTTATGTTTTTCTCATAAGATATAGAAATCTTTAGCCTTTTGTGTTAGACCAAATACTTATTTCTTTTTTCCATCTATATACCTTTTTTACTTCTAAAGCATGAGGTATGACATTTTTTAGGTGGCTAAAATATATTTTGATTATGATTAAATATTGTTTCCTCCAAAATTATTTCCTAAAATTTTTGATGTTATCTTTATCTTTGTTATTATCCTGCTAATATTTCAGTGGTTTGACTATAGTACCATATTCTGTATTAATGTCCTTATTGGAGTGAATTTTCTAATTATCACACATAATGTGAGATTTATAGTTCATTGTGAAGTGGATAAAGGCGCTAGGTTTGTGTTTGTTTTGTTTTAAATAATGGTTCTTTGTTGTAGGGTTTTCCTTATTTAAGCAAAGCAAATGAAGCATTGTAGAGTCTCATGTTACTTATAAAATTATAAGCAGAAAAACATTATTTTATGTTTCTCACCATTTTATGAGGAAATATTAGGGATAGTAAGAACCTACTGTTTGTGTTCCCTTTGGGCCTTTACCAAAGTGCTTCCTTTTAATTCTAAAACTAACACCAAGAAACTAGTAAAAAGATGGCAGTGGCAATTTAGAAGCACTATACAAACCTTGGCGCTGCTGTTTGTGCAAAACATTTTTGTGCTTTTTTGGCTGCTGTTGCTTCTGAATTGCTTTTTAAATCTGAGCAGATACTGACAGGTCCTGACTTTCCAAGTATGTTCAGAATATGAATGCTATTGAGACTTATATCCCAGGAAATGTTTTAAATCATGCTGGTATGTAATCTTTTAAAAATGTTATAGTATCTGCTTCTTGTTGGCAGGATATGACCACCGTTCAGTGATTATTTTCACTAGAAAACTTATGATTGTGTATATAAAGGTTAGTTCTCAGACTTTGCCATTCATGTGATCTTGGGCAGTAATTCTGGAAAGTGGCAGGTGGATTATTATCATCTTTTAGATGATTATCCTAAGTGTTTTGCTGTAGCGTATTTATTCAACAGATAAACCTTGCACATCTGCTAGGTGTCAGGCATTGTTTGGTAAGTTGTATGTATAAATCCACAAAACATACAAACATCTATATACCCTCTATACAAAGGTAGAAAGTTGTAAATTCTGTTATATAAAACATACTTAGATCTCTCTGGGATCTTTATTCTTACCTCTTGAACTTTAAAACATATGCTAGTAGAGAAAACCCATTGCTGAGTAATGAAAATGTACATGTCTTTATTCTATCTCAGTTTGAAGATAAAGTTATTGGGGAAAAAAGTATACAATAAATTTTATATATTTTTTAAAATCTTATGTAATTACCTATTTTATCCTGTGTATTTGTTTTGAGCTAAGAGTAGCACTATGTTGTTCCCCAGGGTGATCTTGAACTCCTGTGCTCAAATGATCCTATCCTCCTGCCTCAGCCTCCCTCGTAGTCAGAATTGCAGGTGCACAGCACTGTGCCTTGCTCTGTCTATTCAAAAGTAAAATTTGTTTTTTGAAGGATTCAGGTTCTGTTTCTCATAATACTTATGATGAGGGCTGGGGATTTAGCTCAGTGGCACAAGTGCATGCCTAACCTGGTATCAAAGAAAAGAAAAAACGAAACAACTTATGATGAATATATTTTCCCTGTTAGGATACTTAAAAAAAAAAATCACTGTTCAATTTCAAGTTTTTTTTAACTAATGGCACAAAGTTTTGTTATTGTTTTTAATAATGGCATTCTGAGAAGCACATTTGAAAGTTATCTTTCAAAAGTGAGACAATAGTCATAAAAAGCCATAAATGATTCTTCCACTAGTGAAAGTATTAAAAAAATACAGACAGCAGGAAAGAACATCCCAAGCCTATTTATTTTGAAGGGAGATGGAGAGTTGGGATACTTAAATTAAATACATTAAAAATGAATCTTAAATGTATTAGAACAAGGTCATGTTAGTAATTTTAATGACATAGTGATAAAATTAGACTATTTGATATAAAAGATCATAGTAGATATTTAAAAAAGATAATTGTTATAGAAACTAGTAATTTCAAAGATAGATCAGAAATATGAACAATGAGCCTCTGCCAACAAGTATTTAGTAAAAATTATAATTACCTTTTTGATCGTAGTCCAGAAGGCTTTTCATTCTTGCAGATAAGTTGTTAAATTACTGCATATAATTTATCATACTTAAATTTCTGTACTAAAACATAATTTGGTTAAGGTTGCTAAAATACTGGGTTTTTTTTACTGTACATACTTTAGGAAATCTTCAGTTACCGTTTGGCAGTGCTTGTTTTCTTTTGTAGAATAAACAGAGTAAAGCAGAAACAAATTGTATAGCTCATTTAGCCCCATTGAAGAAAATAATTTTGAAATTACAAGCCAGGAGGATTCTATATGGTATCTTTATATGTGTTTTTTGTTTTATTTTGTGGTTTTGGTACTACAGATTGAGCCCAGTGCCTCTAAAAGACATGTTATTTTATTGGATTAGGTGCACTTTGTAACTTCATCTATTACCCACATCTTTTTCATCTGTGTGTTGAATAGCAGTTAGCTGTGTAGTTCTTTTAGAATAATTTATGATAGGTTTTAATAATCATACTTCTAGTAAAAAAGGAGAGGTGACCTATCTCCTTATGATAAATACTTTGGTGATATACAGTTTTCGGTTCCATTACATTTGGGAACTACTACTAAGAATTTTACACCTTGGCTTGAAATAACTGCCTTAGTGGCTTGTCATTTGCTGAAAACTCCATTCAGAAGGGAAAGGAAATACTGCAACACTGAGTACGTTTTATTTGCCCTAAACAAAAACTGGTATAGTTTACAAAGAGTAAACATAATGAAGAATTTTTAGTTAAGCAGATTATTTTGTATATACCTTTATTCATGTTTATCCATCTAGTTTCTGGAGTGTATTTGAGAGCATAAGTTCTACATCAAGTTAAACAAATTTGGAAAATAGTGGATGAAAGAATTAAGTACACTTTTCATTGCAAGACTTTATTGAATCAATAACAAGTTAATAGGCAATGTAGATCTCCATGGGTGTAAAGTGCTCTACAAACTTACTTGAAACCCCACTCTCAATAGACTCTTAAACAGCCTATAGGAATTACTTAGAAAACTTCCTTCTTGTTCTCAAATTTCCCCTCTGTAAAATGAGGAAACATTTATCTTTAAAATGTATTTTTTTTAGGTTTCCCAAACACTAGTGTGATATTTTTATTATAAATGGAGAATAATATCTAAAAACAAAGTCCTTCTCAAATAACATCTCAAGACATTTTACTTTTTGTGAATAGAACATAAAATATAATATTGAAGTTTTATGTCCTTTTTAAGTCTTTTCTTTTTGTCCCTTTTAAATCATT
This sequence comes from Hydrochoerus hydrochaeris, assembly GCA_004027455.1. Lineage (NCBI taxonomy): Eukaryota > Metazoa > Chordata > Mammalia > Rodentia > Hydrochaeridae > Hydrochoerus > Hydrochoerus hydrochaeris. The sequence goes on along the minus strand of PVLA01001017.1, from coordinate 119,511 downwards.
ATGCTGAGACCTCATTGAAGGAAGAAAAAAAAAAGGATTTGTTTTCCATGTAATTATACCAACTCACTGACCTTGATTTTATCTTAAATATGGAAATTTTTATGTATTAGCTTCCAGAAATTGCCATTTTGAGGACTCCTCTTGCAGCTTCACAATACTGCTTTCTGTAATTCTAACCTAATACCCACATGATATTTCTATGTTCTAGTAGAAAGATAATTTTGATCATTTCTTTAGGTATATGGTCATTCTTAAATGGAAAAGAGGATTCCTAAAGGTCCAAAATTTATGTCAATATTTGTTAGTTTGTAATTTTTTGTTATCATTTTTTTGGACAGAGACTTGCTGTGTATACCAGGGTGACCTTTAACCTTCTGCCTCAGCCCCTAAGTGCTGGGATCAGAAACATGCACCACCATGCCCACTTTGTATTGTCCTTTTAATAATAGGCTATTGTATTTTCTCAGCTCTTTAATATTATTATTTCAGTTACATAAAATCTTGTTACTAGAAAACAAATTCTTATTTTAAATTTTTCTGGATTTCCTGTTCTTATTTTTCCGATACTGTTTGTTGAATTAAATGACCTCATAATCGGCTCTAATTCCAGAGCTCACTTGATTAATGTGGAGAGGAAAATATTATTTCATGAAACTCTTCCTTCAGTGTACTTTCGTGATAAGGCATAATTTACTATTGAATATTAGCAAATAAAAGTGTAAAGGAATTACACAAACTAGTAGGTATGTACTGTAAGAACTGTAACATTGCTTTTGGAGCATAAGAATTTTAAGCTAGTACTTGAACTGGGTTGATACCTAAAATAGGAAAAGAAGGTCAGTAATTATTTGCTGAATAATTGATACAGACTTCATTATATCTTTACTACTGAAGAATCCTTTCTAGATGTCAAATGTAAACCTGATGGTTTGATAAGAGAATTTTCAACAAATATAATTCAAGTTCTTTTGGTATAAAAATCTTTTGTTGGAAAGTGGATTGTTTGCACAAAATATTAAAAGTATGTAAGAGAAGTATAAGATATATTTCCTTCCCTCCAGAAGCTGTCTAAAACATTCTGATCCGGCCACATTCAGACTGAAATGATAGCCATCTGGCAGCCATTACTGATTCCTAATTACAGTTTTGTATGCATGTTAACCAAGTAGGACAGTATAAAAGAAGTAATGTGGGAAGCCAACATTGACATTCTAAAACTCCTATTAACTTTAAAAACTCTCTTTAGCATTTTAATCATAGGTAAATGTGATTGCCTTGGCCAGATTGTGTGATTAGGAATTTAGGGTCAGTCCGCCTTAGTCATGATCAACAGAGCTTATTAAAGCAGGATATCAAATGACAGTATAATTCTGGTTCTATGTGGTTCAAATTTTGGAATTTATGGGCATATAACTTTTTTAAATGTTATGGTTATTTTTATATCATTAAATAATTCAGGACACTGATGGGCATTTTGTCTTGAGCAGATTTAAGTAAATAAGGCTTACAATAATGTGAACAAAGTACTTCAATATACTTAAGATGATCAAATAATATAAATATTACCAGAGAATTCTAAAATTGGTCATCAATATCCAAAAGAGTGTTAGACTTAATCAAATCTGAAAGCAATAAGGAAAAGGAGCCATGTCAAGAACTTAAGAGTGCCTAACTTCTTCCCCCTCATCCTCTTCCTCCCTTGTTTTATTTATCTGAGCTCTTTCTCCTCATCCTCTTCCTCCCTTATTCATCTGTTTGCTACCTTATTCATCTGAAAGGTATCAAGTGACTTTAACTATTTAGACAGGACAGGTACTCAAGTGAAGAATGCTTAGGTAGCTTATCCTTTGCAGCTCAGAAAGCTCCAGTACAGATGTTGTGTTCTCAGGATAGTCTTTTGTTTGCCCTGATTTATGTAAATGCTTACTTTGCTTCCTGATGTTTGTTCTTATGAAAAGACGTCTGGAAACTGAAATGTGTAGAGATTCATCACCGTAAGATCTAGAAATGACAAGAAGGTTATCATGAGTATGGTTCATGCAAATCATGTTCTTGTGCTCTTAGGAAATTAAACTCCTTATTGAATGTCTTTGAAACTTGTTAAAAAGATAAATAGGATTCGAAATTAAAATATATAAATCCTTTAAGAAAAATTAAGAAATTACTCTAAACACTATAGATTGGAATGTCTAAATTTTGTATAAAAATGTAATTATAAAAAAGCTACATTAAGAGCATTTTAGGCATTATTTAGAAAATATAAAATATGTTAAGAAGATGATATATGCCTATTTGTTGAAAATACTCAAAGTTGGCTACGAAAAGCCTGAATATATAAATTTCTTTCCATTCTTTAGTGATGATGATCATTGAGGAGAGATAGTACAAATTAGTTAAAAGTAGTCAGAGTGGGTTACAGATGTATTAGTGTCTTGGTTCTTTGGCAGTTTCAAAAATAATTTCTGTAATGGTGTAATTTAAAAGATATAACAAATTGATAAAAGGAATGTAAAGAATCTGATTTAAATAATTTTAGTCTTAAAATGTTACTCTCTAAAATTAATATTACTGTGCTTTAAAGCTCCAGTGAGTTTCATATAAATAGCAAGATGTAACAAAAATAACTTCAGACATTGTTTAGCTCTTATTGCCATTCTTGGAACCAAAACTGAGAAACATTTTAAGCTTCTGTGTGCTTTATCCTGAAAGAATTTGGTGAAAAGGGTCACTAAGAGAATTGAATGTCTGCTCTGCTTGGCCTTTGAAAGAAAGGAAGAGGGTAAGACTGGTCTTGGGCAAATTACTTCCACCTCCCTTTTTGCCCCTGCTTCAGCTCCAGAGGAGCTGGAAATGCACAGGAAGAATCAGAAGACCTGGGTTCGAGTCTGGGCTCTGCCACTTACTACCTATGTGACTTTGGGTAAGTTACTTAACATCTCTGGGTCTCAGTTTCAGTACAAGTTGTTACAAGGATTAAATAATCTAACTATTTCAACATCTGCAGAAATATAATTTTTTTTTATTTCCCTATGCTTGAAATCCTCCTCTATTCTTCTGTACTCTGGTATTTTCAGCCATGCATTTAAAGTAATCCAGAATGACTTAACTCCTTTTGCTTCTTCCTATGCTCTCCCTTTATACTATTGCTATTCTTATTCTCTCTATGCCTCAGAGTTAAGTATTGTAAGGATGTCAAACCAGGTTGATTAAATTAATCTTCATGATAAGAGTGGATTAATATTACCCCTTCTTACCCTTCCCACTCTGTCATTCTTCTTTAATGTTCCCAAACTTATGTGCTTAGAAACATCAAAGAATGAATCTCTAAAGGATGAAAATTCAGACAGTACTGGGGAAAAATTTTTTGCAGATGGAAGTCCTTTGGTCCTGTTTCCCAGCTTCGTATTTGTTAGTAAGGTTGACTAGGAAAACTAGAATAAAAATGGGCCTCTAGTCCTTTCATTTTCTCTGTGGGAAAAAGAGATGGAAATAGTTCAAAGTTCTTCAGATGTCTCAGTGGAAACCTACATCCTTAATCTGAAGAGTATTTACTCAGAAAGAGAAAAGGGATTTCCTGGCTACTTCTTTGTTCAGGTCTTTGTGTGGTGTCATCTCAGTAAAATAAAGGCTGGCCCATTCTCAGCCAAATTTATACATGCCTAAGCCTGGGTGCTCAGTGTAAAGAGATTGAAGGAGCTGGGAATGAATTGCCTTCTGGATCACACCTGGCTTCACATCAAGGGCTCCTTAGCGCTGCTTATGATTCTCTTCTCATCTAGCCCTCTACAGGAGAAGGATGCTTAGTCTGGCTGTGGAGAAATAATAGCCACTTAATGTGGACTGCTTGCCTAATTACCATGCAGTGCAATAACAATTACTCATGTCATGATGAGATTATTTTTTGAAGATTTTATTTTGTTTTATTAGCCTTGAACCATTGACTTATGTTCAATATGGTTTCTTGCTGAAGTAGCAATGTCATCTTTTATAATTGAAAATTAGAAATATTGGAACTCTGGTAGTAATCAAATGCAAATTGAAACAATTAAGTACATTTAATGTTATCAACTAATGGAAAAAATTAAACAATAACATACTGGCAAGAATATAGTGATACGGACACTGTTACACATTGCTGATAGCAGTATAAATTGATATGAACTCTTTTGATTTTTTTTCCAAGACCAAAAAATGTTCATAAATTTGGAACTAGTAATCCTATATTTGTTATTATCTCCTAGGAAAATAGTAAAGGAAAAAGCTAATCACTGAGATTATTATTACAGCATTGTTCTAATAGTAAACAACTAGAAGGTACCTAAATGTCTAATAATAGAATGGTAAGGAGTCATCTAATTTTAATAGAACACAGCTATGATAAGAGATCATTATGAAGACTATAATATATGGAGAATATAATAAATGAATAAAAACAATTCAAAGGCCTGATGAAAATATATTCAGTGTAATGGTTGTATTAAAATATTAAAGTATGCAGTCCCTGGACATAAAGTTATGTGGATAAATTCAGTTTTATAAACATTTCATGATTTAATAATCATTTTTAAGTCAAAAAAAACAAACGCAAAATGAAAAAATATTCTCAGTTACTTGTTTTTCAGAAAGAAAAGTATTTGACACATAAATGAGACAGCTTTTCTATATTTATTAAGCACAAACTAATATCTAACTAGTCAGCTAATTTTCAGTAGAGATTCTGGTTAGGAACTTGGTATTAGAAGTCTGTTTAGTAAAAGTATCTATGTTGTAGCTCTAGAAGATCAACAAAATTCAGTATGAAAAATGTCCTGTGGAGCAGTTTTAAGCTGTTAGTGTTATTATAACTCTAGGAATGCTCACAATGTTTCAAGACTTCTTGAGCTCATATTTATGCCAGATATTAATACATTTAGTATATAGAAATGTTAGATACCTAAGCAATCTGAGATACATTGTGTCACTCTGTGTGTGTGTGTATGTATGTATGTATGTATGTGTACACATGCATGGGCATATGAGAGATACCAGTGCTTAAAAGTTGTGATTCTTGCTAAATTGTTCCTTTGGAGGAGTTAAAGTAAGAAAATAAGCAAGGAAATTACTTTTAAAAATTGTTTAATTTGATAAGGTTTAATCTACTGACCTATCCATTAGTGATTTTCATGGTGTATTAGTCATTTTTTTGTCACTGGGACAAAATGCTCAACACTTGCAACTTAAAGGAAGAGAGGTTTATTTTGACTCACAGTTTTAGTGGGTTCAGTCCATGGTTGATCAGCTCCAAGGCAGAAACAGTATGACAGAAGGACATGGCATAGGAAAGATGCTCAACTGTGGCAGCCAGGAGGCAGAGATGGAGAAACTGGGAACAAAAATACCCACTTCCAGGTCATGCCCCTAGCTTCTACCTCCAAACACATGAAAATTGGGGGGGGGGCATGTTAGATCTAAACCATAATGCATGGAGGGATACTTTTAATGCAGAATAATTTTAAATGAAAATTTAAAAATTCTCATTATAATTTTGTATGACAGTTGTAGAGTTATAAAACAGAATCTAAATAGGAAACTAGGTAATCCTATTAACAACAGGTGTTTTTATAACCATTAGAGTTAATTTGTAAACTACCATGGAAAAATCTTATGTCGTCGTAAGATGTATGTAGCTCATCATGAGCATTTGCTCTCTTTTTAGTTGTTACTGTACCAAACATTGGTAATTTTTAAAAAGAATCAAACAATTTATAATCTCTCAGGCCAGAGTATATGAAAATAGCTTGTCTCAAAGTTAATGCTATTGAATATTATAGTACTCATTAAACAGAAAAATACATTATTACAAGGTTTGCCAAATTATGAAATGTATGAACATCCTTTAATTAAATGTAGTATAAAGACAAATTCTTAAATTTAAGAACTTGCTAATTAAATATGCAAGAAAGAATTATTTATATTCGCCTGAGTTTCTGAGGATAAATGTCTGCAAATACAGTAGTTTGTGAAGGATTTATTGTGAAAATATTTGTATTTTTGAATTTTATTGCTTTATTATAGTTTGCTTCTCAATAATCATGTTCTGGGAGTAGTTAATGCTGTGTGCTTATGACAGAGAAAACCTCTAACTTGGGTGAATTTTGTAAAAATGACTGTTATATTTGATAAACTAGTAGGATTGTCTCAATGAAAAAGATTGGCTTTAGGTTCTTTTCTTCATTAAAGAAAAATGAATTACTTGACCCAGATTCTTAGTCTTTCTATGATATCATCCTTGGTTGTTAATACTAATAAATTGTAAAATCATTTTGTAAAGTATCACATAGGAGCTAATTTGACATTGTGTTAGGTTCTTCACCTGTTATTCAGTATGATAAAATAATCACATCGTTTGACTTACACCAAGAAAAGAAAAATTTTGTGTTGTGCCTGTCATTGTAAAGAATGATGTAATGAGAACTTGAGATTGTTAGAAGTTTAACTGAGTGATTCAGCAGTTCTGCATCAAGGATGTAGAGGACATGCCCTAGATGGCTATTTATGCCCTAAGATGTTTCTTCCTTAATTTGGAGCATTGCACATTTTGTTTCAGCAGTGAGAGAAAGTGAACTAAGACAAATGGAAATTTATCTTTGGGAACTAATAATAATATCTTACTTTACTGAACACTTACATCTTTATATAAAAGCTTAGCTCTAAGCTGTTTAAGCAGTATAGTAGCTGTTTATGGAAAAAGTACTCAGAATAGACAGTATTATGAATAACTTGTATTTGTGGTAAGAACTGTAGCATCTAGATAGTACCATGTCCACTGTGTCTTTATTAGTTTCATTATACATTTAAAATGTGACATGAAAAATAATCTTTTATTTTTTATATAAACCTTACAGAAGTTTAACATGATTGATCTAAGTTTTCTTTTTTTAGCCATCCTGTGTGATATGTGGAAAATCATGGCATTTAACCCATTACTTTTTCTTTTCCAAAAAGTAGCAGTAACAACATGTAACATAATAGGATTGCTATGAAGAACATAGAAACTACTCAGTAAATATTTTGTTAGATCACTGGGTGATTGAAATGCCTGGCACACGAGTTCTTAATCAATTCTGGTTCCATTTCTTTAGTTTTCATTAAGGCTTTGGAAGGAGCAGCCTTTTTTATTGTAGATTTCCTGAAAGTGATGTTTGTTTACCCAGAATTGTAGTAGCAGCTACTGATTGAAATAAGGAGCTGGGATATCCTTCTAAATTGCTCTTTTCAAACGGAAACCCAAGTGGCTTCATTGTACTGTCCTTTTCACCAAGATAATTTCATTTTCTTTTTTTTTTTCCCTGTTAAAATGTTCTTTTCTATTACCCTGTTACTAATATAACGAAGCTCTACATTGGGACACTTTAAAATAGCTCTAATAAGTACAATGATAGAACTATTCTCTTTTAAGTAATAGATTGGCTAGAAAATTATAAAGATTTCCAGTTTTTTCTTAATGCAAATCATTTCCACCATGCTTTTGATATTCTTTGATTTGTAATAGCCTGCATAAATTACTAACTTCTGTTTTAGCTCTGACATAAAGCTCTTTTAGTTAGTCCTGCAGCCAGTGTATCTGCTGCTTGACATTGACAGGATTCTTGTCAAAACCAATTTTGAATAAATCAGTGTTTAACCCTGAACAAATTTTTCCTCCTTAGTTCTGTACAGCTGTTAAGACTGTCTTGCCCTTATTCAGAAATAATGAAAGTGAAATTTGACTATTGTATCATACATTTTTGCACACTGAACAAAGACATGAAATATCTCAGACCTTTTGACTTTTGTCACTGAGCCTTAATAACCCTTTGTTTTACAAATTTCATCCAGAATTGATAACATCACTGGTGTCACTGATGTCCCTCCCTTCTGGTCCAGAAGATCTGTTTGCTGTCTTTTTTCATACACAATTTACATTTATACTGCACAGAGTGGGGAGTACTTTTATGGACGAATTTAGAATAAAATAAGTTGAATATGTTTTCAAAACCTTTCATTCAGTTAGATACATACTAATTATTTTAGTAGCCCAAGAAAATCTTCACCTTTGGAATGCAGACTTTGTACTTTCCTAACTTGCTCTTACTGTCATTGGTCCAACTCTGGATAAACAACACAGGGGAAATAACTTCATTAGAAATTAACATATTTAACATGATGAAGATAACATTTAATGTAATCACAAATTTATTATGTTCTTTATGTAATATGAATAGCAAACTACTCTAATAAGTATGTAATCAGATTTCTCAACCTCTGTTGAACATCTCAGATATTTCCAGTTGTAGATTTATAGGGGAGTAAAGCATAATCTTAATTCTGATGGACCCAAAGGTAAAATATTGCAGCAAAATAGATTTAATTGCCTGAATTTTATTAGGCAATACATTACTATATAATTGCCTTTTGCCTCAGTTAATGGAAATGTTTGGCTCCCATATTATTCTTGAAGAAAATCTTTTGATACCTTTTACAATTTTTTATTAATACATGTTTACAATACATAATGATTATGTTTTTTGTGATACCTTTTTTTCCGCTTTGTCATTCAACTTTCAAAAATAAGAAAGTTTCCTAAGCTTGGAAAGAAAATAACTTTTGTTTAAAAGAAAAGAAAGGGTTTTTTTGTTTGTTTTGTTTTGTTTTTGGATTGGGTGTTGAGCTTGAAAAAAGAAAGTTAATACCTCACATATTGAACACTTTCAAATTGAGGGGAAAATGCATAAATTTTAGCATATGTATTTAGGTAACAGCGTGATATATGACTTTTTTTGTAAATTTATTGAAATAAATTAGTAAAAATAGTTGAGAATATAAAGCTTGGAATTCCTTCCTTTTAGCAGGGTTGAACACTTCTGTACCACATGCCAGGTGTAACACTTGATGTACATTCATTGATTTAATATCTATTAGACACCTATGAAATAAATATCAGTATCCTCATTTTATACACAAAGAAAACTAAAGATACAAGTTCAGTACTTATTAACTTGCCTAAAATCTTTGAGCTTGTAAGTTGCAGAGATGCATTTAGGTTTAGCACTTTCTGGTGCCAGAGAACATTAATCTGTATTTTAGGTATAAGTGGAAGTAAATGATACCAACCTAGAGAATTTTTTTTGTCAGCTTAATGAAGTGTTATAAATAAAATTGTTCATCATAGGAGTAAGTTTGTACTTATGTGATAAGTTGTTCCATTTAGCTTAATCTTAGTTTGCACAGATTTTAAGAAATGAAGATGTGCAGGTAGAGGTATCAACTGATACTTCTAAAGGAGTTAGAGGGCATTTTACATTAGTTTAAATACTGAGACTTCATCTTTAACCTCTAAATTTCACTGATGTCTAGTTTTAAAATTAAGCTACATTTTAAGTACCCATCTACATACAACTTTTTACGTGGTACACCTCTTAATTTCCTCACATGGTATAAAAATAAAGGCTAACAATGATCAAAACATCTTGTGAGAAATAGCTAATATAGTATTACATAATACATTATTTAGAGTATAATAATGATACTGTTATGCTAAGTATCTTTCAGTTGTGCACACATTTCAACTGTATTTAAATTTAGAACTTCGTATTTAGGTTGTTGCCTTAGTTACTTTTCTGATGGCTGAGACAAAATACCTGACACCCAAAACTAAAGGTTTATTTGTTTCACAGTTGTAGAGGTTTCACTCCATAACTGGCTGATTCCAACGAAGGGTGGCATAGCAAATATGCTTAGCGGAAGAGAAATATTCATGGCAGGCAAAAGGAAGAACACAACAGTGTCTTTCTGTTCCTTTGGTATTCTTATCTAGGTTACCAGGATTAAGGCAGTGCCGAACCAATCAGTGGATGGATTTAATAGTCACACACCCTTAATCCTAGCATTGCACCATGAATCAATCACACATTCTTGATCCAGACACCTCTGAAAAAGTCCCACCTATAACTGCATGAGGCTGTAGGGGAATGTCTAGACATAAGCCATAGCAGTTGGGAAAATAGTTCTCTAAAAATACATAATGAAAAAGACCAAGAGAAGATTGTAGGGGTTTCATCTGATGGCAAGGTCAGTATGAATGAAGTGATAAAGTAGTTGCTGATAGATTTATATATTGTCTAGGAGAGTACCTTCCTCAGAAGAAATATGCAATAGTGTTATGGTCAAATGAAGCCATACTTGGAATGTTGAGTACTAGGTTACGTGGAATAGCAAATGCTAAACTGTATATAAGATGATCAAAATGATGAGATTCTACAAATAATGGTATTTGAGAAGTTATTCTTAGTAACAAAATAGAGATATAATACTTGCTTCTAAACATTTTAAAATCTACTGGGAATATAGCTAAGTGGCACGGCATCTGCCTGACAGGCATGAGGTCCTGAGTTCAATTCCTGGTACTAGTAAACAAACAAATAAAATCTTTTATATGGTAGAGGAGATAAATAACTAGAAAATGTAGGTGGAAGTTCTAGAAAAGCATTATATTTTCTGATACTGAGTAATGAAATTGGCTATCCAAGCAAGCTTGAGCTCCCTTCACTAGAGTTACTTGAAGGAGGCAAAACCACCATTTACATATGATACTGTGGAGGAATTTTGTGCTGCAGAGAAAATTAGATCAGTGACTTCTAGGTGTACTTCATATTTATAAAACTATAAATTTCTTAACTGACCTAATGGTTGATCAGAGTTTTTAGACATGCTTTCTTTGTTCCACTGAAAAGGAATAATTATAGTTTTGTATGCACACATTGTTAGTGTGGGCTTTTGGACATGATTTGGGAGTTGAATATGATGATAGTGTTTATTACATTGGGACTTTAATGTCAAAATTTTTTGTTTCTTTTTCTGTCCGTATTATATGTTCCTTTTTTCTCAATAACAGATTGAAAACAATGGCAAATTATTTCATTTCTGTATCATTTTGGTATGATAATTTTTTCCTTTTAATGATATCAAGCATTTCATATTATCTCTCCCCTCTTTACTTCAACTCTCAGCACTTTTTAAAGGTAAAGATCTGGCATGTGTTTTATCACTTTGATATGAAATTTTGTTTTCTAATTCACTTTCTTGTACAGTATCTATATTACACATTACTACAGCATACCATATCTTATCTGCCTCAATTGGTTATCACATAAAATGTATTGTTCTGTTTTAGAGTAAAAAAAGTGTGTTATTGTGATCTAGTATATTACTTTCAGAGAAAGAATTCATCTACTTGTTTTATATTAGCCTACCAATTTAAGGTATAAAAATGATACAAATTATGAGACAGTGAAATAGTTGACCACTTTCAATTACTGCTCATCTGCCTTAACCATAAATATTCTAATACATAATCACTCGGCCAGCACATTTGGTGGTACAGTTACTTTTGGATATTGGATATGGATATTGACCTGAAAACATAACAACAGACTTAGGTGGATATATATATATATATATATATATATATATATATATATATATATATATTCTGTTATTAATCATTATTGCTGTATGACTTTGTAAATAATTTTAGCTTGTTTCTTTTTATGGCATTTACTGTAAATTTTTTGAGTATGGACTAAAGGCAATGTTCAAAAAGTTAAGCATTTTATTTTCAACTATAATATAATTCATTTTTAACTATGTTAAAATATTGAGATTTATGCAAATGGTTATCTATAACTTTTGATTATTTTCAGTCATGCTGTGTTGTTAATTGCATTCCTTCTTTTGTTCTGTTGCCCTTTTTCCTCCATAATTAAATAAAAGAAAGAAAGAAAGAAAAAGATTGCATCCCCAAAGAAGCAAGCACAATGGCAACAATAGAATGAATAATGATTTTTAGGGACCTGGGATTTAGCTCAGTGGCACAAGCACCTGCATGGCAAGTATGAGGTTGTGAGTTCAGTCTCCAGTACCCCTCCCCCCAAAATAAATTTTAGTTTTTGAACCTCTGAAGAAACAAAAGAAAGGCAGGTTGTAAGAACATTTCTCCTCTATAGACCTTTATATTCTCTTTATGGCAGAATGCAATTTGAACAGTACTCTTAACAAGGAGCTAAGTTCCTGATTTTCATCAAGTCTTTGAGTAAATATAGTTTAATTGAAAGGAACAAGTATATTTTATTCACATAGATTTATTCAATTTAGACTAACAGCATAAACTGCTTATTAGCTAAACTCTTTATCACTCATAATCCTAATAAACCAGCTTCTTATATTTAAAAGAAAACAAAAAACTTGAGATGTAGAAAGGCTGAATCCTGTCCGTAGGATGTGGTAGACTCTAAACCTAGACTCAGACCTGGTTTAAAAGACAGCTCTTACATGTCAGTGCTCTGATGGATTATCTGTCAAGGAAATCTTCAAGTGGACTGACATCCTTTGAAGCAGGAATGTCTTCCCTAATCTGGCTTCTGTGATCTATTTAATCTTTTGCTAAAATCTGTTTAACCTGTAACCTGTGATCTGTGTAACTGTGATCTATTTAAACTTTAGCTAAAACCAGCAATGCATTTTAGAGAGGAGCACATTTTTATAAGTGACCTATTCATTATTTAACAAAGATGGTCATCAGTAAATATTACTTATTACTACCTTCAGCTGACGCCATCCATTTACTCAGAATTGATCATAGAACCTTAAGGACATAGTGCTAAAAGTAAAGTAAGATGAAAAATTTTATGTGAAATATGAAATAGTTCATAAAAGTACTAGAGAGTAGGATGATGATTGCTAGGGGCAAGGGATAGGGAAAATGGAAAGATGGTTTTCAAAGGGTACAAAGGTTTAGTTATGGAAGATAAATGAATTTTGAAATTTTGATTATAACTTGTACTGTATTGTATATTTGAAATTTTCTAAGAAAGTAGATCTTCAGTATCTTTACAAAAAGACAAAAAAATGGTAACTTTGATGATAGATATGTCTAGAATAGCTTGATTATGATTAAGCAAAGTACACACTTCAAAGCATCAGGTATACATTAGATATATACAACTCGTATTAGTCAATTCTACTTCAGTAAAGGCAAAAAATTGAAACTAAAAAAATGGAAAAATTAAGCTTTTAGGAAAATAATAAGAAAAACTATAAGTGAATTTAAATGTGATGTGATTTTAGAAACTCTAGATGGTAGGAGTCTAATTAAAGAACAGTCACTTAAAATTTTTTGAGTGAACTACTCTGAACCTCAGTTTCTACATCTGTAAAATGGCAAAATTAGGATCAGAGTTATAACTCAGGATCACAAACAATAATACTAAGTACTTCAAGGCATTACTGCAAAGACTGAGTGAGAAAACATGTAAAGGTAGGCATATAGTAGAATAAACATTCATTTCTTTATTTTGTTTCAAGTATTAGAATATTTTACTGATGTTAGAGTAAGAACAATGATGTTATTTGTTTTGATTGTTATTTTAAAATCCTGTTTATTCTTCTGTGTTAAAGTTAAGTTGTCTTAGTTAGTTTGTGGTTTGACTGACAGAGCATAGAATTAAACCCCTAAACAAGATATTCAGATGATTTCATGGTATCCTACAGAATCAACAACATTTTAATTTTAATATAATTTAGAAAATACAGTCTTTCAAATGATCAGAACTTGGGTAAAATATTACATCATCTCTGGAAATTTTATAAAATACAGTATGAAAACATTACATTATATTAGCCATGCATTTTGAAGCAGTTCTTTGGTAATTATATTTGAATATGATTTTTCTTTTATGTTTTCTTAGTGATTTTTTTTCTCTTCTGCTTAAATAAAAATTGCCAGCATAGTACATAAAAAGATACCTTAGAGGTGCTCTAGGAGGAAAGGTGTCTAATTCTTCATTATATTTTCTTCTAAAATGGAATTTATTCAGTTTCTGAAACTGTCTTACCATAAAATTTATTATTTAGTTATATATTGTAATAGTTTCCTCATACCTTTACGCATGAAATTTTTGAATATAATTAGGAATATATGGTAAGTTATCAATTGAGGCATTTAATTTATAGATGTCAGGAATACGATGTAGATTTCTCTATAATCAAAGGCAAAGCAGAAAGGCCTCTTAATTCAGAGTTGAAGGCTTACATTCCAGTTCCTATTCTTTTACTTGCTCATCTTCTTAATAAGTACCTCATCCAGTTGACTCCCAATATGTAGGATAAGTGAATCGGGCTTTTAATCTTTGCGTGTTGGGGAATTACACAGCTTGGTGGCATGGGGGAAGAGAAAACCAAGGAATACTGCTCACACACATATGGAAACACCCGCTTTAACCTGTATCCCATCTGTCTTACATTGGTATTCTTACATAATAAACTTCAAACATTTATTTGGGTGAAGTGTTTCACATTACTTAGAGAATAAATTTTAAAATAATAAAATATAAATCTACTCTATTAGATTACCTTCAGTTCAATGGTGTCTGTGTTCCTTACCTCTCAGAAGCATAGCAAAGGGCAGCCAGGATTGTGAATCAAAACATATTCTAGTTCATATTGTGGTACTAATTACTTGAGCAGATAACTTCTTAGTTGGATTGTTCTTTAGAAAAATTTTGTCTTGTAATCCGCAGTTTCAGTCTACCACAGGCCTGGGTTATTTTATGGTAGAACTTTAAATATTGAAGTAGAACATTTCTAAACTAGTGTAACTGATGAACTAAGTTCCAGTTTCTCATAGACACAGAGATTATCCATGTCTTTCACAGAAATAAGAACTGGTTCAGCTTAGACATTTTTCTGCTAATTTAATATAATAGGATATCATATAATTAATTTATAAAAACATGATTTAAAGGTATTTTAAGTTTTACTTTGGGAGCCCATTCCATGATGTTTGGAGGAAGCACATGACAATGTGATAGTTTGCTTAGGTTTTATATTAAAATGTGTTCTGTTTCCATAAACACAAGCTAATGAGGCAGGTGAATTGCATAGACTAAGTGGTTCATGTGAATCACTGTACTCATTAACATTTTATTGTTCAGAATTTTGTAAATTTCAAGGATGATTGTTGAGAGTACATTGACTTTCATATGCTGGTTTATGTTTTGTGACTAGCATACAATTCAGTAAAAAGCACAAAATAGAAAAAATTTGAGTATATACAAAAATAACTATTAGAGGACAGGTATTACATCTTAAAATTTTTTAATTTAAAGGAATTACCACCTTCACTTCCTACCCTTACATACTATTGTCTCCTCATATTTATGATTGTGAGAAAATGCTGAAAGAATGGTAATTTAAGATAAGTAGATTTATTATTTTAAATAACCTGTAGCTAACGTAGAGGGAATCATTGTAAGTGTTGTCAACAAATAGACAGCTCCCACCTTCAGAGGAAGGCATTTAAATAAACCCTGGGCAGAAGCAGAGAAAGAAATATTCAGAAAGAAAGGTACAAATCTAAACTTTCTAAATTCTAGAATTCTTTTTCAGGCTACCCTGGTTTTAGGAATAGGAGATTTTATTTGCTGAGCCCAAAATTTCTTACCTTCAGCACTGTTGGTAGTAGGACTGAGTAATTTGTGGTGTGGGCCATCCTGGGCATTGTAGGATATTTAGCAACATTCCTGTCCTCTCCTGTTAGGTGCAGTGTAAACTCTCTTGAGGTACTGCTTAGTGTTCTGTCACTGGAGAACCGCTGCTTTAACCCCTTCCATAGAGCATTTATGTGTTTGATTAGCTGCACTTCACCTTTGTGGAAAAGGGAACCTGAAGATTACTTAAATGTGTTTCCTACCTTTTACTGAACTATGCTGCAGGTCTGTAACCTGTTTATAATATGCTTTCATAGCACAGCTCATTTGTAACTGGTAATTTGTTGTTTGCATTCTCACTCTAGATACACTGTACACTAATGGGAAACTAACGATGATATACAGGAAAGATGCATTTCTGACTTGTCTAATGTGTTTTAATGATAATGTTGGTATACCTTATTTTTATATTGGCTTTCATTTTATTTTGTTTTAAAATAACCAATTCATTTTGCTTGACAGTGATTTTTTATCTTTTCAGTAAAAAAAACAGACTAGTTAATATTGGTGTGAACAAACAGTTCATCTTGAATATATTTAGTGTTTTAGAAAAAGGTTTTATCTGATAACATGGATGAAGTGAGCAAAAATCTCAGTTCAGATGAAAGGCTCTTAAATCTCAAATGGTTAGATGAAGATGGCATTGTACACTTCCCCTTTTATGGAAGTTATTACAAGCCGTATGAGGAACCTTGCTTAAAAGTCAGAAAAAAATAGCCTTGGTCTCAATTCTTCCTCTAATAATCTCTGTACCTTGGGAAAATCACCTTATCTCTTCAGATTTGTAGATTGGTCCATCAACGCTAGATGGTGAACTAAATGACTTTTCAAGATTGCATGAGCACTGGTGTAGTGTCAGAGTTTTGAAAATATGCTCATGAACTAAAAAAAACTTTTTTTTTTTGAGTTTTCAGCCTCAAGGCTGGAAGGAAGAAGGTATGTTAGAAGAGAATCATCAGATTTCATTCAAAGACAGCTTAAATGAACTGATCTATTAAATTAAGCTGTGTGATATATAAAGTGGAAAGAAGTACCCATTTGTGTTAAAAATTACTGGCTATAGACTGTAAGAAATAGTTGTTATGGGTAACCAGATTTGCCCTTGGCTGCTCTATAGGAGTCATTTAAAAGTTAAGCAAAGTGAAAATTTTGCCTTTGACAATAATTAAAAACCAAACTGTCAGAATCATTTTTATTTATTTTGTTGGCTTGTACTTTGTATAAAAAGATTGGGAAGGTGTCAGCTTATGTGAGTGAAATCTCTTGGTTATCTCTGTAAGACTATTTAATTGGCTTTGGTTAGTACAGTCTAAATCTTTTAAACACAGAAGAGACAGCTTTTCAAATTGCAGTGTCATTTTTATTATATAAATTCAGCTCACTCAGCAAATTCAGCATCCTATTTCTAACAGTGCCTTTTATCTGAAAAGTAGAGACTTTTAGATGCTTTTCAACCAGTTCTGGGTGTGAAAAAAAAAAAAACATTCTAATTGGTGAAATAATTACTTCTTCATCTACAATGCCAAATACTGTATATTTTCATCCTGTTAATATACAAAGCTTTAAATGTCACATGACACAAAATTAAATAGCTTCTTTTCAAATTTAGCAATGTTAATCATAATTCAGAATTGTGATCTTAATAATAAACTCTCACCTTTCATGAATACTCTTAATTTTTTCCTGCATTTAATTGCTTTACTAAATTATAAATGTAATACTTGGTACTTGTAAGTACTTTCTGATTGTTAACGAAAAGGGTGTTGAGAAAGCTTGTTTCTAAAAGTTGGATATTGAATTTACTAGGTATTATTGTCAGATTTCTCTAATCTCTTATTTCAGAAATGAGCATTAATTTTTGGCAGTCAGTTTATTGCTTTTACATGGAGATTGAGACTTATAGATTTAAACAGTTTTGAATGCAAAACCCCAATTTGTCTTAAAAGTATTAGGACAAAGTCACAAGCTTTCCTGTACTCCAGAATCCTATAAATAGAATTTAGTTTTTCATATAATTTCCTATATTAATAGGTCAAAGGAAAACAGTCTTTAGGAGAAAGGGCTCAAAGATAAAGTGAGGGGTATAAAGAGAACAAGTTTTCAAAATCAGGTAAATTATTGTGCTCTGATAATTTAGTTGGATTTCAAGATTTCTACTTAGTGAAACATGTAATCTCTTTCATAAATAAAACTCAGCCAATTTTTTCCATCTCAGAGCACATATTTCATAGCTGAATTATTTCGAAAGCATTAAAATAATAGGGTGGCAGCACTCAGTAAGAAACCACTGTGTCTTTTGGCTGCATTTTGTTGCTTTTAAGTCCTTTTCAAATACTATAATTAACTGTACTCTGCTCTTTAATCTGCTTATCCTAATTTCCTCATGCTGTTCCTTAAGCTGATCGATCCATAACCCTCAGTATGGAAGAAAATAAGACTCAAATAGTTTTGAGTTTTACTTGTAGTGATCTCTGTTGTGCATGAAGCTTTCTATATATGTAAATTGTATACTTCCCCCCATTCCAATTCATTATTTTTCTCTGTCTCTAGATATAAAGTTCTTAACAGTGTTGGAGATTCCATCAGATGAGGACAGACAATTGGTGAACATTCTCTGGCTGGCTCTTCAACCCCTTTTTCCATGACTTAGCAAAAGTCCTTTCCATGATAAATATCTCAGAATATTTAGAAACCCAAATATGCAAGAAAACTGTTGTATTTTGTTTTCAACACATTGTATCAAGTCATTTGATGAGACACTCATGCTATTATTTGAGAGCATTTATAGTTATAAAATGAGACACTCATTTTATAACTATAAATTACTTTCTATTACCAAGGACCTAAAGAATTTTAACAGTTTCCCTGCCTTTTCCTCCTTCCCTACCCAGCCTGAGCTGTCAAACATTGACAGATGTGAATGCCAAGGCAGTTTAAGAAAGAATGTAAAAATAAGGGCTATAAAGTGTATTTAAGAAACTTGGAGCTATTTTGAACATGTTGAATTGTTACTCTTTGCATATAGGAAGAAGAAGGCACCTATGACCAAACTCTTGAGTTCCGTAGAGGAGGTGATGGGCAGCCAAGACGGTCTACTCGGCCAACTCAGCAGTTTTACCAACCTCCCCGGGCTAGAAACTAATTGGAAAAGGTAACATTGATGTGACGTGGTTTCTATATAAAGAAATATATATGCCATATTGTATATGTAAAATCCATTGACTGATATTTCATTTTATTTGTATATATATAAAACTTTGATTATATAAAATATACTATAGTTGCATCCTACTTTTTCACCAAACTTTTATTTCACACAAATGATATTTCTAATCTCCTTTTTTCTCTAGTCCTGTTTTCTTCTTCTATTGGAAGTAATGGCAATCCATGAAATTTAACAAAGCTAATTTTAAAAGCACAAAGAACATGAAAGAATAAAAATGAAGATAATCACTAACCAAGATAATTGAGTTTATTCTTATTTTTTATTGGTTAATTTATTTCAAACTATTTTAAAAAGAAGAAATGTTTCATAGTATATCTTTAGGAACTGGATGAAGAAAGCATGATTACCTATTGAAATGTAATTTTGAGGCTGTTGATATGTTGTTCTATAAGATTTCATGCTAGAGTTTCAAAAAGAGTCACTATCTGAAAATCATCTTTAATAGGAAGGGAGAAAAAAGAGAACCCCAAAAATCAGGAAATTGTTGTACTAATCTAAAGCATCTTGTAACAGTAAACAAAGACCTTACTTTTTAATGCATTTTTGAAAGAAAATACTTTTGTTGTCTTTGATAACATTCCTATTTTTTTCATTATGCTAGTACTTTGAACATTTTCAAATAGTTTTTTCATTACATCTTGCATCACATATCACCCTAAACTATTTTGAACCTTGTGCGTGTATGTGTATGTTTGTGCATATGTGTGTGTTTTAGTCTCCTCATGGTATAAGACCACTCAGAATTTTAAAAAATTGTTCTGAGTTCCTCATTTCAGATATTTTTTCCTGCTCAGGCTGTTATCTATATTGTATTTTCCTCTGTGAGGTGACTCAGTTTTTTAAGCCAGCAATGGTTATTGAGACCTTGAAATGCAGCTAGTCTGAATTGAGATGTGGTACAAGGGAAAAATGCCAAACTTAAAAGTTTTAGTAAAAGATTTATCATTAATCATTTTACATTGATTTCATGATTTAATGATATATATATCATTTTATGAATGATAATATATATATCATTTATATATATTATTTTATATATCATATATATATATATATATATATATATATATATATATATATATATATATATATATTTTGGTACCAGTGATCAGACTCATCACCTCACTCTTGCCAGGCAGGCGCTTATGCCACTAATTTAAATCCTCAGCCTTTCATGATGAAATGATGTTTTAAGGATGTTGAATTTAATAAAATATCATTAAAACTTATTTTTACTTATTCTAATGTGGCTGCCAGAAAATTTAAAATTACTTACATGTCTTATGTGATGCTTCTGTTAACTATACAAGACTGAACTGGAATTTTGTACCCTCTACATCTTCCCAAAGCACCTTCCAGGGTTAGAAATTAGTTCTGCTATCCCAAGTAAAGAATTTTTCCTTTTTCTAGCACTTGGCTTCTTAGTGGTAATCCCCCTAGTGCAGAAGCCTGATGCTAATTGGACATCTGAATCCTCCAAGCAAGCTAGTGTAGCACCTTTTTTCTTTTAATCATTGGATTTTCTTTGTGTGTAGTACAAGGCCTTCAACTAAACAGCCATGACCTATTGTTTATGTGTCGTACAAATGACTCTGAGCATTTTCCTGTAGCATGCAAAAACTGGGTTTTAAGCTAGTGCCCATGACTATTTTTAAATCAAAGCATACATAAGGCATTAAGGAACTTTGCATTATACAGAATTGAATATGTATTTTTAAATAAGCTTAGTGTGTTTAAAATTAAATGTCTTCCAAAAAATGAGTGAAAATGAAGTCCCACCATAGCTTTCTATATCTTTTACATCTAACAGTTTTACAATAAGACCAGAGTTGTCACCCCACTGACTGCTCTAGGGCTGTGGTTGTTGTGTAGAAACAACAGGCCTCTTTGTTTCTCACCACTGATTTTAGCACTGTTGGCAGTGAGTGGGACCTTAGCAAGACTAACAGTGGAGAGGGCAGGAAAATGAATGAGGGTATAGCTTGATGTCAGGAACTCTCAAGTCTTGCTAGAGTTTCTTTCATATTCTGTATTTTACATACTAAGGTTCCATGGAAATTTTTTTCCTGTGACAAAAACTATCCTGCTAAACAATAAATTGTAAACGATGGCCCTGAGGTAATTGTAGATATTTATTTCAAATATTACAATGCACACAGTTCAAATAAACTTAAATATGTCAATCTTCATGTGTTCCCTGAGTTAGAACTTTGATCTTGCAGCCTGGAAATACAGCTCAGTGGTAGAACTCATGCGTAGCACATGCAAGGCTTTGGGTTCAACCTCTAGGACCAAAATCCCAACTACTATAAAAGCAAACAAACGAAAACATAAACAAAGATTTTATCTTGACCTAGTGTTTGTTTTGGATTGTGCTGTTCACATTGAAATAGGTGACAAGGAAATTTTGGGTTTCTGACATTAATTTAAAAATTAATTTTGGGGGGGAGTTTCACATAATGGTATCATTAAAATAACTACAAAATTCACTCTAAAAATTAAGTGAGAGATAATCTTGGCTGAAGAAAACTTTATTTTTGCATTTTAAATTTAAAAATGTTATAAAGTAGAATGAAATGTCTATGAATACTGTCTTTCAATGGAAAGTTCAACAATAAGAAAGTCAGTTTTTGTTTGCTCTTGTTAAACAACTGAATATAATATTTTCCTCAAAAAATGTCTTTTTATTTCTCATTCCTAGTTTTTATTAAGTTAAATAAAAAGAACATACACATGATAGTTAGCCATTTGACTTCCAGTAAATATAAACATGAATTCTAATGGTTGCTGAAGTTTTTCTAAGGTTTTGTTATCTAAAAATATTCTTGCTAATAAACACTCTAGCATGCTTTATAATTTTATAGTCATAGTCTTAGTGTGTTTTGAGTAGCTAGGTGATAAATGAGACATAGTTGTTCATTAAGTGTTTATCAAATAAAGACGTTCTGAAAGTTTTAGGTAGATAATTTACACATTCTTCGATTGTCCTAAAAAGTATTTTGTCATGGTCTCTCCACTTCCTGGCCCCTGTCTCTACTTCCCTAATGTGGAGAAAGAACTGAATTTCACTTGAGCCTGGTCTTAAGGCCAACATCAGGGACTAATAAAGCAGGAAATGCCAGAGTATCTGGGCTGGGTGAGAGATTTAGCAAAGTAGGGCAGTAGGCCCCAGTCTGAAATAAAGAAGGATGGCAAGTCAGATCTGGGGCTTTAGGAGAGAGAGCTCAACGCCTAAACTTTCTGTGAGAATTGTTACTTGGAAATCTTGAATAGAGAAATTATGTACAGCTCTCTAGTCAGTGAAACTAAAACTTTGTGTATTTGGAGAGGCTTCTGGCTAAGTGGTATCCTAGGAGTTAGATACCCACTAGTAGGACCAGCCCTTGGAAGTGAATTTTACACCCCATATTCATGGTGAAGACTTCTAAAGAAGGTAGAGGAAAGCTTAAAAAGTCTAGGGAACAGACTCCAAAGCAGTGCCTCTCAGTTGTTGCAATAGTGCGTATGAACCAAGACAGGGAGCTAGAAATACTCATTGATGCTGACAGAACAATACAAAACTAACAAATTGGAGTTTTGAGTTTGGTGTGTTTGGTAGAATAAGAGAGTGGTAAGATCAAAATTGAACTGAAAAAATATTGCCGTTGGTTGAAGGATGTGTTACAGAATCACGAGGAAAAGAATCTAAGAAGTTTTTGCACTGATCCATTCTAAATAGTTTCTTGTTTGGGTTTAAAAAAGAGATTGCAGATGTGTAGGAAGAGTTTGTCCCAGTATGTAAAGCAATTTAGTAACTGTTAAGTAACTTTATATTTCATTTCTAGTTTTTTTTTTAATGAAAGAATAATCTTCATCATTTCATACCAGCCAGAAACTTTGAAAAACAATAGCTAAGCATAGATATAAGTATTATGACTTTATTTTTAAAGGTTCAGTTTTTTGTTGTTGTTGATTTTTTTTTTTTTTTTTTTTTTGAGACAGGGTCTTGCTGTGTAGTCCTGGCCAGCCTTGACAGTTCTTCTGCCTCAGCTTCCCAAGTGCTGGGATTACAGGTGTACACCCTGAATCTGCCAGAATTTCATTTTTTAGATAGTAAAAGATATGTTTTTAAATGTTAGAGGCCAGGGATATAGCTGAGTGGCATAAGTGGCTGCCTGGCAAGCACAAGGTCCTGAGTTTGATTTCCAGTACCTCCCCATCTATGTTGATTTTTGTTGTTGTTTCTTTTCTTTTTTTTTAATTTTTCTTGTTTGTTTGTTTCACAATCTGGTCTAGCATTCCATTCCAGAATGTTTCAAATTAGTGACAAAGAAATGAAGAAATAATTACTATAAGGTTAGCTGTTAGAGAACCCTGTGATGCCAGTAGGACTTGCCTCATGTGAGGATAGCAGTACTCAACTGTTTTCTGATCAAGAGACTGTGTATTTCAGAAAACTATGAGCCATTTGTTTGCAGCCAAGAGGAATATCAGTCTTGCCCAAGCACTTTTTTTTTTTTTTTTTTTTTTTTGCTTGAGGCTGAGCAGACAGGACTGGAGTAAGTTCTTTCTCACTATTTGTCTCAGCCCTTCTAGTCACCAGTTTTTGTTGTATACTTTTGTTAGTGAAGGTGATATCCAGCAGAGGAAAGTGACAGACCTAAAAAAAAATCACCTCTGGAGTCTAACCCATTTTAGGGATGTTAAAAGAGAAAGAGGTGGTAGCTAGGTAGGATGGGGTGCACATTCATTGGCAGACTACATCCTTTTTTTTTTTTTTTTTTTTTGGTACCAGGGACCGAACTCACAACCTAGTGCTTGGCAGGCAGGCACTTACGCCGCTGAGCTAAATCCCCAGCCCTGGCAGACTACATCTTTTTTTTTGGTTCTCTCTTATTGCAAACTGTTCAGTTCATCTAAATTCCTAAATCTAACATGTTAGCAATAAAGAATCTTAACAATTTCAGAGAAGTTCTTGAACAATTTCTAAAAGGAAAAAAAAATTTTTGTAAGTTTTGCTTTTTTCTTTATATATTGCTTTATAGAGATTAAGTTTATAAGTTAGATAGCAGCGTCCAGTTTATTCTACTTAAGATCTGCTGAGAGACTGGGTATGTATTTCAGTGGTAGAGCTCTTGCTCAGCATGCACAAAGCCCTGGGTATTCATATTGATATAAAAACTTAACATTTATATATGTTTCAGTGAATTATGTTTTGAAAAAGTCTGAAAAAATTATTTTAGAAGTCCAAGTTCATTTTTTTTGTTCTTTCTCTTTTAAATAGAGTCTTTGCGAAGAAAGGAGATGTCAGTACCTCCTGGTCAAAACTTCTTGATAGACTTTCTACTTTCCCTTCAGTGGATATCATTATTTGAAGAAACAAAACACAGATTTTTAGGGGGAAAAATTCAAGAATGGGGGAAAACATGAGTTAAACCTTTTACAAGTGAAAGGAAGATTTTTTTTCTTCTGCCATCAATAAAACTATTGTGCTATATATAATATATTTTTTTACTGTGTGTTTTATTTGCCTATTGTTATCTTTATCATTCATCTGATATTAACTCCATACTAGCAGCCTACAAGAAAACTTTTCCTAATTCTCGCAGAATAAACCAACTTACACAGCCACATTTCTTACAAAAACAACCTGAAGCCAAATGGCAATTTTTAGTATATTAGTAGCTGTTACATGAAACAAAGAAGTATTGAAAATTGAATATATTTTTTATGGCACTCTAATAGTTTTTCAAGTGTAATTCAATTTACAAATAGTTGTTCCCTTCCTTTTAAATGTACATTCGATCTTTAAGATGTGTTTGGTTGCAAGTAACAGAAAAATTACCTTTAACCTCTTAAATATTAAGTGAAATTTTTGACTCATTGTCAGAAATTTAGTAGCTTTCAGGATTGATGGTGACTCATCTTTGTCTCACTTTCGCTGTATCTGGGATCCGCTTAATTCTATGGCTGACTGCTTCATGTGGCCACTAGGTGGCTTCCAACAGCTCTCAAAGCTATTAAAGGTCTATGGATTATTTCAAGTATGATCCAGTACTCTAGCCTTAGCACTAAGGTGGTCAGTGGGGACACAGGGTATTGATCTGATAGTCAGGATATTTGCTAAGAGGACAGAGAAAAAGTATTTCTGAAGCAATGAGAATATCCATGGAACAAGACACTTGTCTGAACTACAGACACTTCATTTAACAGACAAAGATAGTCTTCCTTTTGACTCAGTTTTATGAAGCCAGAAATGAGCAACTACAATAATTAGAATGAGAAGGAAGGGATAAAGGGAGGGACAGTGAGAAAGAAAAAAAGTTATCTGAGAAAAATAATTTTCAGATGTAGTGCTTTTCTTTAGTCCTTAGGCATTCTGTTCCAGACTAATTCTTAAGAGGTCTTTGTTTCGTTTTGTTTTGGTTTTCTTTTTTAGCTCACAGTTGCTAGTAGATAGGACTAACAGTATTTTTGTTTTTTTACCACAATCAAATAGGAATAGTGTAGGTCTGGGTGTTGTTTTTTTGAAAGATTTGCCAATGATACTAATGTATATTCTGGGCTGTCCATGGTAGTTTGACAGCTCAGTCAATAAGGAAAGAGGTAGAACTTAAAGCGGTTGAGCTCAAAGGGTAGTTTAAAATCCAGGTCCTCTTGCTTGACAAATGGAAACAGTGATATCTAATGCAATATTAAACCTACAGGAGGTTGTCAGTAGATGGCACTAGTGTTGACTTGTATGTATAATTCAGCAGCCACTGAGAATAATTTGACATGGTTACATGTGGCATATGAATTGAACCAAAGGTATCAAGAACAGCAAGGGAGGCCAACTTGTTTGTTATTCTGATTTTATGTTCTATTCTTTGTTTTTTTTAATTTTTAATTTTAAAATGTTTTTGCCTTTTAGACCATAAGTATTAGTTTTCTAAAGAAAATCCTCTTAAAAATATGGGATAAGCTGAGTCTTCAAACTTTTACCACTTGAAGAATGGTTAGGATTGGTATTTACTTCTTACCTATATCCCTTGCATCCTTTAAGATAGAGTAGAAATAACTAACAGCTAATGAAGTAAATTAAGTTGACTATCAAACATGTCTCAGAGCCCCTTCCTTCTGAGGTAGGATAGAAGAAATAAAGTAGAAAGGACACAAAAAAATTCATAATTAAACTAGTTCATGTTTGTAGTAAATGGTGTTTACATTCATCTCGTGGAGTGGGGATAAATACATAATGCAGCTTGTTTCTTTTTATAGTTCCCTTCCCTCCTACCTCACTATCTTTACCTCTAAATTCCCTTTCCCTATTTTTCTTCTTATTCTTAGCTCATATTTATGGCATATAATGTTTATACTTATTGAGGTTATTAGGGTTACTGTACATGGCTTTGTTAATTCTGCTTACTTCCCTTTTTCCTCTCTCCTCCCTCTCTGCCTTCCAAACCCTTTTTTTTGAGAGAATTATCTCCTTGTTTCTTTCTATCCATCATTATTTTTGCACTTAGCCTTATTCAAATGAAAAATACAATGTAGTTTAAGCTTGTGTGACTGATTTATTTCACACAACATTATATTTTCCAGATGCTTCTATTTTCTTACAGATGTGTCTTTTATCCTTTATGCATAAGTAATATTCCCTTAAGTGTAGTTAAAACATTTTCTTTATCCATTTATCTGTTGATGGGTATACTTTCAGGCTTTAACTATTATAAATTATGCTTATGTAGACATTGGTATGCCTGTATTGCTGTAGTATGGTGTCTTTAACTTTTAGGAAAAGGTATCTAGAAGGGGAATACCTGGGTCATATGGAATTACTAATTTTAGTTCTTTGAAAAATCTTCATGCTGATTTTCATACTTGTTGTACTAGTTAGCATTCCCACCAACAGGGTTCCTTTTTCCCCACTGCCATACCAGCATTTGTTATTCTTTGACTTCTTGATAATTGCTGTTCTTCCTGGTGTAGAATGGACTCTTAGTATTTTTTTAATTTGCATTTCTATAATGCACAGAGAAGTTGAACAGTTTCTCATACATTTGTTATCCAGTTGTACTTCTGAGAAGTGTCTGTTCATTTCACTTGTTCATTGTTTAATTGGCTGTTTCATTTTAGATGGTCTAATTTTTTTGAGTTCTTTATATATTCTAGTTGTTAGTCCTCTGCCTGAGGAAAATTACTTTTTCAATTCTGTAGGTTGTCTCTTCACTCTACTAATTGACTACTTTGCTGTGCAGAAGCTTTTTAATTTGATGTAATTCTATTTGTTGATTTTTGTTGGACTTAGGGTTCTATTTTAAAAAATCCCTTCCTGTGCTCACTTACGTAGCACATATACTAAAAAAATCATTTCCTACATCTGTGACTTCAAGCATTTTACCTACTGTAGCTTACAGTTAGTTCAATGTTTCTGTTTTGATGATTAGATTTTATTCTATTTTGATTTTAGTTTAATACATAGAGATATGGATTCTGTGTCTACCTTCTGCAAGCATATGCCCAGTTTCTGGTACCATTTGTTGAATAGGTTGCTTTTTCAACATGATGTGCTTTTTCACTGCTTTGTCAAAAACCAAAAAGCTAAATGTGTCTGGGGATATTTCTGTATTGTCTATTCTGTTCCATTGATCCACATGTATCTTTTGTGGCAGTACCATGCTAGTTTTATTATAGTTGCTTTGCAATATAGCTTCAAGTCTAGTATTGTGATACTTCCTGTTTTGCTCTTGTTTCCCAAGATTGCTTTTGGTATTCTGTGTCTCTTCTGGTTCCATATAAATTTTAGGATTCTTTTCTTTAGATATATCAAGTAAGCTATCAGTATTTTCATTGAGATTGCATTGGACCCTGTAACAGTTTTGGAAGTATGACCATTTTGACAATATTACTTTTGCCTATCCAGGAGCAGGAAACATTTTTTCATTTTCTTATGTCTTCTTTAATCTCCTTTTTCAAATTACTATAGTTTTTTTTGTATAGGTCTTTCACTTCCTTTATTAGATTAATTCCTAGATACTTAATTTTCTTTGATGCTACCATAAATGGTGATGTTTTTATAGTTTCTTTTTCATTGAGTTCATTATCGACACACAGAGACTTGATTTTCATGTGTTAATTTTGTATCCTGCCACATTGCTAAAGTTGCTTTTTTAAGAGTTTTTGGTGGAGTTCTTTGGTCTTCCACGTAGAGGATTGTGTTATCTGCAAATATTAATCATTTGAGTTCTTCTTTTCCTGTATATGTCTCTTTTATTCCTTTTTCTTGCTGATTGCTCTGGTTTATGTTCCCAGTACTATATTGAATAGAAGTGGTGACAGTGGGCATCCTTATGTTGTTCCTCTTTTTGAAGGAATGTTTTCAGTTTTTACCTATTTAATATGTTAATCATTGGTTTGTCATAAGTGTCTTGTCAAATTCAGATATGGTCCTTCTATACGTATTTTCTTCAGGGTTTTTATCATGAGTGATGTTGGATTTTGTCAAAAGCCTTTTCTGCATCTGTTGATGTAATCATGTGATTTTATCCTGCTTCTTTTATGTTGTGTATTATATTTGCATATGTTGAACTGTTCTTATATCTGTGGGATGATACTTCCTTAATATGCACTGTTTCGAATTTTCAGTTGTCCAGTTTTCACTTGATCTACATATATGGTCTTTCTAAATAATTTTCTGTTCCATGAAAGAGCTTCTTCTACCTTCCAAATGCTTTCCTGCTCAGCGGATTCTTTTTGAGTTTCTCAGATGTGACTTCTTTAGTGAGCCATGTTAAATCTCCAGGAAAATAATTTTAAATCTTATTTTTAAGAAAAATTGTGGCTTCACTCAAAAAATATTCCTAAGGCCTTTAGGAACTGATAAGCCTGGGTCTGTGCTTTTTACCTGCCCGAGTCCAGCTGCGGCAGGGCTCAGGGGTCCCAAAGGTGGTCAGGGAGTCGGTGAGTGAGAGACAGAAAACACTGCACACCAGTATGTGAGTGAATCTGAATCTATTTTTTTTTTGCAGAAGCGGGAGTACTTATTTGTTAACTTTTGGCAGTAACTTAAACCCCAAGCAGCGAAGCATCCCAGGCTTAGAGCTACACAGTGATGATTTTAAACAATATGTATCAATTAATTTTTTCACCTTTGTAAAACTTTAATCTTGTTACTTAGCAATTTATAATTAATTAGCTTGCAAAAGCAAACATGCTATACCCTAGCCCCAATACTTCCTGTTCTATTTATATTGATTCTTTTTGTGAATAGGTATAAAAAATGATTTTATTGTTTCTTAGATGTTTCTTGCTTGAGCAAACTCTGCACAGCTTTTGCCAGTTTTCTTTAGGCAATCTAACTCCCGTTTATGTCCATTTATACTATTTTTATAAAGTTTTTTAAAGCTTTTATTCTTTTCTTAGTTGGCCAGATTTTCTCTTTCTTTTTAACATAGTTACGTAGTGTTTTTTATCCTCTGTTGATTTAATACAATAGAGTGGCCCATTCCTAGCTAACCTTCCCATGAAATTTATTTGATTATATTTGGCCTGTTTTCCTTT
Organism: Hydrochoerus hydrochaeris; assembly: GCA_004027455.1. Lineage (NCBI taxonomy): Eukaryota > Metazoa > Chordata > Mammalia > Rodentia > Hydrochaeridae > Hydrochoerus > Hydrochoerus hydrochaeris. The sequence goes on along the minus strand of PVLA01001017.1, from coordinate 90,201 downwards.
GATATTAACAGTTCTTTGCCCATACTCATCATAAATCCCTGTGCAAGGCAGAGGGGGGTCAGGCACTTGAGGTAAAGATTTCTTGGGTCGAGGGAGATACCAAATACGTCTGTTTATTATATAAACAGGCCCTATATCTATCATAATGGTTGGCACTGGTTTTCTTTTCTTGGGGGCTTTAGTTTGTAATTTCTGATAGAGAAACTTCCCTGGATCAAAGGAAGTTGTCTCACAGGAATTTTGTAAATCTTTCTCCATGAGCTCTCTCATTTAAAGCTTTTGTATAAACTCTCTCATACTATTCACAGAAGGTAAAATTTCACAATTAGCTTTCACAAAGGGGTTATCTAGAGGGTCTCTAGTAACTCCTCTGGAGTTTCTATTTTCGATTTCATATTGAGTATTACATAAAAATATATATATAGAAATTAAACAAATTACAATTATCAGTACAAAACATCCCAAGATCCCCGCGCCCCATTCCCACATGCGGCGTCCTTTTCCTGGAAAAGCGATTCCTCAAAGCGCTCTCCTCCACCCATGGACCTTGTCACAAGGCGTGGATGGACTAGGATGCGGCATGGACGGAAAAGGGCGCCGCATTTACCTGTAAGTATGTCTTTTCAACTGTAAATAGGCTATCCAGTTTCTCCTGTAATATGGACCTTTTTTTGTGAGTGGCCTTTCTCACCTGTTTATGGACCCTCATTCTTAATTTGTGGAAAAAGGCATCATTTTCACCTATAAATTGAACCCCTCTCTTCCCATAGATTCACAAATTCCCAGTTTCTATCCCGAAGTCCTTATAATTGTGTCCAGCTCTAGGCTGTAATAACATCATATCATCTGAATGCCCACACTTCCTCCTGATTGTGTATTCCCCCCGCCATAAATAATTTACATGCCTTCTAAGGACTAGTTCTGAAATTGTGTGTGTGTGTGTGTGTGTGTGTGTGTTTGTGATGAGAATCAGAGAACTTATTCTGTGGAGGTTGAGACAAAGTTCTTCACCTTTTTTTTAAGAAACCTCTTTGGATCCTGTCCAGTAACACTTCCAAGAAAAGTAGTGGCCAGCACGATCTTGTCCATTCCTAGCATGTATTTCTGTCTTTTTGCTCTCCTTTTCCCTTTCTCTTCCTCCCCACTTTCCTAGTTTAAGTTGTTCACTTCTGGCTTCATAGGACTAAGTCTTTGTCCTCTGAAATGAGGAGTTTGTAGTTCACTTGAGCTTCCAGGTGCAGGCCATCAACACAACACCCACCAGCCTCACGCTAGTCAATTTTTCCTATAGTATTTTTCTCACAAGCCTTTCTTTGTGACTCCTAACACTTCCTGGCTAACCTTATGCCAACTAACTGCAAATAAACATGGAAGGAAAAGAAGAAATACATGACTAGCACTGCTAGAAGACATTCATGCACCGTGATGACCAAGTAGAGTGACCACAGTCATGGCAGTGCAGGCCCTTGACTGGCATATGCAGAAATAAGATTCAGTCTGTGTCTTAGCACTTTGGGATGTCAGGGCCTGAGGGATCCTTTCTACTTGCTTGTCTGATGTCCCCTTCTCAGATGGGTAGGCCCTATAAATCTAATGTTTGGTTTATATACAATGCTGGTGTGTTTCCCATTCTTCTATTCAAGCAAAGATCTTGAGGCTGAACATAAAATATTCATTAAGATGATACATTTGCATAAAAAGGCCACAGATATCAAATATGTTTTTTTATAAACAGACAAGCCTAGTTCAATTTTTTGATAACTGCAAAAGGAAAATCTTAGAGTTTTGTGTCATATAGTTTATACAAAACAAGGAGAAAATTGAGTCAAGGGAAGTAGGTATTCAGCAAGAGGCATGGATTCCACACTTCCAGTCCACTATCCTCAGTGCCAGACAGGTGGATGGCAGCACAGGCTTGGCTCTGGGACTGAACTTGGGAGGTTCTTGCAAAATTCAGCAGTAGGAGAAGCACAGACCATTTAACCCCCAGACAGCTTTGGTTTAGTGGGGGACACAGCTTCTGTTCTCCGGTTGCTTTGTCTTTGCCTGGTTTATCAACCAGTGTAGAAGGAGGGGCTAACATGTCACTTAAACTAGGGTCACTCACCATCTACCAATTTGGTCACAGACCTGGGAAAGTTATATTTGGGTTTCCGTATAGAAGCAAAGCTAATCCATGCTTAAGTGTTTCAAAATCTGAGAAATGGCAAGGTTAATAGGTTAATAGATAAATGCATTTAGCAGATGTTTATTTTCGTCTCAGCCTTTGAGAACATAGCTCAGAAACACAAGCAGCACAATGCCTGCTACCTGACTTAGATCCTTCTGGGCTAGAGACACTGGGGCTGTCATTTAGAAATACAGGGTTTATGGAGTTGCTCATTACAAATATTATAAATTCTGTCCACAAGAGGTTCAGACTACTTCTCTTGATAGAGTACAGTTACCAGGAACTCAGTGGTCAAAGGGGGAAGTAGGAAGTTAAACTAAGAACATTTAAAAATCAAAAAGGAAAAAGGTCCTCAGGAAAATACTTAAAAAGTGAATAGAGTGTCTTTCTGGTCCTGCTCTGTGAGAGAGGAGCTAGTTTGCTTGAGGGTTAACTGCTACTTACCTTAGGATGTGGAAATCATAAAGGCTTACCCTCTCTGGACAGTGTCTCTGACCAGCAGAATTAATTTTGGGGGCACCATGGTAACGATTTTCTGTTTTTCATGTGCCTTCTTTCCAAATAACACAATCTCTTTTATTAGTATGGTTAGACTGACAATATAGGCCAAAATATCAAACTATTATATGCTGGTACTATCAAGTACACATTATATATTTCAGGGTAGTCAGCCTTGTAACTTGAAAAAGTTATGATGATATCATATTAAGTTTCATGTTGAGATATCCTTAATATACTGATTCAATTTGGAATTGTTGAAATGACCCTAAGTAACATGACTTGATTCAGAAATGGCCAAGGCCAACCAATGAGACATTTAGAAAAACTGTGAGATGCTTGCTGCCCACCTCATTCTGTCAAGGTAATTTGTTTTAAATAATAAACTTAGAAGAGCTGTAGGAAGAGCTGCAGAAGAAATGCATGAAAAAGGTAGAACTATTTTTTAAAGACCTATTTGTGTGTTAGCTGGCTTAAAGTGTATAGAGACATACATATTCACACAGGCTGTTAAATGTTTTGTGACTCATAGGAAAATGTCAAACTAGAGGATGGAATGACCTATTGTAACTTCAGCGAGCAACTCTTGTTCCTTCATTACTAAAGAATGGCTTGCTAGAGTCCAAGCATTCACAGAACTTCTGCATACGGTTAGGAGACAGCAACAGGAGATGGATTTCCTGCCTGAAATAGTTGAAGAACTGGACAAAATAAATGGGATGTCAGAACTCAAGATTATAAATACAAGGCAACAAAGTATAGTGACTCTTAGGAGATGGAAAACAAACTAAATGAGCCTCACAGCTGATCTTAGAGAAAGATTTGAGGCTGAGGAATAGAAGGGTATCACAGGCAGTGCCTTACTGTAAGTGTCTAAGTTGAGAGACAGAGGTGGAAATTTAGGGAAAACAAGGTAAGTACATTTTGTAACAGAATGCCACAAAGGTGACTGGTAGACCTAAATGTACAAACAAGGGTGACCAAATTATGCAATGATGGTTAATTTTTTTAAAAAAATGTAAAAGATATCTTGTTATTAATCTCCCTCAAAATACTCCCACTCACTCTAAACACACTTATCCCATCATTCTTGCCACTTTTCTGAAGCAGTTTGAGAATTCGTCTTTCATGAGTGATCAAAATAAAAGTATTTTATGTGATCAAAAATGTAAAAATTGCTACCAAATACCACTCATTGGAAAGACAGGCTCATAAGAACACTACAGTGTCTCTTCATCTACCTTAGTCAGTCATGGATGTAACTTCTGGTTCTTTCAAAGTGACCATGCATGGTAAACATTGGAGTTGATTCAGGACATAGAAGCAGCCATGACAGGATGACTACAAACTTTGAAGAGGACTGCCAGAACTGCTTCAGAAAATGGCAAGAATGATGGGGTAAATACGTTCAAAGAGAGGGGAAATATTTTGAGGGGGATTGATGGAATATGTCTTATTGTAATAAATTTCAAAAATTTAAATAGCATATCAACCACATCTCCTATTACCTGAAACCATAAAATATCGGAAACAAAAATAATACTTCTCTGTGACTTTGGGATAGGCTAAAAATTTTTAGATAGAACACTAAAAATGTAATCCCCATGAAAGAAGGAATCAACTTAATTGAAAACCTTTCAATGATGTGGTTAAGGGAATGAAACAAGATATATATGTATTTGCTTATCGGCTGGAGGACATGTATGTAAAATGCTTAAAGAATTTTTGGCACTGAGCATGGTGACACCTATAATCACAACACTCTGGGAGTCTCTTAACATGATCATAATTGAAAAGGAAAATTCTCAACATAAGGAAGTCATTTTACACACCTCTTAACGTGACCATCGTTGAGAAGATTCATCAAACTAAGGGTTGGTGAGGTTATGAAGGAACCAGCATTCTCATATATTCTGGAGAACATAAAATGTTTCTTAAGAAGCCAAGCATATGCCCATAGTATGATGCAGACATTCTACTTTTAGTTCTTTACCCATGATCAATGAAAGCAGATGTTCTTATATTTATACATTGATGTTCATATCATTTTTATTTGTAATCATCCTAAACTAAAGATAACCCAATGTCCATTATGTGAATGCATAAATAAATTGTAGTATATCCACAAATGAAAAACTACCAAGCAATAAAAAGGATTGAACACTACTGATAAATGTCACAAGATAAATGAATCTCTAATCATGTTAAGCACGAGGGGGCAGAACTTTGAGTTTCTGGGAAACACGTATTAGTACATTTACAGAAAACTATAGAAAATGCAAAGTAATCCATAATAGGAGAGGCCAAAGAGTGATCACCTGCAAATAGTAGATTGATGTAAAAGAGAGATTACCGAAGTGTATGAGGAAAATTTCTCTGGAGAATAGGTAGGTTTATTGAGGTTGAATGATAAATTCATAAGAACATACATGCCAAAATTTATCAAATCGTACCTTTTAGACATCCATTTTTCTTTAAGCTAGTTGCGCACCTAAATAACTATATTTTTAAACAGCAATTATAAATAAATTTGTTTTCTTTTTGTCTAACTTACTGAAATGTCAAACATGACTGCTGCACTCAAAAATAGCTTTCCACTCTTCACTGGGTTGTGGTATTAATATAATGATGGTTACAGTTGTTGCAAGGAAATATTAACATCAAAACTATTAATAGCTTCATGACCATTTTAGAGGTATGAAATCTTTCAATTGTTACTGTTAATTTGTAAAGCTCTTAATTCTTAACATATAAATTGTTATAATATTGTTATTTTGATTGTGTTACAACTAAAACATACAATAAGTTGTAAATGGTTTTATGTGTATGCATTTTTGTATGTGCACCTACATTTTCTATTGTTAGGAATAAGACTATCAGTAGTCCCAGACATTTATTTAAAAGGACTAGGGGTTTTGATAAGAAACAGCTACTTACCTGAGCCCTATCTCTTTGTTTCTTTGTAATAACTGTTCGGTTTTCAAGTACTGACAGAAATAACTTGGATACTTAATTGCTACTTAATAGATACTTGTTTTAATTTTATAAATCTTTTTTATATCTTGGAAAAATATACCTAACAGATTAATAGCTGTGGTATTTGCATCATACTGTGAATTATTTTAAATTTTAACTAGCATTTTTTCAAACATGAAGTAAATTTCTCCAACCTATTTCACATTTGATCTATTTAACATCAACTTGCTAAAGGGTGCATACTTACATAGAAGTATTTACATACTATTGGAACACTTTCTTTATATTCAAGTTTAAGTACATTATAATAAATGTTAATTTTATCTTAACCTATTGCTTTGGACTTATGTTAAAACTCAAGCTTGATAGAGGACATCAAATAATGTGATAATCAAATTTGAAGATTTTCATGGTTCTTTTATATGAAACACTGTTATCACATTGAATCTAAGTAATTTTTTGATGTTTTCATGGTGCTAGAAAAATATCCTTTGTATACAATGGCTTCCTGCCAAGTTCTTTGTATTTCTTCAAAATGTTTGGAAATCTTGCTGAGACTCAGGGTACTCAGGAAACTTGCTATTTTCTTGTCCAAACACAACATGGGTAGAAACAGATCTTGGGCTAGCTAGAATGCAGTTCAGTTACTTCCTAAAATAATTTCCTCCACAAACTTGATCAATTCCATATAAATAATTGTGCCACATGTCACAAATAAACTGCTGATGTGAAACAAGTGAACAGAAATTATTTCTTTCAAGTATCATTTATACAAATTCTGGAAACCTGATTTTTGGAGTCCTCATTGCAAATAGTCATGTCCTCTTGCTTAGTTGGAATTTCCTAGGTTTAAGGCCTGAATCTGATTCTTAGACTTTAGGTAATGATAAAAGTATTTGTATGTCAGAGTACTTGATAAGCAGTGTACCAATCACTTAAACACATTTGTAGCATAATGAAACTCTTTGAATTGCTTTTATAGTCTGCCTTACTTTTCTCAGCATTGCCATCTTCAACCACCCAGATTTCCAGAGGGGACCACCATGTCTGCACAGTATTTATAGCAGGGAGGAAGCAGAACAGTGAAGTAGCTGGGAACAAGAGCTCTGCTTGGCTTTGTGATGTTGGTTATATAGCTTAGCCTTTAATATCTGTTTTCCCATTTGGGAGACAGGATATTAGCAGTACTTACCTTGTAGGATGATAAAGTGAGGAAGAGAGAAGCAGCCTCTGACAAAGCCAGATGCTGGCCTGAACCTTGATTCTCCTGTTGCCCATAAATAATTTCTCAGACACCAACATCACACAAGGTCATTGTGACCATGATAAAAGAAGAAAAAAATAAAACCACGCATAGTCATGTCTGAACATCAAAAAACAAACAAGAAAATAAGTCAAATCACAATAAAACCCCTTTGTCTTATATCTAGATAGATACTGTTAAGGTATCCAATCATAGAATTACCCTGCTTTTGATAACATGCAATATTTAGCAAAAGACTTTTGAGTTTGCTTTTCATATGTAAACTGATCAGTCTAAAGAACACTTAACTCTTGTGTGACACTAACCATTTGCTCCTGTTGCCAGACATCACACTACAGGCAGCCTCAAGACCCTGGAGCCTGCTCAAGTGATGAAAAGCAACCAATTTAACCTGGTCAGCCTGTTTATTGGGTCTTACCCATTCCTTCCTGGGAAAACCCCAGTAAAGACTTGCTCTGCTGCTGCATTCTCTCAGTGGCCAGTGTCATCATTATCTCCTGGCACCCTGCATTCCATGACATGTCTCTCCTGAGGTATTCTGATAAACTGTTTTTGTGTGATTTCCTCCCTCTTTCCCCTTCTCCTTCTCTCCCTCTCTTCCTTTCTTCCCTTTTTTTTCTGTCCTGCGATTGAACCAACAGCCTTTGCACTAAAGTACATCATTTGCCCTTTTTTATTTTGAGACAGGGTCTCATTAAATTGCTAGATTGTGCAGGATGAATTTGAACTTGTGATACTCCTGCCTTGGCCTCTCAAAATGCTGGGATTACAGACTTGTGCCACTATGTTCAAACCATATTTTCAAAAGCAATCTTTTTCATTTGCTCCCCATTGAAAAAAACCCCAAAGAATAGTTATATTTTAAAACACCTAACAATCCTTCCTACATTCTTTTATGAAGATGCCCCAGTTTCCTTGGTATGTGGTCTTTTTCATTGCAACAAACCAGTAAACCCAAGTATATTCGACCACAATTGTATTTCTAGTGGTCTTTAGTTGGACACTGATATGAGATTAAAAGAGGTGAACATAAAGCCTAGTGACTGGAAACCTAAAAAAACCTCAATGATATTATGTAAAATATGACCTAATTCCTTTGACTCTGAACCATTAGCTCAGTAGAGTGCAAATAGACTTGTGATACATGAAATTCAGAAGCTACTAGAAAGTTTTGCAATAGAGACTGGGAAACAGATTGCTCTTCTATGATAATAGATAAAGAATTTAATACTGACAAAGAGGCATACAGAAGAGACAAAAATTTCCTGGGTTCTTCATCAGTACCTTATTTTATTTATTTATTTATCTTTTGGTACCAGGGATTGAACTCACAACCTTGTGCTTGCCAGGCAGGCACTTATGCCACTGAGCTAAATTCCCAACCCAGTCACAAATACTAATTTTTAATGGGGTCACGAATACTGAGTCTAGAAGTATCACTTCCCTTGTATCTTATGAAAATCCCACTGCAGTTTCAATGAAACTATGGCAATTGTATACAGCTGAGAGAAATTCTAGTAGATGTACTCACTTGATAAATAAAATATTAAATGGAAAAAGTCTTAAACACTCCCATATTGCTAAGAAATTACTAAGATTTGTTAAGTTATGAGTAAATTTCCTTTGATGTTTGTTTTCTGTATTGATCTGTTGTGTCTTCCTGGTTTCTATTCAGAATCATGTGGGATTTCCAGCACTCATTCCTTCGCTAGGGTACTTAATAAGCCTGTTTCTTTTACCGCAGATACAGAACTGCTTCTGCTACTGGTGCTGTGGATAGGGTTTCTGTTTTCTTTTGGTCTCTTCTCTTTGTGAGCTGTGTGGTCGCATTTGGGACTAAGTTTTACTAAATTCTAAAACCTTTCAGTTTTTTGTGGCTATGATTGTAAAATATTTTTGCCTATGTACTCCCTAAACATTAAAATAAAACAATCAGCTTTTAACATATTTTAATTTGACATAGAACAATTTTATCAGACATTTACAAATTGCAAAGAATATAATTCTTGCCGTGCTGGATTTGTGCTTTTAATGTATTTACAATTCTCTGCAAAGCTTGAGAGCTGCAGTTTTAACTCATTTGATTTTGAACAATGTTCACCACTTTCTATAGCTTAGCAAAAAACAGTCCTCTTTGTCAGACAGATACAGGATGCACACAAAAACTTGGTTTAGAATAACAGAAACTAACATGGATGCAAAAGCTTTAATCGAGAGAGAAGGAAAAATGGGTAGGAGCTTTAGTTTGAGCAGAATTGCTGAGGAGACACAGGTCTGACAGGTAAGTTACAAAAGAGTGAACTAACTTTTATGGCACACTGGGGTGAATTTGGGAATGGTAACTTTCCACTGTGTCATGAGGATGGCATTTTTTGAGATTTCTTCATATTTTAGGAGATCTTTTTCCAGTGTAAAATGTGGATCATCAGCTCTTCTCATCCTTGGAGCCATCATGATGCCCCTCGAAGTGCTAAGAGTATGGGATAAAGGGAGGGTGCATTCCATATCCTGTTAGCCATCGAGGACAGGGGAGAGGATGCATCTTCCCTTTCATTGGATAACAGCTCCCAGTTTAGGGCCCTGGACCCCAGTTACACTCCCCATCTTATATCTCATTCTTGGTGAGCCAAACAGGTAAAATCCCTTTAGAAAAAGATTTTTTCTTCTTTTTCCCATGCATGTGTGCATATTGCATATGTGTATGTATGTATATGTATGCATATTGTATGTGTGTATGTATGTATATGTATGTGGGTATGTGTTTGCATATGCATATGAATGTGTGTGTGTGTGTTGTATGTGTTCATATGTGTGTATGTGTGTGCCACAACATGTGCAGCAGTAGGGTCCTGAGAAGGAGCTATAGGGGATTAAGAAAAAACTAGATATATAGTAAAAAGAAAGCTGGAACTGGGTGAGACCTGACCTCCCTGATGGAGAGGCAGCAACAAGTGGTCTATGTCTTTATTTATACAGAGTAAAAAGGGGAGAAGCGTGTGGTAGAATCAGAAGTGCAAGGTCTCAGTGTTTTGCTGAGAACACTGAGAGTGAAACATTCTCAGAACTGTCTATGCTGAAATTAATGGGAAGGAACACCAAGGCCAGACACCTACCAGACTTGCCTTGCTCTAGTCCCAAGGAGTTTGTTGACCTCCAACTCAGCCATGGCTCAGCTGTTCCACGTGTGTGTGTGTGTGTCTTTGTTTATTAACTGAAAGTATGAGTCAGACAATTAAGAACCACTAGGGTGTCTGCTGGTAATCTGGTTGCAGAATAAACCATTTTTGGCTTTGTTGAGTGCAGGAAAACTGCTACCCACCATGCTGGTTCCATGTGTGTGATACATAAATCTTAATAAATCTCTTTTGCTCCCATGCTTCTGTTCATCACAGCAGGAGATGATGAGTTTGGCTGGTTTAGTCCTTTTCAGGAATAATCAATCTGCCAGTACTGTGAATCCGTCACATCAGCAGCCTGACACATGGAGCTGGGCCTGGGTAGTGGCCTAGTACAGTTGCATGCCCAGTGTCCAGTTTTCTTGTATTTAAAACAGGAACTCTTTCCTTGATTGGCCCTGGGATTTCCCTTGGGCAACTTGGGTGTGCTTAAAACATTGCCAATTGTCATAGCTATAAGTTTGGTCTGTCTTTGTTCTTGGTTCTCTTTTTTATCCTCCTCTAGATACTGATTGTTGAACACAGAAAAGGCTATGGGTCAAAGGGGTCTGGAGGTCCATCTGAAGTTTTTGTAACTTGTGCTGCATATTTGGGGCTTAATGGTTAATGAAATGCTGTTCCATTAGTGCATGTCCCTCTTTGAAAGATGGTTCTGAGTTTATATATTTACAAAAAGCTTCTACAAATTGGCTATGAAAGACAGCTGGATTTTCCTCTTTGCCCTGTGTCACATCTCTCACCTTTTCACAATTAGCAGGGTTCCTATGTGCATCTTTGTATTCTCATGATCAGAGCAGTCATCATTTTAGAACTCCTGTTTAGTCCATCTCCATTACGATGGTCGCAATTGTGTCAGCAGAACAGTAATTTCTCTGGGTGATTCCCTTCTTTTTCTGCAACATATTGTTTGTTTGCATGTCTTCTAGCCTCTCATAGAATACTTTATTTTTCATCTGGGATATAGCAAGTGACTAAGACAAATTTGACATCTTGCCAAGGAGGGGTTTTTTAAAAAACAAGGGTTAAAGTTTGAAACCCATCTGAAAACCTAATAGGATCTTCCAAAAATCATTCTAAATGTCCTTCAAGTTGTTGGGTATCTGCCACCGATAAACAAACCTGTGCCTGAGTGGTTCCCTTACTTCTTGGACTACTCTTAGGTACAGGATGAGCTGTGAGGTGGAAGAGGAAGAAATATACTTCAGTGTGTTTTGCAAGGCTTACAGCTACCCAAGAAACATGAGGAGCGGGTGGGGAGTACCAGGATTCTCTGGGGAGCTGGTCATTGATGAGATCTCTAAGTCACTGGAGGGTATGGGACTGATTCAGTGGCCTGAGGATTATAAGGAAGAGGCTGAGGAGACCTCCCAGTGTGGTTTCTTCCATCAAACAGGCGGGGGATTGAGGAGGGGCTCATCAATGACCTCAGTCTCCTTTTTTGGACCGTGGTGGTGGTGGTGGATGGGGTTTCAGTAGCATATCTGTGGGCCCTTGCAGAGGGCTAATTTCTGATAAAGAGCCATAAAAGCTTGAGCATAAGGATTTTAAAGCACTTTCCTTGTCTTTTGCAGAAAACTAACTGAAGAATAGTACTGTTCTGTTCATAGACATCTCCATCTTCTGCAAAACATTCCCGGGTGACAGTAGATATCATGGCTGAGTCAATTCAGTTGCCTAGAGATACAAAAGTGACTGGCTCTGCTTTAACTTTCTTCTCTGGAACACCTTTCCCCAGATCAATAACAATAATTGGTGCCAAAAAGCAACCAAGTCAGACCTTCTTTACTCTTGCTCTGTCGATTCAAAGGCCAAATGTTTCACCGTGACTTTTTTTTTTTTTTGGTACCAGGGATCAAACTCAGCAGGTGCTTACGCTGCTGAGCTAAATCCTCAGCCCACTATGACTTTTTAATTGTCTCACAGTGTTCTACTCCTTTACTTAAAAAAAAAAAAAAAGGCTGGGAATGTAGCCCAGTGGTGCAGCGCCTGCCCGGCAAGCACAAAGCTCTGAATTTGATTCCAGTACAAAAACAAAACAAAACAAAAAACCTGGTACAAAAACGAACAAACAAACAAAAAACACCTTTTTAAGGTTGTTTTGTTGGCTTGTTTGTTTGTTTGTTTTTTATTTTTTTGGTACCAGGGATTGAACTCACAACCTTGTGCTTTTTAGTTTGTTTTTTAGAGACAGGTTCTTCAAGCCCTGGGTTCTGTCTCTTCAAAATGTAAACCTCGAGGGAGACAGCATGTTTTATTCCCTAATGTCTAACATGATGGAGCCTAACTTTTAGGGCACCTTGTTCCAAATTTCCCACAGAAGTGAGAAGTGCATTTTTCCTCTGGATAAAGCAAATAAACTGATGTTTAGCTAAAGGTGAATAAAGGATAAAATACTGGTAGCATATGATAGTGCCAAATCCTAGTATTGGAGAACTAGTTGTCCATCTTTCCTCTTCTCCTCCTCCTCCTCCTTCTTTTTTGATTCTTTTTGGACAGGTTTTGCTCTGTAGTCTAGGTACTCACTATGTAGTTTGGGCTGATTTCAAACTTGTGATAATCCTCTGGCCTCAACCTCTTGAGTACTGGGATTATAGGCGTGTACCACAATGTCTGGCTAGTTGTTAATCTTGAAAATTTGTTTGCAAGAGGCCTTATTTGGCTTTCTAAAAAGATAGGATGTCTGTCACTGCCATCCATACCAGGTTGTTTGTGATATGCATTATGTTTTGGTTTAATGTTTATTCAATGATTAACCTGGCTTCTGTCTGCTATTGTTGTAGAGAGGTTTTCTGGGCTGATGGAAGATTTTATTTTTTTCTGTTTTCTTAACAGGTGCCAATGTTTCTTATCACCACTTTCACAGGAGAAGCACTGAGCTAGTATACAATTCACAGCTCTGGGGAAGCTTTATTCACTGCCTCCAGGGCCACATGCTCAGCCTCTGAGGGTTCTCATTGACTCAGAGGCTCATGTCCTTTTACCTGTGTCTTGTGCTGAGTTACTCGTGCTGTTCAAGGGCCAGGTTTGGTGTCAGCAAATGCACAGCAAGTGCCAGGCTTGGGCAGACTGTCCTTCCAGGTGTCTTACTGGCTAGCAGTTGTCTTTTGCTCTTGGTTCTGTTTTGTTCTGCTCATCAGTGGAGTTGCTCCCTCATCTCTGAGGGCATTGCTATTTTTTTGTTTCCTGGCTCTGGAATCCAGACTGTGAAGAACAGGTGTCTCAGAAGAATGCTGCAAAGATTACCCCCACCCTCAGTCCCAGAAGGACCACTCTTCTGCAGTATTTCTGTGCCTTTGCCTTGTTAGTTGACATGGTTTAAAATCTTCTTTCAGTGTTCATTAAAGCTAGAAAAAGCCTCACCACATTTTAAACTTCTTTTTTTCTCTACCTGTTTGGTCCCTCTCCCTGTCTGGTTCCTTTAGGATGGAGCATTGACAGGTGGCAGCACAGTGCTGTGTGATTTGAAACATCCCCTCTGTTGTAGAATTTAAGAGACAGGAGACACCAAAGAGAAAAACAGGAGAGCTTTATTTTTGGATGTATATCGGCTCAGCTGATAAATCCAAAATGGCTGAGTAAGGGGCAAAGCATAGGTTCCAGCTTTTATATATTTGGTTAAGAGGCCTGGTCTTTTGCATGGAACCTGTGGGCAGACAGAAGGAAAACAAAGGCAGTTTGTCAAGCTGTGACAGTTTTGTATCATGGTGGCCCTGCTCAGACATAACAAGATATAATTGGGACCAAGAGGTTATAAAATTTCACTTACATGGACAAAAATTACTGCTTCAGCTCCTTACCATTAAAGTCCTAATTTCAGTGGCACATTAAGCCATTTGCCTTTCTAGGCCACACTTGTCAGTTATGGCAAGGTCTTTTTTTTTTTTAATACCTTATTTCCATGCCATTCATAATAGTACACACTTGAAATCCTAGTACTGAGAGGTTGAGGCAGGAGGATCACAAACTTGAACCCAGCCTGGATAACTTAGCAAGATCTTGGTTCAAAATAAAAATAAAAAGACAGAAGATGTAACTAAGTGAAAAGACCTAGTTTTAGTCACCAGTACTGAAATGCATGAACAAATCCGTGATTTCCTTCACCTAAAATAGGGAAAAGTTATACTTCTTGCTCATTATAAGCCCCTTACAGGTTTGTTTGTTTGTTTGTGGTATGGAAGCTTGAATCCAGGGCCTTCCCTTTGAGCTACATCCCCAGCCCTGTTTTAAGAGTTTCAATAAATTGTCCAACCTGAGCTGGTACTTTTGGACCTCCTGCTCCAGCCTCCCAGAGTGATCTTATAATAGAAAGTACTATGTAGCCAGAGAGGGATTAGGCACTCAAGGAAGTCACCACAAAAAATAAAGATATGAGGGTTGTGGCTGGGAGCAATTCTGAAGAGAGGCAGGCCTCAGGATGGAAAAGCAACAGCCAGGCCCACAAGCCTCCCCAGAGATAAATACCATTTGAAACTATACTGTAATTGACACCACCTGGTCTGCTGAGCCCAGCTAAGCATCAGACACTCATAGGTGGGTGACCAGAACATCCAGACCCATACTTCCTTTCTCCAAAATGTATTTATTCTTTCCACATATATATGCTACATAATTCATTTTGCTATTGAATCAATATTAGCTAAGTGATTATACTTTTAACCTTGTAGTTTGATAGTCATTTGACTCACATTGTACCCACATTATGACTGTGTTGTATTAACTATTTCTGACAAAGAGCCTCCGTGGCCATCCACTCAGTACCCCTCCTAGAAACCCAGGAGCTATTCTTACTCATCTTACTTCCAATAAAACTCTCCTGCTTCCTCCCTTGGTTTTTTACTTCATTCCTCAATGTTGTGAGACCAGGATGTTGGTGCATCTAACATTTAACATGTTGGCAGTTACATTTTTTTCTGTATTAGCGGGATAATAGGCATTCATCACCACACCCAGCTGGCAAAGTCTCAGCTGGAATGTGAAATAGAGAGTTTTCAAGAAATTACCAGCCACAAACCTTTATCTGTAACTCTGAAATTTAAAACCTCTGCAAGTTCAAGATTTGTGGCAAATTAATTTAGCTGTGAAACATCATCTGAAATGATATAAAGCTTTACATGGAATTTATCTATATAGTGTGAGTATTCATATTTCGTAGGTGAAACCTTAGTGTTTGATTGTGAGCTGCTCCACATAGCACTTGAAGGTATCATGTGATATGCCATTATTTTACCAAAACCCTCAAAATTCTTAATTCAAAACACCTCTGGTGATAATATTTTAGACATGGGATCATGGAATCTATATTACTTAATAGTTATTTATAGGTACGGGAAAATTTATATAAATTCTAAGACAAATAACATTTATATGTATGCACTTTTGCAAATTAATGTAAATATTTTTCCTACAATTTTGAAAAACACTAGAAGCAATTTCTTTTGCATGCTCTACTGCCATGTGACATAGCAATTTATTATTCATCAAGTATTTCAGACTCATAATTCTTGTACCATAAATGGTGCATTCACATACAATGGAAAGAGAACCAAAGAAGGCAGGACAAATTTGCAATGTGCATTTGTGGTTGGATCTTCATTTTAGGATCTTTGCTTTTACCTATGAAGGGTCAACCTGCCCTTTGAGCATGTTCATGCTTGGGTTGCAGGACAGGAGACTTCCCAGGTGGTCAACCTGTTCACACTTGGGCTGCAGCAAGGGAGGCTTCCCAGAACTGTTCCATCCACAGGGGTCGGTTCTGCCCATCGGAGTGCCCAGTGACAACCCACCACGTTACCCTCTGCTGCTCACACCTGGCTTGCCCACAGAGCCCCGCCCCCAACAACCCTTAAAAACTCTTTCTCCAAGCCAAACGGCAGCTGTCTTAGTCTACAAGGCAGCCCAGCCCCGGCCCAAAAAAGCTTCTTTCTCCCAGCAGAATGTCTGGTCTGGCTTCGCAAGGGATCTTCTCTATCAACCTCCATTCTTTTTCTGGTAAACCATTTGGACAACCTGGAAGAAAACTCAAAGAACTTGTGATTCTTAGTAGTAGAACTGGTCTTTGCAGAAGATACTTTATGGAGTGGTAGAACTGGGTGTAGTCAAAATTTTAGCCCACACCTTTGTGGTTGTGGTAGAATTTCTAGAATATATCTCAGTGTGTAGAATGCAGTAAGATAGTAACTGGAAGTCTCCATCTCATATTCACCACCTACTGGTGAGACTTTGGTCATTTCCTTCACCTCTGTGAACTTCAGCTCAGAGCTTATAGTAAGGATTGAACGCACCGTGAAAGGGCGGTTGTGAGGTTTAAAAGGATAATTTCTGTGAGGTATCCAGTCTGGACTGTACTCATTATAGATTCATGACAGATGGTAGCTGCTCTTGTAAGACTCCAGACTAATCACCCAGTGCCTAGAATTGGACGTTAGGTTAGACTGGAACTCTCATGCCTGCAGTGTCGATAATGCCCCAGAAGTGACAACTGTCCTGCATTCACAGATCACTGAGATCTGTCTCCACTAAAGTCACTCTTTATGCTTCAGGGAATCACACTTTACCATGTGCTACCAGTCTTTTGTTCACTGAATAGTCAACTAGTCTTCCATCATCCACCATGCCTACTTGGCTCCCCACCTATCCCACTGAGTATTTTTATATGTTCTCCCTAGTGGATGTCAGAAGAAAACCTAATACAATTTATTTAATAAGTTGCAGGGAAAAAAACCCTTAATACTGCTTTATAAGCCAAAATTAAAATTTTCAAACATGTACTATATACTCTAAACCACAATTTAATAAATAATGGGGGAAGTTGCCATTCTTTTTGACTATTAAACACAATTTATCATCCTCTGAGAATTCATTTAACATGGCATTTATTAACATAATACAATTTTGGTTTTTATTAAACTCAGTTATAATTTCACTTAAAATTATGAAATTTAAAGTGAACCAACTTAAAGTACCTAAATGTATAATTTAAATTTCTTATAAATTCTACATCTTCAAAATATAGAGACCAAAATGCATTTTATTTTTATGCTTAGGTGACATCAGTTAAAGAAATTAAAAAATGCCACTGAAAATGTTGCTCTTGGCTGGATATTGTTCAGTGCATGGCACCTGCCTGGTAAGTACAAGGTCGTGAGTTTGATTCCTGGTTAAAAGAAAGAAAGAAAGAAAGAAAGGAAAAGAAAAAGAAAATGATTCAGTTGAACAAGTAAAAAAAACAACACTTTTGCTAAATGTTTAATCCCTAGTTTTTCCACTAAGGAAAAGTGAGATGTTAGTGAATTTATCCATCCACCATCTATTCTGTCATGATTTTATTCATTTTTTTCAGCCAACTTCTAATTTAATTTTCAGCTTCCCATGCCAGTGCTAAAATACTTGAAATAATCATCTTTAAAAAGAGGATATTTTTATTTTGGCCTATTGTTTCAGAGATTTCAGTTCATGACCATTTGGTCACATTGTTTTGGGGCCTCTGGCAAACCAGTACATCAAGGTGGGAACATGTGGTAGCAGAAGCTGCTTACCTCATGGAAGCCAGGAAGAGAGCAGCAGAAGAGCAAGGGGCTGGGATCCCATATCCCCTTCAAGGGCACACTCCAGTGACATAGCTTCCTCCCATTAGGCCTCACCTCTTTAAAGTTCCACCACCTATCAATAGTGGCAAGGATGCTACCAAGACTTAGCACACGGGTCCATGGGGGGAATATCCCAGATCTAAGCTATAGCAGTCACTTAAAGCTGAGGCTCTGCTAGATTCTAAAAGCATTGGCATTCTCAATCTATTCTTAAAAAGCTTAAGAGAAAATATGAAATTTGGTACAACTCAGAAAGACATTTCCTTGAACTTAATAAGGTAGCATTTAGGAAGACAAATCATCTTTAAAGGAGACAGAAGGAAAGATGGAGAAATCATGGGTCTCAAAACCAGAATCTCTGGTTCAGATTCTGGTGCAATTCACTATTAGCTGTGTGAGCCGGGGACACCAGCTAACAGGCCATCTAAGCTTTAATTCTGTTGCCTATGAATTAGTGGAGATGTTACAGCATTACTGTGCAAGTTTGTTCTAAAGATGCGTTCAAACAAGCAAGTCACAGTATTCTGACAGTAAATATTCAGTAGATTCCAATTTTAGTTCCTCTGTCTGATTTCTTTTAATTCTGATTTTTAAATTTTTTTTAAAGTATCTGTTTCATTCACTTAGCCATTTATACATTCACTTAACATATACAATATACCTGATAGAGGTAGGTACTGGAGAGCCAAAGATTATTGACTCAATACATTTAGGTAGAGAAGAAAGACCAGCAAATAAATATATTAATTACAGGACAATCAAAGACAGGAAGGATGCAAGGAGCCCAGAAAAGAACATGCTGCCTTTGCATTGGAAGGTGGGGGTGAGGAAAGTATGGATTTGTGGTTGCCTTGGCAACTGTTAATCCATAAACAGGTCCTATAGAAAGTCTTTCAACTAAGTCTTTGGAATCTTTTTAAGAGAATCCTTCCATGCATTTCTTGGCTGGCAGTGAGATGTTATAAGGAAATCCAAGTTGACTACAGGTGGAGGCAGAATCTAAAACCTCCAGTTCTAAACCTACATTCCACTTTTCACCAGGTGTCCTTGGGCAGGTTGCTCAAGCTTCCTAAGGATATGTTTTCTCACTGAGAATAATAATTATATCTACTGCACTGAATTCTTTTGACTCTTAGGTGAAAAAGTTATCTAAACCATTGAACTCCATGGTTGCACATATTATTTAATGGATATTGGCTGAATATCTTGAATTCTAGCAACTATTTAAGAATTCCTGCAACTATTGAAATAGATCTTTTTAGAAGAACACATTTTATTTGTAATAGCAAAAATAAAAAGGTTTCCTGATTCCTATCAGCCATGTCCTCTCTTAGTTTCCTATTCTCTCTGAGGTCTACCACTGGGAGAAAATACAAGTGCAACAGTGACAAAGACTGGGGGGCTCGAATTATCCCTTTCATCATAACATGACTTGTGTTGCCCTGTGTGGCCCAGTAATACAGTGAGGGAACAGACTGTGCTTGGGGATATTCAAGAGCAGATGTGATAGCTCTGTGTAAGCGCTTTTCTTTGAAGAAGATATTTGTATCTCCTTTCTTATTTTTCCTGCTCTTTCTTTCATTTTTCCCTTGCTGTGCTGAGATATAAATTGAGGACCTCATACATATTAGGCAAGGTTCTGCCACTGAGCTGAACTTCCAGCTGCCATTGTGTTTTCATTGAAAGGTGTAATCATGGCCATTATGACATGGAGAACACAATAATTTGTCAGGATTCTCTACAATATAAATACTTTTGAGCTTAAATGTGTTTATCGTCTAGACAAATTCGACAAATTCTATATATACAGATGATGTCCCAAATGATGGTTAAAAACAAAGTTACATATACTAAATACAAAGTTTAAAGACAAAGTTACATATACTAAATACCACCTACACAGAAGACATTTTCATGAATAACTTATATTTTTTAAAAATCACTTTTTGAGCTGCAGTACTTAAATGCAAATGTCTCTATTTTTGATGACACTTATTAGTTTCATGGCCTTCTCTTCACATTTCCTGTCACACACACAGACATCCACTTGTTCTCTGTTACTGTGATGCTTAGTACTCAAGGTCGGAGTTTGGCTTTGGTTTTCTACGTCCTCTTCAAGAGTATCACTCTGAGCTGAGAAGCAACAGGGACAGATGCCAAAACCTAAACCCTTGCAAACTTGTCTGCTTCCTCTGCTCAGGAGCACACATAATTCATGGACTTAGGGAGCCCTGCCACACCTTTGGGTTGTGCTATTAGACTACAATTCATCTTGAGAGCCAAGGGATTCCAAATGTGAAGGTCAAAACCACTCAGAAGTTGCGCTGGCTTGTCTTGGGGCCTCTACCAAGCCCTCCAGGTGAGGCTTAGTAACCTGGATAAGATTTCACTCCCGTTTCCCAAAAGTTCAGTGGAGTGCTATAAAATCTTACAGGCTTCAAACACAGCTTGGACTTGACTCTGCTCCTGGAGGTCCGGGAGGTCTTTGAGGCAAGATAATTATTGCACCTGGGTGACACTGCCGCATACCCCACCCAAGCCCTTGAGGCTGAGAACCCCTCTCAGTTTCTGAATGCACAGGCCCTTGGCACGAAGCAAACGCTTCAGGGCGCTTTCCATTTGCCCTTGCCAAAAAGCTGCCGCCAGAGTGCAAAGCGCCCGGCTCGCCAGCACGGCGCTCCGCGGCTCAGGCTCAGGTGCGTCCTCCTTGTCCTCTCCGTGGGTGGGAAGGTCCCCCAGGCCGCAGGCAGCGGCTTGGCATGCCGGGTTCATCAGCGATCTTCTTGCGGTGAGCTGAGGCTCCCCAGAGTGGAAAGCAGCCAGGCTTTGAGATTTTGGATTTGCCAGTTATCTTCCTATGTCCCGTGGTGTGTTACTTTCCTCCAGTTCTCAGGGCAGAACGTGGCAACTTGCTTTTTTTTTTTTTTTTCTTTTCATTTGGGTTTGTTTTAGGACAGAGAATTTTAAGCCCCAATTTTGCATTTCCCGATTATAATCTGTTTGTTAATTTGCAGCACAACTTTTCAAAGCCTGGCGGCATAACCTGTTAAAAATCTCCTAAGAATAGACACTTGCTAACTGACTCGGTTCCCCATCCCCCTCCCTTTTCAGGAGGTTATTTCTTCTTAGCGTCTAGCTTATAACATCTTTTATTAAGATCAGAAATTTAATTATATACATATTTGAAACCTGAACCCAGTAAGTCTGTAGATCCCTTGGATGCCATTTGCCAGGTGTGCAATCACAGTAAATGTGCAAAAACTTGGCACAACAATTAAGCTTAAGTTAAAACTGGCTAAGGGACTAGCTTTTTAGACAGGAAAAATAGCCTCTGTAGACATGAAACAAAATAAGCAAAATGTGTGAAATATGGGAGAAATGAAATTACAAGGACTCTATCCATATAAAATATGTTGGAGAAGAGAGACATTGAAGGAAAAGGGGGGAAAACAAGAACACGAACACTATCACTCGTAAACCAGAACTGATTTCTCCTGCTGATGGAAGGCAGAGTCCACTCAGCTCCTCTCCCCTGTGTCCTTGGATCCTTCCTGAACTCAAGGAGCCTCCGTCTCCCCTCTACATTTGTACATAATCACATCCTCCTGTGAGTCTGTTCACCTTTATGTGTTATAATTTTGTGCTTCACATCATTGTCATGATTTATTAATGTGTCTCCTTCTAGATTTTAAGCTTGTCAAGGTCAGGGATCATGAGAACTCTCTGAGACAGTACCTCCTGGGAGGAGGCTGTCAGAGACTGTTTGCTGTGTGAGGAGAGAGGACATGGCAGGGGTGGGCATGTGATGCCCCAGCCAGACAATCCGATCATCCCTTCATCCAGGCATGACCTGACTGGTGGAGAGCTGCCTCTGAGCCCGAGGTCATACCCTTCCCGGGGTGGCTATGACAAGTGCCTACCTAGCCATCTGTGCCTAGCTGGGGGGCACCTCTGAAACGCCATTCTACTCCAGAGCTTCTCTGTGGCCTTGGCCAGTGTTCTGGGACTCTTGCAAGTTGACCTTTCTCTCTGTTTACTCCTGTTGTTCCTCCTCACCTCTTCAGGTTCTTGTCCTGCTTTTGTTCCATACTCTTCCCCAACTGCCACTCTGTACACCAGGTCCATTTTAGAGTCTGTTTCCAGGAGAAATCTACCTACATCTTTTAGCTGAAGTTAAGGAAATAATAAGGGTCCAAGGGTAAAAAATATAAGCAGAAGTATTCTAATATATTTAAATGGTATGGGGTTCTAAAGTAAATTCAAAACCAAGAAAATAGAATAGTCTGGTGGAAAGAGTAATAACTGAAGAGCCCCCGGACTGGTGCTTGTGTTGACTCTGCTAAGTACCCAGTACAGCACCTCCTGAAAGTCACTTGGGTTCCCCTGGGCCTCTTGTCCTCCTCCACAAAAGGAAGGAGTTGAAAGAAATTATCTCCCAGATTCCTCTGCTCACTAACGTTCTGCCAGACTGAATTTGAAACTTTAGGAACATTTAGTGAGAATGTGGCTGTGAACACAAGGTTTCCAAAGATGACCTCAAACAGTAAATCCAGGAGACAAAGGTAAAGGAATAGGAAATGTAGCATTCAGAGTTGCAGGCGGTGATATAACAACCCACAGAGACTGTCATTCTGACAACTATGTGTGAGAAAGAGATTCCTTTGATAGCGCCTTGTCTAGAGATAAATGCCGACTTTTAAAGGGAAGTAAGGTAAAAGGACGAAGGGGTCATGGGCTCAGTAGACAGTGGAAATTTGGAGAGATTAAATCAGATCTAAAAACCACAATCATTGACATTTGAAATGGAGAGACTGACAAAGGAAAACACTTTGTACTGTCAAAAGTAAAATTTACAGAATTCAAGAAATTTGGCCAAAAATAAAAGTTGGAAGTTTACTTCACTTTGAGCTCAGGACTAACCGGTTTATATTTTACCTTTAGTTAAAACAATGGTCATTTAACAAGTAATTATTAAAAGCCTATGTTTATCAATTAGTTTCTTTGATATAATCACAGAAGGAACAAAATAATAAGAACTAAATTCTGGCAAAGGTGTGGATAACAGAATAGAAGAAAAATGGAACCATCAGGCTCCAAGATAGGAATCAAGGAAGCTCTGGGGATCTACCTACTGGAACGATAGATAATCTTTTCTGGCTTTTAATGTGTTTCATTCTGCTTCCTGTTTCTTAGAATTCAACTTTATGGGAAGCAAGGGAGTAGGTAAGTTGAGTCACTCTTACTTTGGCTGGAAGATTAGGCTGCCTGGCTGACAGTTGCACCAAGATTGCATGTGTTTGGGGTGAGCCCAGGAGGAAAATTAAGGATCTGTTATGAAAAGAAGGGAAGAATGATGGATTCCAGGCTGTCACAATTTTGGATCCCTTGCCTGCTTTGTTAGATGGGTTTATGCTGGTGAGAGGCACAGGCACAATCCCTGCTCTCAAGGAAACTGCTGCCTGGTGAGAAGTACAAAGGACATTGCAGAGGGGCTGGGGTGGGAAGAATGAGGAGCGACTGTCAAGGAGTAAGAGGTTTCTTTTTTGGGATGATGAAAATATTCTGGAATTAGATAGTGATGATCAGTGAACAATGTTGTAAATATATTAAAAATCATTGAACTGTACATTTTAAAATGTTGAACTTTATGGAATATGAATAATACAATAAAGTTATTACCTAAAGTAATGAAAAAACAAAACAAAAACCTAGTATATGGCAGATTCAATTAGCTACTTTCTCTGATAAAAAGACAGATACACCTGCCATCACTTCCTTTTCTTCCTGCTTGGGACATCATGCTATGCCATTGTACTACAGCAGCCTTATGTGACCTTGAGGGTGAAACACCAAGTACAATACTGCAGGAAAAGGAATGAGGAAGCCTGAGGTCTTCATCCTGTCATCAAAGGTGCATCCTTGTTACTTGTAAACTTCTGTTAGTGAGTTCTTCGATACTTGCAGATGAGTGAATTTCTAACTGATATGCAGGGAAATATTTAAATTATGGAGTCTGGGAAGAACTCTGTTGTGTGTATTTGTTGGGTGCTGAAGATTGAACCCAAGGCTGTGCAAATGATAGACAAACATCTACTACTAAGCTACACCCCTAGCCTCCATAAATGACTTCTTAATGATCAAAGACAGTGACATTTGCTTCTCATCATACTCAGCTTCTCAGTAGCTTTGTCATTATTGCCTCCTCCTGCCTCAGCCTCCTGAGTGCTGGGGTGACTACTGTGTGCCACCATGCCCTGCCTACTTCCTTCTTATAATTACTCATCTTTGATTAACCTTTTTCTTTTTTAACTTTCAATTATGGGGAATTATAAACACATATAAAAGCAGAAAATTAATAAAGAGGCGTAGGTACCTATCACCCAGTTTCAACTCCTGGCTACTCTTGTTTCATCGCACCTTTAAGTAATGCCATTTTACCCCTAAGTATTTTAGCTTGTTTCCCTAAAAGAAAATAAATCTTTTAAAAAGCATAACTATAACACCATAATTAGATATAAAAATGAAGAATAATTCTTTAACATCAAATGCATTCTACTTGGTTTTGTTTTTGAGCGCTTGAATTCTTTTATGGAGGGTGGGATGGATAACTTCCTGAGTGATTATGTTACACTGCATGAACTTGTGGGAAGCTCTTCTACTCTGGCCAGTAATCAAGCCGATACTCTGATCACTCATCTGCCTCTCATGCTTGTGCCCCCCCCGCCCCCGTCAACACTGACTGTGAGAGGCAGAGCAGGGCTAGGCTCCACTGGCAGAATCTGAAGATTATTTAGAAACATGGGGGATTTTGCTGGGTGAAAGAACTGAAGAATTAAAAAGGATTCCTTTGGGGGTGGTGAGAGGCTTGAGGGAGGAAGCACTGACTGTTCTCTTTGATTTAAGCCTCCTGGCAGTGAATAACTCTTTAGGATGTTCACCTATTATATCCTGATAAACTTTTTCTTAAAAATCTATGCAGACATTTTATACCAAAGCACATTGAAACTTCACTCCTATGCTGCCTCCTCAGACCTGCCCTGCTCCATGAAGAGCACCCCAGCTAACCAAGACCTGGGAGCCCTCCTCGCCTCTTCCTTCCCTTCCCTGCCCAGTGCCCATGTTAAGTTGACTCACGTTCCCAAATTCATGGGTTGAAATCCTAACTCTTGAACTATTGAATGAGACAGTATTTGGAGAAAGGGCATTAAAGAGGTAATTAATTGGGCTCTAAAACCAATGGCAGATGTCCTTCGAAGAAAAGGAAGCGAGGACACAGATCTGCACATGGAAGGAAGACGAGGTGAAGGCAAGAAGGGATGGCCAGCCACAAACCAAGGAGAGAGGCCCCAGAATAAATACTCCAGGCCAATCCTGGACCTCAGACCTCCAGCCTCCAGAACTGTGAGAAAATATATGTCTATAATTTAGGCTGCTCAATCTCTGGTACTTTGTTATGTCAGTTACAGAGGCTAATTCATTACCCCATGCCTTCCTTGCCATGATCTGATTTACTGTCCAAAGCAGTGCTAAGGGAGGCTGTCAGAAAAGTACAGGCAGTGTGCCCATAATCGACCACATACATACAACCATATAATCATATATCTCTGCTTAAAATCCTAAAATGACTCTGTTGCTGCTGGACAAAACCTGGCTCCTTGGCATGGGAGCTCCTTGTCTTCTCTCACCTCTCTTCACCTGTGTTCCAGCCATACTGAATGACTTCCACTCCCTGATATGCCACCGTAGCTCGTGCTACCTTTGGAAGTGTATCTTCCTAACCTGCAAGTACTCCCTTCCTGTATCCTATTGTCCTGTCAAAGTGTGAAACATTATCCTCTTTGTCAGGCACAGGTCAAGCCCCATTTCCTTTGGCAAACAAACCTCTCTTAGCCTATCCCTTCAGATAGAATTGCCTTCTTTCCATTGTATCCACTTTGTACCTTACCCTGCTCTAGAATACACTTGCAGCATACTGGGGGCTAAATTCAGGGCCTTTGAGCTACTGTTATGGTTGATACATTGTTTCAACTTGAGAAGTTTAGAAGTTTAACTAAGAGACTCATCAGGGAGCCTGGTTCTTCCTTTGTAAACATCCCCATATCCTGCAAGAGGAGGGCAAGGAGATTTTATGAGTGCTACACTGGCCCTGAGTGGGGGTAGGGGTAATGGCATGCATACAATATAAAGGAGGGAATGAGACTTGCTCTTCCATCCTTGTGCTCTGGCTGCTTTTGCTGGCGGCTGCCTTGAAGTGCTGCCCTGTGCCATGCCACCCTGCGTTGGAGCCATAATGGATTGAAACCTCCACAAACAGTGAGCTAATTCAATCTTTCCTTCCTTCATTTTGGGTATTGAATATTTTGTCCCAGCAACAAGAGAAAAATAACCAAGATAGCTACATCTCTAGCCACTTGTAATTTTTAATTTTGAGACAGGGTCATGCTTAGTTGCCCAGGCTGTGCCCAAACTTTGGGTCTTCTTGCCTTAGATTTCCATAATGCTGGGATTACAGGTGTGTGCCATGGAGCCTGACCTTGTAGCACTTTTAGAGCTATTATTTTATAATTTATCAAATGCTTAAAGGCAGTGACTGCAGTGTAACTTTGCTTGCTTGGAACTTAATAAAATACCTGGCAAATAATAAGTGCTGAAAAATGGTGATCAACTGACCAACCAAATGAAAGAATCTATAGAATTAAAACAGAGTGCTACACTGGCTCTGAGTGGGGGTAGGGGTAGCAGAACTACAGAGGTGTATTGTCAGGCTTGGCATAGTGGCTCACACCTGCAATACTAGTTATTTGGAAGGCTGAGGCAGGAGGATATCAAATTTAAGGCTAGCTTGGACAACCTAGAAATTCGCTGTCTCAAAATAACAGCTACAAAAGGGCCAGGGATACAGGTCAGTGAGAAGACCTTGGGTTTAATCCCAGTACCAAAAAAAAAAAAAAAAATCAGTCCACATGTACTACCTGATGACAGACTTCATGTTGTTGTGATAGTAGTGATTCAAGCCAGGATTTTTGCACTGAGTTACGTGCCTGATGCTTTTTTATTTTTTGAGACAGGGCTTAGCTATGTTGTCCAGGCTGGGATCAAACTTGCTTTGATCTTGCCTCAGGCACCTAAGTGCTATGATTACTGGGAAGGGCTACCCTATGCTGGCACAGGTGAAAATTTAAGATTTAAAAAAAATTTTATTTAAAGAGAAAAAAAAAAGGTAGAAATATTACAAAATTTCAAAAAAAGGATAAACAGTAAGAGATCACTGGTTGATAAATTACATATTGTCCTTTTAGAAATAGTTGTTGAAGTTACAAAATTAAAGCATACAAAGTAGACATTCAAGCAGTGAGACTGCAAACAGATCTGTTCAACAATCCAATAAGAACTTAGAAGTATGGTTATCAATCCTATACACTTAAATATTCATGCAGTTATATCTTTTATAGCACTTCCTATTTCCTCTCTTTTTTTACAATAGAAATTATGCATTTTTAAAAATTTTTATTTGAAGGGAAAAAAAGCAAGAGAAAAAGGGTAGAAACAATACAAAATTCTAAAAGAAAAAAGAAAAAACATTAAGAAATCACTAGTTAATAAATTACATATCGTCATCTTGGGTGTAGTTGTTCAAGTTACAAAATTAACAGACACATAGTAGACATTCAAACAGTGAGACAGCAAACAGTTCTGCTCAAAGATCCAACAAAGATTCAGCAATATGTTCATCTATTTTACACACTCAAACAAGCATGCAGTTATATCCCTTAGAGCCCTTTCTTTTCCTCTTTTTTACAATAGCAATTACACATTTTGGGTTTTATTACTCTTGTACTTCTTATCACTTCTTATACTATATGATTCTTATTTATTTCACTAATGAGGATAGTCTCAAGTTGTCTCCATTTACCTATGAAGACCTCAAGATCATCCTTTTTTATAGCTGAGTAATATTCCATTGTGTAAAAATACCACATCTTTTTCATCCACTCTGCAGTTGATGGGCATCTTGGTTGTTTCCAGGATTTAGCTATCACAAATTGTGCAGCTAAGAACATGGGTGCACATATATCACTGTGATATGAACTTTTCAGTTCTTTGGGGAAAATACCCAGGAGGGGAATAGCTGGATTGAATGGGGCTTCCAAACCTAGTCTTCTGAGAATTCTCCATATGGATTTCCATAGTGGTTACACCAGTCTACATTCCCACCAACAGTGGAGCAGTGTTCCTCCCCCTCACCCCGCAGCCTCGCCAACATTTGTTATCAGTTGATTTCTTGATGGCAGCTATACTTTCCGGAGTGAGGTGGAATCTCAATGTTGTTTTAATTTGCATTTCTCAAATGACCAGTGATGGTGAACATTTCTTCATGTATTTATTTGCCATTTGTATATCTTTCTCTGAGAACTGTGTGTTCATCTCAGATGCCCATTTTTGGAGAGGGTCTTTGAATTTGGGGGGCTTGATGTTTTTCAATTCTTTATATATTCTGGATATAAGTCCTTTGTCTGAGAGGTTGGTGGCTAAAATTCTTTCCCATTCTGTGGGTTTTCTTTTCACTCTGTTGGTGATTTCCTTTAAAGGGTAGAAACTTTTCAGTAATATGAGATCCCATTTGTTGATTCTTTGAAGTGTTTCCCATGCAGTTTGTGTTCATAAATTCTCTGCCTACTCCTATGTCTCCAAGATTTCTACCTACCTTGTCTTCCAGTAGATTTGGTGTTTCTGTTTTAATATTCAGGTCTTTGATCCATTTAGACATCAGTTTTGTGCCTGGTGATATGCATGGATCTAGTTTCAGTCTTCGGCATGTGGAGAGCTAATTTTTCCAACACCATTTATTAAAGAGGCTGTCCTTCTTCCAGTGGACATATTTAGCCCCTTTGTCAAATATCAGGTGCTGAGTGTCTTTGTAGTTGTGCTTGCATCTTCTAATCTGTTCCATTGATCCTCAGGTCTATTTCTTTGCCAGTATCAAGCTGATTTTATCACTGTGACTTTGCAGCATAGATTCAAGTCAGGAATTGAGATGCCTCCTGCCTTGCCTTTGTTGCCCAGAATTGCCTTTTGCTATTCTAGGTTTCTTCTGTTTCCAAATGAATTTTAGTAGTGTTTTCTCTAGATCTGTGAGGTATGTCAATGGTATTTTATTGGGATTGTGTTAAATCTGTATAACAGTTTTGGGAGTATGGCCATTTTCACAATGTTGGTTCTTCCTAGCCAAGAGCAAGTACTATCCTTCCATTTTATAATATCTTGTTCAGTCTCCTTTTTCAGTGTAGTATAATTTTCAGCATATAGGCCTTTTACAGTTTTAGTTAGGTTGATTCCTAAGTATTTCATTTTTTTAGATGTCATTGTAAAGGGCGATATTTCCATTTCTCTCTCGGTGAGTGTTTTGTTTGTGTACAGGAATGCTATTGATTTTTGAGTGTTGACTTTGTATCCAGCTACACTGCTGAACTTGTTTATTACCTCTAGTAGTCTTTTAATGGAGATTTTTGGGTCTTCTATATAGAGTATCATGTCATCTGCAAATAGTGATAATTTAACTTCTTTCTTTCCTATCTTACTCCTTTTATTTCTCTCTCTTGTCTGATTGCCTTGGCTAGTGTTTCCAGAACTATATTGAAAAGTAGTGGTGAGAGTGGACATCCTTGTCTCATTCCTGATTTTAAAGTGAAAGCTTTCAGTTTTTGTCCATTTAGTATAATGTTGGCTGTTGGTTTGTCATAGATGGCCTTTATAAGGTGAGGTAGACGCCTTATATTCCAAGTTTCTGAAGGGTTTTTATCATGAACATGTGTTGGACTTTGTCAAAAGCTTTTTCTGCATCTATTGAGATAACCATGTGCTTTTTGTTTTTGGCTCTGTTGATGTGGTATATTACATTTATTGATTTGCATATGTTAAACCATCCCTGCATTTCTGGAATGAACCCCACTTGGTCATGATATATAATCTTCTTGATGATTTGCTGCATTCTATTTGCCAGTACTTTATTGATAAACTTTGCATCAATGTTCATTAGTGAGATTGGTCTATAGTTCTCTTTTTTGGTTGGATCTTTCTCTGGTTTTGGTATCACAGTAATACTTACTGCCAGAAATGATTTAGGGAAGATTTCTTTCTTCTCAATTTCATTGAAGGGTTTAAGGATTATTGGCATCAAATCATCTCTAAATTTCTTGTAGAATTCAGCTGTGAATCCATCAGGACCTGGGCTTTTCTTTGTTGTTAAGTTTTTAATTACATTTTCAATTTCAATAGCGGATATTGGGTTGTTCAAAATTGTTATGTCTTCTTGGTTGAGCTTTGGTAGTTCATGTTTCTAGAAATCAGTCCATTTCCTCTGTGTTTCCCACTCTATGTGAGTAGAGATTTTCAAAGTAGATATTCATGATCTTTTGAGTTTCCATGGGATCTGTAGTAATTTCCACCTTTTCAGTTCTTACTGCATGAATTTGGGTTTTTTCTTTCTCTTGATAAGGTTAGCTAGGGGTTTGTCAATTTTGTTTATTCTCTCAAAAAACCAGCTTTTTGATTCATTTATTCTTTGTATTTTTTTTTTTTTTAGTTTCAATTGCATTGATTTCTGCTCTAATCTTTACAATTTCCTTTCTTCTATGAGCTTTGGGTTTAGCTTGCTCTTCTTTTTCTAGAAGCTTGAGATGGAGCATTAGGTTGTTTATTTGTGCTTGTTCTGTTTTCTGGATATTACAATTTACTGCTATATATTGCCCTCTTAAGACCACTTTTATTTCATCCCATAGATTACAGTATGTTGTTTCATTGCATCCCATAGATTACAGTATGTTGTTTCATTGCATCCCATAGATTACAGTATGTTGTTTCATTGCATCCCATAGATTACAGTATGTTGTTTCATTGCATCCCATAGATTACAGTATGTTGTTTCATTGCATCCCATAGATTACAGTATGTTGTTTCTGTGTTTTCATTGAATTGTAGGTACTACTTTATTTCTTCTTTAATTTCATCTGTAGCCCACTGGTTGTTCAAAAGGCTGTTATTTAATTTCCATGTATTTATGCAGGTTTTACAATTTCTTTAGCCATTAATTTCCAATTTCAGTGTGCTGTGGTCAGATATAATGCATGGGATGATTTAAATACCTTTGCATTTACTTAAGAATGTTTTATGAGATAATATATGGTCTATTTTGGAGAATGTCCCATATACTGCTGAGAAGGATGTATATTCTGGTGTGATTGGGTGGAATACTCTGTAAACATCTACTTAGTCCAGTTGCTCAAAGGTATGAATCATTTCTGTTATTTCTTTGCTGAATTTTTGTCTAGTTGATATATGTCTTTGTGACAATAGGCTGTTAAGATCCCCTGTTATAATTGTGTTCTTGTGTATTTGGTTTTTCATGTCCATTAATGTCTGTCTTAAATAATTGGGTGCTCCTATATTTGGTGCATATATATTTATAATTTTTAATTCTTCCTCTTGAATTTTTCCACTAACAAATATGTAGTGACCTTCTTTATCTCTTTTAATCATTTTAGGTTTGAAGTTCACATTGTCTGCAATTAGAATAGTTACCCCTGCTTTTTTCTGGGTTCCTGTTGCATGGACTACTGTTTTCCATCCTTTGACTTTTAATCTATGAGTTTCCTTTTGGGTCAGATGTGTTTCTTGTATATAGCATATTGTGGAATCATGTTTCTTGATCCATTCTGTCATTTGATTTATTTTTATGGGTGAATTGAGGCCATTTACATTTATGGATATCACTGATATGTACTGGCTTGGCTTTGCCATGTTATGTTCCAGTTGTTTGCTTTCTGCTTTTCTCCTTATTTAATTGCTTATCCTACCTGGTGGTTTCTTTCTGTTGTTTTTTTTGGGATTATTATCATTTTTATTTCTGTGTAGTATGCCTTTTAGTACTCTTTCTAGGGTCGGTTTGGTGGACATGAATTTCTTCAGTTGTTCATCATGGAAGTATCTCATTTCTTCATTAAATTTGAATGAAAGTTTTGCTGGGTACAACAGTCTGGGTTGAAAGTTGTTTTCTTTCAGGGCTTGAAATACCTTACTCCAAGCTCTTCTTGACTTGAGGGTTTGTGCTGAAAAGTCTGCTCTGAATCTAATGGGCTTTCCTTGGTAAGTGAGTTGTGTCTTTTCTCTAACAGCTTTTAGTATTCTGTTTTTATGCTGCATGTCTGAGATCTTAATTATTATGTGTCTGGGTGTGGATTTATGTTGATTGTGACTGTTTGGTGTTCTATATGCTTGACTTATCTGCATATCAGATTCTTTCCCCATGTTTGGGAAATTTTCTTCTATTACTTCTGTGAATATTTCGGCTACGTCATTTGCATTGACTCCTGCCTCTTCACTGATGCCTATTAATCTTATATTGTTGCTCTTGGCATCATCTTGAAGCTGTTGGATTCTCACTTCATGCTACTTTGCTATTTTTAAAAGTTCTATCCTTTCATGATCACTAATTGTGATTCTGTCCTCAAGGTCTGAAATCCTATCCTCAGCTTCATTTAAGCAGTTTTGCAAGGTTTGAATAGAATTTCTTGTGTTTTGGATGTCTCTTTCAGTTTGTTTCATGAATTCTGCATGTTTTCTATATTGTTCATTCAAGGTTTCAATCAGTTTCCCATGCTCCTGTACTTTTTTCTCAATTTCTTCTTTAGCTGCACTCAGCAACTCCTTTACTAAGGTTGTTATTTCTGTCTTTATGTGGGAGAGTACTTCTAATTTGATTTCCTCTATAGCTTCATAGAGTTGTTTTTTTATTTCACTTGCTATCTTTTCAGAGGTTCCTGGTGTGTTACTTTTGGGGTCCTCTATTTCAGTATCTCCTGCACTTGCTTCTGGTGGACTAGATGTTTGAGACTGCATTTTGCTTTTTCGTTTTGTCATTTTCACTCTGCCTGATGTTTTCTGTGTGTAGGAGGTGGTCACCCACACTCTTTTCAGACTCATCAAAGTCTTACAGTTAGTTGGAGGGGGCTTTACTACTGTCCTATTTACCCACTGTACACCTCTATTTTTAGGGGCATACTCACCACACTGGCACAGTTAATTCACTGTAGTCCAAGGTTTGCCACCCGGGAGCTAAACTCCCAAGTTTTTTCCATGTGCTGGGATTCCACCACAGTGCGCGGTCAAGGCCTAAGGCTGGAATCCGGGTTTCACTGGCTGCTTGGTGGTTGCTGGGCATGGTCCAGTTGGGCCCCTGTCCCTGTGTGTGGCCCTGGGTGGTCTTGGACACAGCACGTAGTCTTACCGCCTGGGAGCAGGCTCAAAGTCCCTTTCCATGCACTGAGATTCTACCAGAGCACAATGAGGGCCCAAAGCTGGAATCTGGGTCCCACTGGCTGCTTGGTGGTCACTGGGCATGGGCTGAGTGACCCTGTGTGTGGCCTGGGGTGGTCTGGGACGCAGAGGGTGGTCTTACTGCCTGGGAGCAGGCTCAAACTCCCTTTCCATGCCAAATTTAAGATTTTATACACACACACTTGTAATTGTCTTAGAACTCTTAACAGGGACTTGAAATAACAATTTATTACTCAATTTTGAGTTTAAATATATACTAAAATTGAGTTAATTACAGCCCTTAAAATTGGGTGCTTATTTTCTTAAAGCATAAAATTATGGAAAATGTATTTCTGAAAAAGAATTAAAATTATTTCACCCAATGAATTTCTTTTTCAATACATTTAATTTTTAAAACATTAACACAATAACTGTACATACTTATAGGACACAGTGTAATAATCTGGGACAAACATACACCCATGCCATGATCAAAGCTGGCATGTCCCCTTCTCAAAAATTCAACAGTTCTTGCCATGCCTTTTGTAGGCACAGAAATTCAGAAGAAGCAAAGTGCCCACTGTCACAGAGCCCATTCCTGCCAGAACTACTCTGATACACTTATGCCACTTCCCACAAAAATGTTCTATTTAGAATAGTGTAAGGAAAAGAGATTTTATATGCAACTAAAAAAGAAAAAAGGCAACAACATAATTGTAGTAGATTTTGTCTCTTAAATTGTTTCTAAGTAGAACACTATGAATGAACTTCATTCAATATTGATAGGTCCTTTGGAATTGGGGTATTTTAGAATATTTATTTGTTGTTGTAAAAGTTGCACTTGAATAATGTATAACATCATGTATAGTCAAATTACCTTTGAATAATGTATAACAAGAAAGATTTTCTTTATTCACTGAGAGTCTTTCTTTCAAGGAACTACAAGTATTTTGTGCACTTGGGTTATGGCTTGTGTGCAGTGCCTTTTCACTTAGCATTTTGGATACTGTGGTGCTGAATCAAATATCTAAGAACAGCTGTTAATAACCAGACAGACATCTTAACATAAACAAATTTACATTGTCTACTGACCCGTCAACACAGTTTGGAAGCACTGTCTTCGTCCTGAAGAATGTTGACTTTGTTGCAGGGAATCCTCACTGACCCTATCCTGCAACTGCTCATGGAATTCAGGCATTTGGGTGCTGTCAGAAGAGCAGCTGGTCCACAGGCTTCTGTGTGCTGCCCTGTCACGATGTCTGTGACAGGCGTCAGCACAGGTAGGAGAGATGAACATGCCTGCTTTCAGAACGCAGCCTTCAGCTCAGCGAGCGACAGAGGAATACAGCACAGCTTTCTTGCTTTGGAACTTCAGTCAGCTTTCTCCTTGATAGGCAGGGAGTAGTGACAGTAGCCGTGGGTCTGGTGGCAGACTTGTGTGGGAGGTTTCCTCATAATCACCGCAAGCAGTATGTACTAATCAGGCAGAGATGTGTGCAGGTGATCCAGGAACTCGTGGGAGTCACAGTGAAAGTTCTTTCAAATTCCAGGAAAAATTGAGAAGTGCAGAAGGTCCTCTCACAGTTAGTGGGGTAAGATACATTCAATCATTTTTTTTCATTTTATTGGTACATTTTAGATATATGTAATGATAACATCCATTATAGGGAATTTGCACCTGTATACGATACATCTTGTTTTTTCCCACTCCCCTACTCTCCCTCCAACACTCTTCCCCTCCTTATTTATAAAAGCTTTATTTTCCTTTTTTTCTTTCTATTCTGTTTTTTTAGTGTCTCTTTTTTCCTCCCCCTCCTTGCTCCCTTCTCATTTGAACATTTTCTTCTATCTACTAAAATTTTGGTCCTTATTCATACTTTTGGTTTCTTATACTAGAGAAACATTGTGATTGTTATACATGTGTGTCCTTTATTTCACTTATGTTCTCAAGGGTTTCCATTTACATAGAAATGTCTCAAGTTTATTCTTTTTTATGGTAGAGTAGTACTCCACTGTATGAAAAAAACTATATCTTCTTTATCCATTTGTTTGGGTTGTTTCCAATATTTAATATTCTATTACAAACAGTGCTGTTATAAACATGGGTGTACACACATCACTGTGATATGATTTTAATTCTTTCAGGAAAATACCAAGAAGGAGAATAGAGGGTCAGATAGAACCTTTAATTTTGTTTTTTTGAGGAATCTCCACTCTGATTTCCACAGTGATTTCACTAGTCTACACTCCCACCAACAGTGGAGAAGGGTTCCTTTTTTTGGTTTAGCCCCTCCAGCATTTGTTGTTGGTTGATTTCTTGATGATAGACATTTTTTCGGGGAGTGAGATGGAATCTCAGCATTGTTTTAATTTGCATCTCTCAAATAACCAATGATGTTGAACATTTTTTCATATATTTATTTGCTGTTTCTACTTCTTCATCTGAAAAGTGTCTATTCATTTCTATTCATTTTGGATTGGACCTTTAAATTTGGGGGAGGAGTTCAGTTTTTTGAGTTCCTTCTATATTCTAGTTCTGTTTCTGAGGAACAGCTGGCAAAACTATTTTTTCCCAACACTGTGGGCTGTCCATTAACTTTGTTGGTTTCTCTTGCTGTGCAAAAGCTTTTTCATAAGATCAGATCCCAGTTGTTGATTCTTTGTGATAGTTCCTGTGTGATCAGGGTTTTGTTGATAAAATCTTGGCCTTTAGGAGTTCTACCTATTCTATCTTCCAGCAGATTTAGTGTTTCTGTTGTAATATTAGATCTTTGATCCATTTTGATTTTAGTTTAGTACAGACTCATTCAATCATTAACAAACCTGTGCCAGTGCTCCTCCTGGGACTGGAGCTACAGCAGTGAATACAACAAAGTGTCTTGCCCTTGTGGACTTTATACAAAGTATATGTGGGTGAATAAATAATAAACACATTATATAAGTATATTGTCTACAAGGTTAAATGCCATAAAATTAAAAATAACAGTAGAGCACAATAAATGGATTAGCAATATGAGGAAGGAAGAAGGTGGTTTGGCTAGGCGTTCTTAAGATAGTGATATGTACACTAAGAATTGAAGATGGTAAGAAAATAAGCCAGGCAGGTATCCAAGAAAGTATGATTTAGGCAGAAAAAGCTAGAGCAGATGTCCTAAGATGGGAATGTGGTGGGCATCTTTGACTAATCCTAAGGAACCAAGAGCAGCTGGAGGGGAATCAGCAAGAAGAGTAGTTCAGAGAAATTATCTGGGACCAGATTACCAGGGAGTGGCAAGGTCTTCTAGGACTTTTACTCTAAGTAAAATGTAAAGTTTTGAGTAGGAAATTTTATGATCACTTCTCAAGATTTCTACTGTATCAAGGATAGTGCAGAATCTAGGAAGCTAGCTAAGAAAATGTTGCAGTCATGAAGGGAAAACTTAAATTGGATGGTAGTAGTGGAAGTACTGAGAAGTGATTAGATTCTGGATTTTACTAGTAATACTAATAGGATTTGTTGGGTCAGAGAAAAGAAGGTGGGTGTGAAAGATAGCTAACTTGAACACTAGGAAGGGTGAGGTTGCCATTAAAGAGATAGGAAAGTGAAGGCTTGATAGGTTTTAGCAACGTCATTTGTGATGTCTATGGGTGATCCAAGCAGATACATTAGTTAAGGAATTATTAACTTGAATTATTGTGCTTAATTATTGTAGCAAATTTTGAGGGGATATTTGCATAAAAAGCTATTGTACCTTGTTAAAAGTTAGATGGGTCTATGGCAGAAATAAATCAGCAGTTGAATTTTCAGCTTGAGCTAATGCCATCTACTTCTACAGTCTAAAATCTTCGTGATACTTCCAGGCAACTCTAGTTTTGGGTCCACTTATTTCTTTTAATAAAAGTAATTGTCTCTTTGTATCCTTGTCTCTCCTATTTAATTAAGAGCTCCTTGTAGTCAGATACTATGTTTTCTTTATCCTTGTCTTCCAAGCAATTGGCAACCTACTGTCTAGAGGCAACTAATGAAAGCCTATTGAATGAAGAAATAAATTACTTTTTGTCTTCAGAAAAGTCAGCTAATTGTCTTTCTTTAGCAAACTATTTTTAAATATTTAAACCCTCTGTTTTCCTCTTAATGTCCTTAATTTATTCCCATAAAACATAATATAAAGTAAAAAGCTATTATCAAAAGAGCATTATCATTAATGTAAACTTGTTGTGGGTGAACATAATGTGTTTTTGTCTTCTAGTTAGGTCTGTTCTGTATATCACTATACACTATATGGCTGATGAAATCTATACTCTCCCTTGCAACTCAAAGTTTTTCCTTGGACCTGGACTAGTGACCCCAACTGTGAGCAGTTTTGAAACCAGAGACTCAGGCTCTACTGCACTGCTCATCTTGTGAATTGGATCTCCTTTCCAGCAAAATCCTCAAGTAATTAATGTACACATTAAAGTTGGAGAGACAGTACTCCACTTGTTTTTGTTAATAAAAATTTATTGAGATACAAAAGATTTCTCTGTGTTTTATTTTACCTGTGGCTGTTGTGTGCTACACTTACAGAGTCCTGACAGAAATTGGATGACTTTCAAAGTCTAAAATGTTTACTATCTTGCCCTTTGAGATAGATTCCAGTACAGGAGATAGGAAATGCTAAGTGCCTTGGTTTGATCACTATGTATCATATAACATACTGAATTACCACTTTGTATGCCACAAATATGTATAATACTGTCAATTGAAATTAAAAAGTCAATTTGAAGACTTTGCTTTTGAGTTCCAGTGTTATTAATATTCATACGCTTCCTTTAGAGGTCAAATACCATGTGGAAATACTGAGACCTAGACCTGCACAGTGACCCTGATTGGCAGGGGAAGGTCTGTGCTGAGAGGTATGAGTGGAAGGCCTGTATGGCAGACTCTACCTAGCTGATCAACCTTGGCACCTCACTTAGAACCTGTCAGGGCCCCAGTGACCCAAAGCAGTTGGGGAGCTTTGGTATGCTGTGTGGCATGAGCTGAAGGCCTACACACAATACTCCATGTAGCTGTTGGTATGCTACTCAGAACCTGATAGAGTCCCACCCAGCAACCTCAAGCAGCTAGGATGCTTCAGAGTGCCATATGGTGTATGCTGAAGGTCTGGCCAGTGTACTCTCCCCATTTGAGGAGCCTTTGAGTGCTACTAGGGACCTGATAAAGCCTGACTAATGACCTCCACTTAACTGGGGAAATTCCATGTAGTACTGACAGACATTCTCAACCCAGGAAGCAACCGAGAAGTTTCATTCAACTTCCCCAGGAGAACACAGAAAAATGACAAAACAAAAGAGCAAAATGCAGTCTCAAACCTCCAGCCCATCCCCAAAAAGCCTAAGAGATGTGAACAAAGAAGAAAGTGTAAGCCATACATCTGAAACTTCTGAAATAATAATAACTCCATGAAGTATTAAAGAAACAACTCCATGAAGCTGTAAGGGAACTCAGAGCAGAAGTAATCTCCCAGGTAAAAGAAGAAATGATAAATGTAATAAAAGAAAAACTATATATAGCTAGATAAGACATAGTTAAAAAAATTGAGGAGCACTGCAAAAAGATGGAAACTCTGAATGAACAATATAAGAAAGAAATAGAATACATGAAACAGATTCAAAGAGATATCCAGAAAATCAAAAATTCTACCAAAATCTGGCAAAACCACCTGAATGAATGTGAAGATAGACTTTCAGACCTTAAATACAAGATGACAAAACAACTTGAATGAATGTAAAGACAGACTTTCAGGCCTTAAAGACAAGTGAACAAGAAAGGAAAGATCTTTTAAATATAACAAGGAATCAGGAAATAACAATTCAACAGTTGCAAAATGATGCAAAGAAAAACAATATAAGACAGATAGGTGTAAAAGACAAAGGTGACAACACAAATAATATCAAAAGACTATTTACAAAAGTAATAGCTGAAAATTTCCCAAACAAGGGAAAGGAAACTGACATACAGATAAGTGAAGCATATAGAACTCCATTAGCAATGACCAAAATAAATCTACACCCAGACATATAATAATCAACATCCAGAAATTCAACATAAGAACAGAATATTAAAAGCTGTTAGAGAAAAGAGACAGATTACCTATAAAGGAAATCACAGAAAACTTCTCAACACAAACAATGAAGTCAAGAAGAGCATGGAGTGAAGTATTTCAAATCCTAAAGGAAAGTCTTCCAACTCAGATAGATGTACCATACAAAACTGTCCTTCAAAATTGATGGAGAAATAAAATACTTCCATAACAAAGAACAGAAGAACTTCATGACTACCAAACCAACCCTGCAAAGAATACTGAAAGATATTTTAGGTAAACATAAACATAACTATGACTCCAAGAATACCAACAGAAAAAACCACTAAGCAAGGCAAATGTGAACAAATGGACTTAGTAGATGTGTACGGAGTGTTCCATATAACATCAAAATATGCATTCTTCTCAGCTGCACATGGAACATTCTCTAAAATAAACCAAAATACTAGCCCATAGAACATGCTTAAATAAATGAAAAGAACTGAAATTCCCCCATGCATATTATATGATCATAGTGCCATGGAACTAGAAATTAATGACAAAAGAAACTGCAAAAACTCCATAAACATATGGAAATTAAACAATATACTCCTGAACAATCAATCAGTCACAGAGAAAGTTAAAGAAGAAAATAAACAATATCTAAAAACAAATGAAAATACAAGTACAAATTACCAGAACCTGTGGGATGCAATGAAAGCAGTCCTCAGAGGCAAATTTATAGCACTAAACTCCCACATCAGTAAAAGAGAATGAACACAAATAAACAACTTGATTCTATACCTCAAAATCTAGAAAAAGTAGAGCAAGTCAAGCCTAAAGCCCAAAGAAGGGAGGAAATTATAATGATCAGAGCAGAAATTAATGCCATAGAAACTAAGAAAGCAGTACGAAGAATTAACAAATAAAAGAGTTGTTTCTTTGAAAGAATAAATCTAATTTATAAGCCCCTGGACAACCTTATTTTAAAAAGGAAAGAAAAAAACTCAAATTCGTGCAATAAGGAATGAAAAGGGTGAAATCACCACTAACTGGAGGAAATACAGAAGATCATCAATATCTACTTCAAAAACCTTTACTCTCATAGATTTGGTAACACAGAAGAAATGGACAGATTCCTATATACATATGAATTACCAAAGCTGGGTCAAGAAGATGTAAAACTGCTAAATAACCCAATTTCAGTTAACAAAATTGAAAATGTAATTATAACCTTATCAACAAAGGAAAGCCCAGGTCCTGATGAATTCATTGTGGAATTCTACAAGAAATTCAAGGAAGATTTAATCCAAACATTCCTCAAACTTTTCAATGAGATTGAAAGAGAAGCAATTCCCCCTAACTCATTCCTCAAAGGAAATATTACCCTAATACCAAAACCAGAGAAAGACCCAACCAAAAAAGAGAACTGCAAGTCAATCTCCCTAATGAACATTGATGCAAAAATCCTCAATAAAATACAGGCAAACAGAATGCAGCAAGTCATCAAGATTATACATCATAACCAAGTGGGTTTCATTCTTGGAATGCAGGAATAGTTCAACATATGCAAATCAATAAATGTAATACACCATATCAATACGACAAATATGAGGATCACACAGTCAATCAATAGGTGCAGGAAGAGCTTTTGATAAAGTCCAACACTCATTCATGATAAGATCCTTACAAAAATCAGAATAGATGGGCTTTACCTCAACCTGATAAAAGCCAACAGCCAGCATCATATTAAATTGTCAGATACTGAAATTTTTCCCTCTAAAATCAGGAACAAGCCAAGAATGTCCATTATCACCACTCCTATTCAATATAGTACTAGAAACAGTAGCTAGAGCAGTTAGACAAGAGAGAGAAATAAAAGGAATAAGGATAGGAAAGGAAGAAGTTAAATTACCATTATTTGCAAGTGACATGATACTCTACATAGAAGACCCCAAAAACTCCACTGAAAGTATTCTAGATGAAATAACCGAATTCAGTAATGTAACTGGACACAAAGTCAACACTCAAAGATCAATAGCATTCCTGTACACAAACAAACTCACTGAGAGAGAAATAAGAGAAGCCATTCCCTTCACAATAGCATCCAAAAATGAGATACTTAGGAATCAATAAAGGAAGTAAAAAATCTATTCAGGGAAAATTACCGTACTCTGAAAAAAGACATCAAAAAAGATCTCAGAAAATGGAAAGACATTTCCTGTTCATGGATAGGAAGAACAAACATTGCAAAAATGGCCTTTCTACCAAAACTGTTATACACATTTAATGCAATTCCAATCAAAATACTATCAACATACCTCACAGATCTAAAGAAGTCATTCCTAAAATTCATCTGGAACCAGAAGAGATCTATAATAGCAAATACAATTCTGAGCAACAAAGGCAAGGCAGGAGGCATCACAATCCCTGACTTGAAGTTATACTACAAAGCTACTGTGATAAAATCAGCATGGTACTAGAATAAAAACAGATTTGAAAATCAATGGAATAGATTAGAAGATACGACCACAACTACAAACATAATCTGCCACCTCATCTTTGACGAAGGGGCCAAACGTTCACTGGAAGAAAGATAGCCTCTTTGATAAGTGGTGCTGGAAAAATTGGCTTTCCATATGCTGAAAACTAAAACTAGACCCATGCCTATCACTGTGCACTAAACTAAAGTAAAAATGGATCAAAGATCCAAATATTTAAACAGAAACACTAAATCTGCTGAAAGACAAAGGAGGTAGAAATCTTGAAGACATAGAAGTAGGCAGAGAATTCATGAACAAAAATCAAATCCCATGGGAAATACTTCCCAGAATCAGCAGCTGGGATGTCATCTTATCAAAAAGTTTTTACATTTCAGTAGAAATTTCTAACAGAGTGAAAAGAAAACCCACACATGGAGAAAAAATCTTAGTCAACTGTCCCTCAGACAAAGGACTCCTATCTAGAACATATAAACAGTTAAAAAAATAAATCAGACTCCCAAAAAGACCCAATCCAAAAAAGGGCATCTGAGATGAATATACACTTCTCAGTTGAAGAAATACAAATGGTAAATAAGTACATGAAAAATGTTCAGCATCAGTGGTCATTAGAGAAATGCAAATTAAAACTACTCTCTCCAGAAAGAGTGGCCAGGATCAAGAAAATGACCAATAACAAATTCTAGAGAGGCTGTGGGGGAAAAGGAACTCTTGTGCACTGTTGGTGAGAGTGTGGACTTGGGCCACCACTGTGGAGGTCAATCTGGAGATTCCTTAAAAAGCTAGGGTTGGAGATTCCATTTGACTCAGCTATTCCACTTCTGGGCATATTCCCAGATGAACTGAAAACATCATACCACAGTGATATATGTGCACCCATGTTTATAGCAGCACAATTTTTTATAGCCAGATCTTTTAAATAAATGCCCACCAACTGAGGAATGGATTTAAAAAGATGTGGTATTTGTGGTATTTTTTGTTGTTTTTTTTTTCACTGTGCACACTTTATTTAAAGGAAACAAAAGCATGTAAAGGGTAGAGATAACACAGAATTTCAAAAAAAAGATAAAAAATAAGAAATCACTAGTTGATAAATTACATATTGTCCTCTTAGAAATAATTGGTCAATTACAAAATTAAAGCATACAAAGTAGATAATCAAACAGTGAGAGTGTGAAAAGCTACACATGCATGAGTCTCTACATGTATTTCTATCCTTTCTGTATTACAGGGAAAAACAAAACACAGCAAGACAAAACAAAACAAATTCCTACAAAAACATGAAACCAAAAAGTCATATAAAACCACAGTACAAGGTGACCTGCAATTGTTACTGTCTTGTTTCTTACTATTTTCAATAGAATTGTCTATATCATCAGGCATAATTGAATATAGCAGTATAATTGAATATAGCAGTACATAACAATATTAGTAAAAATAAAACATTATAGACAGTATAAAATTTCAAAGGCAGGTAATAATCAAACCAGAGTGGATATTCTAGTGAATCTTCTCATCTTAAGTGCAGTTGCCTATACTCTCAGACTTGATATTATCAATCATAACAGCTTTGAATAAAACCTATCAAAACAAAACAGCAATCTAACAAGCAAGATTCAATTATGATCAGTCATGGTAAAACAGTGTAGGTTTTACAAAGCTTTAGATTAAGTTAATAGGAAATTAAGGATGATTACCATACTATATCCTGTTATTTTCGGGATTGCTGTCTGTGCCCTCAAATCTAGTACAGGCAGAATGACTGGAACAGAATATAATACATCTAAACAGAGTAGTGTGAGTAATGTGGGTTTTAAATCCTGGTGCACTATTAACAATATAGTGTATCAAGGCCATCTATGTTAGAGATTCTAGTTATCCTTCTCTGCCTCATTTCTGCTATGCTATTTTTCTGCCTTTGTTTATCTAGTTTTCTCCTTCATTCTACTGCCTGCCTTGCTCGTTGAGGCCTTTCTGCCACTGTTCCTAAAATCCTGGTATTTTTTTTCTCTCTCTCTAGAATGTCCTTCAGTATTCTCTGTAGGGTTGGATTGGTGGTCACAAACTCCCCTAGTTCCTCTTTGTCATGGAAGCATCTTGTTTCTCTATCAACTTCTAGTGACAGTTTTGCAGGGTACATCAATCTGGGCTGAAGGTTATTTTCTTTCAAGGCTTGGAAGACTTCACTCCAAGCTCTTCTTGATCTGATAGTCTGTGCTGAGAAGTCAGCCGTGATCCTTTATAGATAATCTGTTTCTTTTCTCTGACGGCTTTTAATATTCTGTTTTTATATTGAATTTCTGGTGTCTTGATTATTATATGTCTGGGTGTAGCTCTGTTTTGATTATAGGTGGCTGGAGTTCTGTAGGCCTCACATAACCTAATGTCATTTTCTTTTCTCATGCTTGGGAAGTTTTCCTTAATTATTTCCACGAATAGCCTTTGTAATTCGCCTGTATGTATTCCTACTTCTTTGTTCATATTTCTTATTCTTAAATTGTAGATTCTCTTGTCATCTTCTAGCCTTTGTATTTTTACTGCCTGTTTCCTTTTTATTTTTAAGAGATCTTTCCTTTCATGATCACACATTGCAAGCTTGTCTTCAAGTTTTGATAGTCTATCCTTAGTTTCTTTTAAGGAGTTTTGCCAGCTTTCAATGGAGTTTTTAATTTCCTGATAGTCTCTCTGAATCTGCTTCATGTATTCTATATTTTCTTTATATTCTTTATCGAATGTTTCTCTCCTTTTTTTGTGTTCTTGATGAGCTTTTTTACATTTTAATTTCTTTCTGTGTCAAGAGGATCCATCTCCCTCTGTCTGGGTCTCTCCAGGGTGTTTTATTTTGGCAGATGAGTTGTTTCTCTCTGGAGGCTTTGTATTTTGTTGCTCACTGATTGGCCATCTTGACTTCTCCCCCCACTGCACTGTTTCACTTGGCTGTGTTATGTCTTGTTCTGTTGTATTTAAGTACTTTGCCAGCTGCTTCTCCAGCGAGGCCTGCTGTGAAACAAGGAGGGTCCCAGTGGCCTCCATGTTGTAGACTGGTGGCACGGATATGTGCAGGGACTGGACATTACCCCAGATGTGGTATTTTTATACAATGCAGTACTACTTAGCTTATGGAATCACATTCAACCTTTTATAGGTAAACAGATGCAACTTCAGACCACACTTATAAGTGAAATAAATCAAACTCAGATGTGTAAATAACATTTTGTCTCCCTTGCATAAGAAACTGTAAGAGTAAATAAGATACAAAATCTCAATAAATACTGTCAAAGGGTATTTATTTAAGAAACTGCTCAAAGGGGAAAAATAACTCAGGGAAAGGGAGGAAAGAAGGAAGGGAAAAGAAAAAAGATATGTTTGTATATACACACTTAAGATGATTGTATTGCTAATTCTATTAGTTCTTGGAACAAAAC
This sequence comes from Hydrochoerus hydrochaeris, assembly GCA_004027455.1. Classification (NCBI taxonomy): domain Eukaryota; kingdom Metazoa; phylum Chordata; class Mammalia; order Rodentia; family Hydrochaeridae; genus Hydrochoerus; species Hydrochoerus hydrochaeris. The sequence goes on along the minus strand of PVLA01001017.1, from coordinate 45,249 downwards.
AGCATTCATAGGATTAGATCAATTTTGCCTGTTTGTATCTGGTAATCTGAATAACTCTTTTGAAGATAATTATATAAAATAGTAACCTTAGTTATGTTTCTACTACCTTGTTTTGAAAGCTTATATTGTCATTGTTTTAGGCTGTTAATGTTATTTATTTGTCTGTGTGGTTTTTGATTTTCCTTGTATTTTGCTTTGTTTTGTTTCATTTTCCCTCTAATATGGAAAGGATAGCTGTACATGTATAGGCTTATACATGCCTAGAACTCCTCCTTAAAAATTCACAAGCATTGATTTTATGATGTGTAATGGTATGGACAGCTACTTAAGAAGATGAGACATTATGGTACTCATTGCTCATTTTCTGTCATCTCGTTTTGAAGTCCAATAATGCTTTTATTCTTTGTTTTGATTGGTTTTAGTCTGTTTTCTGTTATTTGATTCCAGTATGTGTGAAGTTATGGGCAGCTATTTTGAAGAGAACAAGAGACATTATGGTAGCCATTGTTGAATTTCCTATTATCTGGTTTTGAAGACCAGCAATGCTTTCATTCTTTTGTTTTGATCAGTTTTATAATGTTTTGTTTTGTTTGAATTCAATGTGTGTGAGGATATGGACAACTACTTCAGGGAGAACAAGAGACATTGTTGTAGCCATGGTTGATTTTCTATTGTCTTGTTTTGAAATCCTATGTTGCTTGCATTGTTTTGTTCTGATCTGTTTTGTTTTGTTCTGTTTTGTTTTGTTTTATTTTCTTTAAAATTAAAAAAAAAGATTTTGGCCTAGCCAAAAATTTAAAGATTAATGTGTTTTTTATCCTTTTGTTAGTGTAAACATTATTGAGTGCTTTTTAATGTGTACTTCTTCTAAGGCAGCAGTGCAAAAATGAGGAATGTAGACATCATTAATTTTCCAAAATTCCTTTTTAAGAAGTTCATCTTTTTCTGCTTATGAAAATATTTGGTATAAAATATATAATGTTTGAAAATTTTGTATATGTGTGAATTATTGGAGCATTGAAAATCAGAGAAAGGGTGAAAAAGAAAATAAAAACAGGGAAATACTGTCTCAATTTTAAATAGATAAAATGACAATATTATATTTGTGCTTTGTGAATTTTTCATTTGGCATATTGCAAGTCTGTCTTCAAGATATGAAAATTAGTTTTTATCCATCAAGCTTTTTTATGCCCAGTCTTTCATCATGTGGCAAATTTTAGTTTTTTTAATGACTCTTCTATGGTTGCTCTTTAGATCAATAACTCTTTAGAGTGAAAATTAGTATTTATTATAAAAGTCACTAGCAAATGACATGCTTTGACCATTTTACTTTAAAGGATGGAAGAGAAACACAGGATAAAAGTCCAAATTAATTAGTTATTTAATATCAGTGTGCCTTTGTATATCTGGGAGAAAGAAATGATTTAGAATTATAACTGATTGAACATGATGGGAAATAAAATTACAAGTTGTAATCCTCTAATGAGAAATATGTGATCTGTGAAAAATAGAGAAAGCATAACAAGTACAATACTGTGGGGGCAGTTTTGATGTAACACAAATTAAAGAGCATTAAAGTTTGAACTGTGAGGTAAAAAGCAAGGCAAGACTAACACTAGGCAATTAAAATATCATCCCAAACAGCCTGGCATTTGCAGGCTGTCTTAGTTACTTTTCTGTCATTGCTGGGCCAAATACCCTATACCTGAAGTTAAAGAGAGAAAGGTTTACTTAACTCACAATTTGTGGAGGTTTCAGTCCATAATTAGTTGGCTCCAAGGCAGGGTGGCACCGTAAGGAGCAACACTTTAAGGTAGCAGAGGACAGCAAAAGCAACAAGAGCAAAAAAGGAAGAACAAGACTCTATTTCTCCCTTAGATTGTATGCAGGCTACCTGCCCTCTGGTGGGTGTAGCACTCACACCATCACTATGTTCTCCTCTTGCACAGGCTCAGGATATTTACAAAGTAAGGATCCTGGCTCCTTGCTGAGTCAGTTAAGCTAAACTTCTCAAGTTGACACAATGGACAACATCCTAGAGTGGTAAGGCCATGTCCTCTACACCATAGGATGCAGAACTGCTGAGGCAGATAGTTAAGCTTCTGGATTTCTCAAGTTGACACAATGAATCAACCATCACACAGGCAAAATCTGCTGCTTCCTCTTGTTGACATTACACCGTCTCAACAGTTTAGGAACTTGATTCAGATCAGCTTGTGTTACTGTTAGTTGTGAACTTTCTTCCCTGAGGGGAGGTGCCCAGTGCCAGAAGGTCACCTGTGGCTGAGATCCAAGGAGCACCCTAAACCAAGGTGTCTGGCTTTGTCAAGTCAAATACTCTGCCTTGACACCCACCACATCTGTTCCTACAAAGGACAGCTGATCTCTGTTTTAGAATAAATCATTGTCCATTGTGCTCATTGAATAGATTTATTTGTTTGACTCTGAGACCAAACTTCCATCCTTGCTTTTTGGAATGATCTTGTTTATGCCCTTCTGTCTGGGTTTTAACCCCACTTGGTGCACATGGAATTTGCTTCCTCATAGCTATACAAAGAGACAGATGAGGAACTCAGCTAAGGAGTTTGTGTTGTCCTTATTCAGATCTCATTTTTAGAAATGCTCTATAATAGGATTTGGAGACTGTACGTATAAGGGATTATAGCCTAGTAGTGTTCTAGGGCTGGATAACAAAACACCTAAATCAAAGTGCCTTGTTTTTTTTTTTTTTTTGTTTAATTTTGAGACAGAGTCCTGCTATGTAACTCAGGCTAGCTTTGAACTTACTATGTAGCCATGCTGGCCTGGTGGTGATGTACCTATGTTAGCCTCTTGAGCAAAGTATCTATATAGCATAGAAATTTATTCCTAAATAGTTCTGATGGCAAAATGCTAGCAGGGACATGCTTTCTCTCAGTCTCTAGGGGAGCATCTTCCAGATTTCCCAGGCAGTCATTGGCTATGGTGGCATAAATTCAGTCTCTGTCTCCATAGTCACCTCATATTCTCTCTCACATTTTCTCTCTTCTTTCTTGGGGGTGGGAATACTGGAGATTGAACTCATTGGTCTATATCTCCAGCCCTTTTTTATTTTTTGAGATAGGGTGTCACAAACTTGCCCAGGTGACCCTATAAGCTCTTATTTTGAGGCACCCCCAGGGTTAGAACTTTGTTCCCTAACAACTTAGTCTTTCTGCATGAGAACCACAAAGGAATCATGAGACAGAAGAACAAATCTAGCTTTCAAAGAGTGTGGTTTTTTGGGAGCTTAGTGATGGAAGTATGGTCCTAGGTGACAGTAAAAATAAGGAATCCTTGCAATTTGAGGAAGAGAACTTAGAAAGGGATCAAGATAAAAGTTATTTCATCCAGGCTAGAATATAACTGGTTTATGTTAAGTTAATGTCAAAGATATTAAGCACATTCCTGGTACCAATCATGCCAAGGATTGAACATAAAACTCCAAATACCACTCTAATAGTTTTGTTTATCTATAGTATGCTAGAAAGCTCTGCAGGGTGGTAGTGGAACTGCCCAGGGTTACCCAGGAATGATCATGGTGGTTATGACTCAAGATATTTATGTTTAGGCCAAGGTGAATTCATATATACTTCAACATGTTTTAAGGAAATGTGAAACAGTAAAATGGAGACAAAGAAAATGCAAGCACTAAAACTGATGCTTTATTCACAGAGGAAATACTGTTCATAGAAATATTCATCAGTGCTGTGATGATAAAAGATTTATTTCATCTTTTTTTCTTTTTATAATACTCACTTCATTTATTCTGTTTTTCTTTTTCTTTTGTGGTGTCTTAGCCACTATCTCATTGCTGATATAGAAAGACGTTAGAAACTTAAAGGATGAAAGATTTTTTTGGCTCACCTTGGTGGTTCATGTTCATCTGGCTCTGAGGCAGAATCAGCATGGCGAAGGGGCGTGGAGAAGGAAAAACTGCTCATCTCATGGAAGCCAGGAAGCACAGAGGCTGAGAGAGGCCTAGAAGGGAGACACACTCTTGAAGGTGATGCCCACTGTGAACTGTCTCTTTTCACTAGACCTCACCCCCTGATGTCAAATCAGCTATACCACCTCTACAATCTGATCAAATTTCAAATGTTGAGTTAAATCCATTCTCATTTGAGCATATGCAGCTTTTGGAGGAACATCCAGATTTAAATCTTAATAACATACTTTCCCTGGCCCATATGAATCATGTAAATCTGTTTATGCAAAATACATTTAGTCCATTTTCTAAGAGTTACCAAAGTCTTAACAGTTTCAGCAGTGCTGAAAAGTTTAAGCCCAATGTCTCCTGTAATAGTCAAAACAAACCTCTAGCTATAAACCACTATAAAAATTAAAAAGGAAGTCCACTGTTGACATAGAATGACAGAGAATAAACATTCCCATTCCAAAAGGAAGGAACAGTGTGTGTATGAGGGAAGGGTTCGAAAAGAATCAGAGCAAAAAAAGATCAAAACCCATAAGGGTAAACATTAAATTAAGTAACTCCATATCCAGCACCCATGGCAAGATGCGGTGAGATGAAAACTCTAAAGGGTTTGTGTGGTCCCAGTCCTACAGCATGGCTGGTGGTTGTAGACCTCATGACTTCTGTCTAGAGCTGGCCTTGCCAAGCTTTGCTTTGCTTTCCTCAGATGTTCCATATTCCTGGCTTTTCTAACTATCTGGAGTCTCGGCTGAATTTTCAGCTTTGTTCTCACAGCTTGACAAACAGCGCTCCAGGCTCCAGGAGCAAGCTGCCTGAGTTACCAGCCCTTATCTGAAATCTGGGCGGAAGTTTTCCTAACATTGTACCTCTTGTATTCTGTATGCCTGTGAAACAACACCAAGTGGATGATGCCAAGATCTGTTGCCAGCTCCCGAAACAGCCAGGCCCTTTTGTGTTATGGCTGCAGAGGGCTCTGAATACTTGGATGGCTGAGTACTGACCTGAATCCCAGGAAACTAATTTCCTAGGTGACTTTCTTACAATAGAGTGCCCTTGACCTCTCCTCAAATGAAAGTTTTACAACTTTCTACCCCTGAGCCTGGGAATGGTGGGATCATGCTGATTTCTGACACCCACTAACAATTTTTCCTATTGTCCTGTTGATTTCTTTTCAATGCAAATCGTTTTAGCAAGGTCTCCTCTGCTTCATCAATGCAGGTGCTTCCTTTCTGGAAAAACTGAAAACTTTTAAAATGGGCTCTTTGTTTCTCATTTTTAGTATAAACCTAGCTAAAAACAGTAAGAGTTACCTATCACTTTATCAGATTAGTTAGTCCACTGCCCTTAATCTCAGTTTCCTGCAAAGCCTCAGGGCATGAGGAAAACACAGACTCGTGTTTTGCCAGAGCATTAGCACATATGATCAGGGAGCATCTCAGCAATAATCCCACTTCTCTGGTACTAAATCTGCCTTTTTATTAGCATTCTGATCTTCTAAGCTCTGACTAGAATCTCCCATCAAGCTTGGTTTACAGCACTGGAAGACTGTTTCTCCAACTGGCATCTCTATGTCTTTCAACATTCTTCCACAAGTTTCTGAACCATGTGGGTATAGAACAAATATTTCATTTTATTTTTTATTGGTAACATAAAAACAGTTTATTATAAAAATTGCAAGTGCAGTTATGATGAATTGTGTCAGTGAGATGTTAGAGTGTAGTGATTTTAGCAAACTGAAGTATGCATATATATTTAAAGGAATAATTGCTACTCAGCTCCTACAGAATTTTACTACAGATAAACATGGGCCCAGTAGAAGATCTTTCCTCTAAATGGATTATATAATCCTACTTTGATGAACTCAGCCATGTGATATATGTTCCTTCCAGGCAGTAGCTTTAAGAAACACTGCATGGTTCTGTATGTTCTTTTTCCCTTTCTTTCAAATCATGAGAAAATGTTTTAGACTGGAGCTTTTGACAGATTTTATTATCTCGCCAGTTGTCTATGTTACTATATTTTTGTGTTGCCTTCAAGAAAGTTTGCTGTTTTTATTTTCCATCTCTTCAATAGATTTAAAAAAAATATTTAGATCTCATATTTGAAATATTTTTATCTCTTGTGACCTCTGAAGCTTTATTTCTTATAACATCATCTTGACTTTATATTTTAAAAAAGTTTTCTCTTGATTTTTCCATTGAATTTGTTCTTTTTAAAGTATTTTATTTTATTTTATTTGGAGGGAAGGCAGTTTGAGACAGTCTTGCTATGTAATCCAGACTGGCCTTGAACTCATTATGTAGCCCATACTGGCTTCCAACTTGCAATGATCTTCCTGCCTCAGCCTCCCAAATTCTGGGATTACAGGTATGTGTCACCACTCCTGGATAAAGTTATTCCTTACACAGTTTGAGTGCCATTAATCATAAAATAGGAAATCTGTAATGTTCCAAACTTCTAAACTTTCTGAGTGCCAACATCGTAAGGCAGACAAAAGTGGAGGATGAAGGGTAAAAAATCACCAGGACCCTGGGGGATGCATCCTGCTCTGAGTCAGGGTATAGACCACAGCCCATCTGAAAGGGACCCACAGCAGAGAGATAGCCACAGACTAACAACAGGGGAGAATTAAGGGCTTTACTAGTCCTGATGCAAATGCAGTGGATCTGATCTAAAGTAAGTTCTCTAACGTAACCTCTTTTAATTATGCAGTCATTAACATGTCACGCATAGGCAAAGAAGTTCACAAATCTAATTAAAATCTGATGCATGATGAGAAAATGCATGCACAGTCCCAAAATGCAAGTAGGACAGAACTGGTCAATGAATATACAGGAAGAGGGCATGGAACACCCTAAAAGTGGGCACTATGGGAGAATAAAGAGAACAAGAGCAAAGCAATCAGGGCTGTTCACATTCTGGTGATATCCTAGCTTGTCTCAAATCACATCATACTTTGCAGTAAAATCTTTTACTTAAAAATCACCTCCTCATGTGTGTGATCTCTTACCATTTGCATGTGTTTGGGTGAATTCTCCTCAGGTCATCAAGAATGAGGAAGAACTATGTGACAACATGACACCACTAGTGGGGAATTTCATACTAGACCTCGTGTGATGGATCAGAGTCAAAACACAGGCACATTGAAAATACTGTATAAAATTGACTTTGAGCTTGTATATAAGGTGTATAATATCACAAGTGAATTTTGTGTTCAGACACTATCCTCAAAAAAGCTCATTATGTCTATGCAAATATTCCAAACAATCTCCCTTTATGAAAGCTGAACATTCTGGTCCCTTGGGTATTTTGGATAGAGACTATTCAAACTCTATATGATTTTTGTTTGTTTGTTTCTTTTGTGTCTGGTGTGTTGGAGGAGTCTTCAAATATGTGGTGTTACGTGGCTCTCTATTTAAACATAGAAGACATCAAAATCTGTGAGCTAAACATGAAAGGGCAGAGTTGGCTGACTGGTGGTTTTGCCATGGGCAGCAATTATGTTTTCTTTGGTGCTAAGTATCAGTATCATTAGGACTTTTCTTTGGGGTGGTTAGGTTTTCAGCAAAAACTTAGCCGTATGTATCTGACTGCTGATATCCAAGATCTAATGGAAGGAAGGAGGTTTGAGACTTCTCAGTAATTTTTTATGTAGAGTTCAATTGATCTTCCTGCCTCAGCCCTTTACTATATGGGCTTCTATTATCCAGAGGGTAAACCTCTGATATCTTTGGGAGTGAGCACAAGGGGGATGGTCAGTTATGTAGACTGTCAAAGGGAATTTATGGGCCCAATTTCTCCTTAAACAAGCTTTCCACCCATACTTCTGAACTCTATGACTTTATTTCCAAGGGACAAATCACACAACTTGCTATTACTTCTATCCTACAAGTCACATAAATTTTACCTTTTCCTTTGTTACATTAGTTGTCATTCCTTAACTCATTTTTGTCTTTCAGAATGTTGTTTACCTCTTGTACTCTGCCACCTCCTTTTGTGTCTTTATCATCACTGAACATGCATATGGTAATCCTTCCCTTACCGAAGAGGACATGTTTCAAAATCTCCACTAGATGCCTGGAACTTTATTTATGTCTTTTCCTTATAGGCTGTGCAGTGTCGAAACTGTCCTTTCATGTTTTATGCTCTACTGCCTCCTTTACACCACTACTCTTCAGTTTTGTGTGCATAATTGAGTAAAGAATGATTTACTTGAGCACAAGCACTCCTGTGCTCTGATATTTGATCTGATAGCTGGGATGACTAAGTTGTATGTAGTGTATAGAGCATGGGTACACTGGCCAAAGAGATGGTTCATCTCCAGGTGGTGGTACACACCCTGATGCCATTAGATTCCATCATGTTACACAGAACAGTATACACTTTAAAACTTGTTAATTGTTTATATCTAGAATTTTCTCAATCAATATTTTTGGATCATGACTTTCTGAAGTTACCTGAAACCTTAGAGAGTGAAGTTGCAGACAAAGGGGAAACTATTGCACTATTTTTATTTTTTTATTTTAAAATGACATTTCATGAGGGAGTGGAGATAAATACATGTGTTCTATTTGCTGTGATCAACACATTGCAATAAAAACAGACAAACAAACAAAGAACAACAACAAAATGACAGCAACAAAATAGCCATGTACTTACTGGGGCTCTTTGTCTTGTGGGCCACCACATTTTATTATCAGGACTGTTAAGTTTTTATTCAGATTGAATTTTATGTCTGTAAAGCATTATTTTTAATCAAGTAACACAAATTGGCGTCTAAAGTTTTCAATGTTCTTGAAATATTTGTTTATATGGGTTATTCTCTCTCCCAATTATTTTAATCTCTTACCCAACTGCACCTATTGAGTAAAGAATCTTTGACTAAAGCATTGATATTTTTGGCATTCAGCAACAAATCAACAGTGTATCAGCATGTCTGGAATAATTGGGATTAACAGACCCTGTAATAATGATGCTATAAAAAATCTCCATACACTGAAATGATTAAAAGGGCTTGGTTGATGCTCGTCTTCTTTCTCTGCTTGTGGAAGTTCATGGTAATGGAATCTGACTGGTTTAATGTTAATGAATTACTTGCTGTGTGGCTAGGTAGCTGCTTTTTGTTTTAAGCACCAATGTCAGATTTACAGCTATGTTTACTGCTAAGCAGATGCTTTGCCTTACCACTTGTCTTTCAATTGAAGAAGATATCTGTCTCATTGCAAAATTAAATTGGTATAGTTGTCTAATTAACTGTGAGTATTTGGACAATTCTTTCCTCATCTTCTGCTTTTGTTCCATAATCCTCTTCAAAACCATATCCCAGAATGAGAAACAGCATGTCTTCACCAGCTTGGCAAAACTTTTTATGAGGCAATCAATGTTTCTTCCATTCCAGACTTCGCTGTATTAACAAAGAGGCAAAAATGTGACTTCCAGCAGCCAAGGGAGTCCAGTCTCTTCTCATGTTCCAGTGTGTGATGCCCCATTGATCTTGCTTCTAAGGAGAGGTTCTTGAACACTCTATTTTGTGCAGTATGAACAACAATCCTACTTTGTCTTGGGCATCTTGTATCTTACAGTATCTTCAATATGCTAGAGAATTCTATGCAAATGAGAAATTAGTCACTCTAACTGCAAGAGGCCACATGTCAGAAAAACCTTATAGGACTAAAGCTTAACTGAGTTTTTTCTAAATAAGACAGGGAAATTCTGGTCACAAGTTGACAAACTGGCACAGAGAAACCAAAGATGAAGCTGACTGCACTTCATCTGATCTGGGCAGCTGGTCAACCCTGGATTATTGGCTAACTCCAAGAGTTCTCCATGCTGAGAAACCCCTGCACCTGACAGATTTGTTCACTTTGGTTTTCTATAATTAACTCTCTGTCTGTTTACAGAATATGCTGTATGGCTGCAGCTCTTTCATAGAAAGAGCTATGCACTGGCATTAGGATTAAGAGCAGAGAATTTGACAGCCATTTGTGAATTTTCATCTATCTGTTTTGATATATTTTAGCACTCTGAGAATAATGAATTTACTGAGAAAGCAAAAAAGCAAATACTGCCATAGATCTCCTGATCCTGGCTTTTTCCTTCTCAGTGATGATCCCCTCTCCTCTATACTTGCTCCCATCTCAGGAGATTCTGTTAGTCTGCATCTTTCCTCAGGAGCAAGGTGATTGACTACCAATGCTGTTTCATTGACCACCATGGGCTCCTTATTTTTGAGAGCTTGTTTTGTGTCAGGAAGTCAGCAGGGGCCAGGTCAGGTCTCAAAGTATGTTTCTATTATGGACCAAATTTGGTCATTGTGTAACCTTTGTTTCTATTAGAAATGGATGACATTTCTGTTGTGACAGGTTTGCTCTTATTAATCAGTTTCTCCTGAGACCCACTCAGAGATAGAGAATGAACTGTTATTGATCCACTCTGTCTTACTTAGATTAACACTGAAGAATTAAAAAATTCTGTGACCAGTAGTTCATGTTAACCAGTCCAAAATGTTCTACATTTATTGTAGTAATCCAAAACATTATAATTAAAATACAATGAACATGAGTGTCATTCTTTCTTATCCCAAAGTGTGAGAATCATAAACTTACTAAATCACCCACCTGGACTCTTCCTGAATTACTGCAATTAATTCATTTTCTAATATTTGATATATTCTGTTCATTACAGGGGGTAAATAAACTAAACATTATAGAGAGTACATGCCATATACCTCACATTATTTAAACAATATCACTGCCCAATGACATTGGAATTCATATCCCAATATTGTATGAATTGTTGAGTATTTACTTAAAGTCACTCGCATAGTAGCAGAAGCTGTGTCTGCACCTTCTGTGGGCCTGACAGCTCATGTTTGTCAACTACAACATGATATGTGGTGCTGTCCTCCTTTTTGTCTCTTTGTGCAGCCCCAACATAAAGTATGTGAGGAGGAAGTTTCCTTTGAAAAAGACACATGAGAGAAAGGAGGCAGGAAGTTACAGAATGATAGTATTCATCCTTTCAGTGCTTGCTGATTTCCTGAATCAGTCATTATGCCTTCCCTCCTGCTATGTCTCAGTCTCTTTCTATATTGTTCAAAGTCAGACTTTCCAGCTTGATGTGAAGCCTGGCTAGAACATGAATATTCTTCTCCTTTAATTATTTCATATTTACTTAATCCTTTCTCTTGTTTATCTTGTGTTTTGAAGGTTTGCTCACTTTTCTCTATGTTGAGCTACCACTTGGTTTGGAACATTTTGGCTTTCTGTAGAACTCTTAGGAAACTTCCTTATCAGTCTTTTTCTTTGTGCAAATCAACTAGGCATCTTCTTTTCCTTTCTTTTCTTTTTTTCTGCTTTCTTTCTTTTCTTCTTTCTTTCTCTTCTTTTCTCTCTCTCTCTCTCTCTCTCTCTCTCTCTCTTCTCCACTTAACTATGTCTAGATTCACATGCATGAGGACCTTTATTTTGCCTGGGACCTTAGCAATGCATTCTGGTTGAGTATTCTCACCATCTATTCCCTGGTCCCTGGAATTTGAAGGCCTGACGGTTACTTTTTCATAGTTTAAAATTTTATCTTATTTGGTGCTTTTTTTTAAACTGCAAAATTCTCATTCCATTATTCTGTTTTTTTGTAATGTGATTAATATCTCAAATATGTTAATTTAGCTCTTTTTTTTATGGCATTGGGCTGAACCCAGGCCTTGCACATACTGCAAAAGTGCTCTACTGTGGGGTTGCATCCTTAATCCTAAAATATGTTAATTCATGTGTTTATTAATTTGATGTTACTTTATTATTTGGATTCAATGTCTACCATTTGTAATTTTCCAGCTCTCTTTCTAATGTCTTCCTCTTCGTCTAGCTCATTATCTTCTAACAGCTTCATCACATATGTTATAGATTCCTTTACTATTTTTAGTCTTTAGCATTTATGGACTCCATGCCAGGAGACTCCCAGAATAAGATATGGAGCACATATTCAGTAGGAATCATTGAAAATGATTTCTAGATTAGGACAATGGTTTTAAGCAAAGTTACCACTTCCTTTTTTCTGATATAAATCCTTTTGCCCTGTCATCAAGGGAACATATCAAGTCTTGTTTCCTTTTATGATTTTATGTCAGTCCTTAGCATACATGTGAAATCTGTCAACATTTCCAACTTTAAGGTACCTGTTTCTCCAACACATTTAGAAAAGATATCATTTATCGGTATTTGACTGTGCGTTCATTTGTCAGTTAATTCTCTGAACTGAAAGCTCCTTTAGATCTCCTCTGCAGTGTACACCAACCATGCTTTGTCATTGGCTACTGAGTGGAACTGTGGGGCTGTGTCCTGCTCAGTGCAGTGCTGCCACCAGCTAGTTGTCACACTCATAAGCTCCAGGAAGGAAGACAAGGTCTTCCTTTATGATCATCAAATTCTAGGCACTCAATATAGAGTCTGTCTATAGCAGATTCCTAAAAGCTATGATTGACTTGAATGAATTTAATTGCTTGCTATTTGTCGAGTACAATGATGCTGAGCTCTGGAGATGTGATGGTTTGCATGAAGCCCCACCGTTCTATATATGGAAGCTGAAAAAATTGATCTCACAGAAGACAGTAGAATAGTGATTACTGGAGGCTAGGAAGGATGAGTAAGAGTGGAAATAGGGGGAGATTAGATAACATGTACCAACATATAGTTAGATAGAAGGAATAAATTCTAGTGTTCTACAGAAGAGTAGGATGACTGTAATTTATACCAACTTCTTATATTTTTATAGTGAACCAGCAAAGAGAAACGTGTAGCCTGCAGGCACAAATTATAAATGTCAAATGAGATAAAAATATTAACCACCTTGATTTGGCCCCTATACTTGGTATGTAAGTATCAAACAATCCCATTTTACCACATAAATATGTACAATTATTATGTGTCAATTAAAAAGAAATTTAAAAAAGAAATCCTTTTCATGGGCTATGGTTTTGTAAGAAAGACAAAATATTGAATACATAATTAGACTAACATATGATAATTGATGACAGATTGGTGAGGCTAAAGGAGATGGAGAAAAGAATGCTGATAAGAGTTAAAGATACAGGAACTCTAGCTGGTAAGAAAACATGTCAAGAAGGTAGTGATGGTGGAGAGTGTATGACCTGATTTTATGACATACTAGAAATAATAAATGAAAGAATTGGAAAAAATTGATATTTTGGTCAGAAAGTGGGGTATTTGGTTGTTTACTTAAAAGGTACAAAAATTCCAGGTAAACTCTAAGCTCATGGCATAGTGTAGGAAAGGATAGCCTGGAGAAGAAAATTCATTACTCAAGAATAATTAAAAGGACTTGCATACTATTGAGAACCCCTTCCTGTCCTTGTTGCAGTCCAGGAAGGTTTATATTTGTAATCCTAAGGAGAAGTTATTGGACTTCTAGTGAGTTAATTTTAATCTACCACTTTCAGTGCAACCCACCAAGAGTAAAGATACCAAGACATATTCAAAGTTAAGGGCAGCCAAGGGGTCCTAAACCCCATCCAAGTCAGGATATGAGAAAAAAGCCCACATCCAAGGCCTCTCCCAGATTTATTATCTTCTCTAGAAGTGGGTGGCTTGAGAATGAGTGACAGGAAGGATGGCGGGAACTATGTGAGTAACTTGAGCTGGCTAGTCAGGTAGGCAGAGAAAATCTTTGCAAAATGCAGAGAATGACATGGAGAGGGATCAATCTGCATAATTCAATTATAGTAGCAAGTAAATTGTTTTTGGAGACTGTTGCTTCAGTTTCTGATATGTAAATTTTTGTGCCCTGGGGACTCATAACCCCTTTATTTTGAGGCTCATATTCAGTTGACATTTCTGGGATTGACTTGCTCTACTATCCCATTGTGCTCATATCTTTTACAGAAAGCCCTTTGCAAGGAAACAGGAGACTGTCAGAATGGTCCCAAAATTACATACCAGTGCTTCAGTTGGCCTTATTTGCATTTCTTAGAGCCAATTGAAGAGAAAGAAATATCATAGCCAGCTCTGTACATATCAGTTTATGGAAATAAGACTGCTTAACTAATGTTGCAGCAGTTGTTCTGCATTCAAGGAGAGGTGCCCATTAGTCTTCTACAAGGTACTATGAACTGAGATGGCTCATTCATATCATCCTGTTGTTATTTTGAATAACCAGAGAAAAAATCATGTTATTTGCAAAAAAATGGATGGGAGTGGGGATCATCATGTTAAGTGACATAAGCCAAACTCAGAAAGATAAGTATTGTATATTTTCTTTCTATAATTTAGCAAAAAAACAACAACATGACAATATGGGGGGGGGTCTGTTAGAGAATGAGAAGGGGGCCAGGGAGAGGGAAAGTTGGGAGAGGGTAAAAGGGAAGGTGTATACGATCAAAGTATATACGCATGTATGAAATTATCACTATGAAATCCATTGTTTTGCAAGATTAATATGCACTAATAATCTAGAGAGAAAAGGATAATCAGAGAGACTCTAAAACACTTCAGCCAAATATTTTGAAGTCTTCTCTAGTGCATAAGTTACTTCTTTGAAAAAGGAGCACTCTGCAGCTCGGCTGTACTCGTGTTATAACATGAATCATGCTGAGTGGTCATTCCTACTTTATATGCTGGAGAAACCTTTGAGAACAGGGACCATAGAGAACCTTCTGCTCTAGTTTAGGAAATGGTATGTAGAATTCTGTGTTTGATAAATATTTCTGAATGAATGAGTGAGTGAATGAATTCAGCTGTTGCGTATAGTCTTGGCTAGATGTGGCTTGATGAAAGAGTTCAAATCATCAGAAGCTGTTTCTTCCTTTCTATTTCTAGGTTCTACTTTTTTTTCCCCTTAGTTATCTCTCTTTCTGGGCTATAGCAGTGTAACCAGACTTCATATTACTCAGCTCACTGTCTTCATAGTTGGGCGTGTACACCTTAAAGTGTGCAGAATATGCCTGAAACTATATGAACTAAGAATGAGAAGCATATGCTCATGTGGAGAGTAACTGAGGTGTAGTTATCGAAAGCAACCGAGTGGTACTAATAGAAATCTACCACAAAAGACAGTGACAGTGATTTCCTTTATGAGACCAAGAATTTCAACAACTAAGAAGTACAGGAATTGTATCTTGTTTACTCTTCAGTTCTTAGAGCTTCACTTGGATGTTTTTGAGAAAAGATCACGTTTCCATTGCGCAGCTCACACTGACTGTCTAGAATCCCAGGGTGGTTGAAGCTCAGGGTTCAGAGGTTGCTGGCCAGGGGGCCGCACTCTTCACTCTTCAGGAGCCTTTTGAATGGTTAGGTGCAGAAGCACAGTAAAGACCATAGGCAGGATTCTCACTGGGAACTGCCTTGAGATGCATTGACAGAGACTTGCCAGCGAGTTACAACAGACGCTAAACTTGCAAAGTTTCCAGTTATAGTTCATTGCTGAAAACAAATTGTGGTTTAGAGGAGAAACAAGGATAAAAGCCTGGAAAGTTGATCATTGTCAACGTTGTGGGTAGATTGAAAGTGAGAAGCACTGAAAACTGAAGGTGAGGAGGAAGGTTCACAGTGGATTCAGAATGACAGGAGAAAGGAAAACTTTAGTGGCCAGTGAGACATCTTGCAAGTCAGGGGTTAAATATACTCATGACATTAAGCTATGCATAGTGATCTGATAATTAGACCCTTCACAAAATGCAAAAAGTCTCACTAGCAGAAAAATAACAAAATACATTTTAGAAGAACTTAAATCTCACAAAGTGAAATAATAAAGCAATAAGCAAGTTATTATAAGGAACAAACATGAGCATGATACATTAATTTCCCTGATAGTACTCTCTAAGGCTTTGGCCATTTTAATTCAACTCCAGCTTACAAATTACTTTAACATTTCTAAGGGACACAGATGCGTCTTAAATTGATAAGTGGAGTGTCAAGCATCACTTCCAGTAACAGGAAAGAACCCACAGTCTTTAATTTTAATGTCTAATTGACTTCAGTTGAGGTGTAGTCAAATGTGTATTATTTCTTAATTTGACACCTTCTTCTTAAGAGGTCTTGTATTATATTTGTCAGAGTTGCAGGTGTGAAATTAGTCACTGGGAAGGCTAACTGTTCCAGATTCTTTTGACCTTATGGCTGGAAGGAATTTAATTGTAACCTCACAGAGAGAAAGGAATTCTGGCCTCTAGGGAAGATGATTACATGGTCATTGACAATGTGAACTTAAATGGCTACATTAGCTCTTTAATTATAATGAATCCAGAAGAAATGTTCAAGGTTGTAAAGGAGGTACTTGGTAAGCGATAGTGACAGGTACTTATGCAAATGGTATCATCACTGCAGAATGGAGAGGCTGGAACTTCCCTGCACCAATTGGAGACTGCAGCCAGGAGGGAGCATGCAAGACTAAAAAAGTTTCAGTATCTGTTATTACCCTGCAAAGTAACACATTTCTATCCAGTAAATCTCAAAGTAGGACTTCTTTCATTGGGGAAGTAGCTCTGATGTCTTTTTCTCCTTGAATGTTTCATCTATTTGGTGCTAATTTTCTTAAAGGAGAATGGAAAGGAATGGGCAGGTAAATAAAATAGCTTAGACTAATACAGCAAATGCTTCCAGCTATTAAGTTTTCTTTATATAAGTTCTCACTAGTAAACAAAGAAAAAGAAAGAAAAACAGAAGGTTGTTTTGCTATTCCCAGATCTGGCTTCAATGTCTATAATCTGAAAACACCCAGGGCTGCTCTTAATGCATATAACATGATCATTAAGACTACATGAATAGATTAATGATTGAAAGGCTGGATGATTATGGAGACAATGTTGTAAAGGAGAGATTAAAGTAACTGAAAACTGGATTAAAGGAAATAGCTTCAATATTAGATCTCAAGTTACATACATTTTTACAACAGTGAAAATAGGTGTATGTCTTGAAATTCTTTAAATCTGTTGAGAACAATTGTGAGATACTCATTTTTAGTTAGAGATTACTTAATTAAAGTAAGAATATATAAAAAGCTTTTGCCACCCAAAGGCAAAGTACTATTGTTTGTTGGAGTAATGAAACTGGTTTCTGTTTATAGAAAGCCAGACAGTTTTTATTGGAGTTCCTCATTCTTAACTATGAAAAAGTGTCACTATGAAAAACATATGTTTTCTTAGGATGTGGAAACTTCATTTTGGATAGTAGGTTTAAGGAAACATAATTAGTCCTTATTCCTAATGTTTCCTTCCATGTGAATGAAGTTTCCCTTGCAATAATTTCCTTCCCCCTCCTCTTTTCTGTTTTTGAGAGAAGTTGTATTTGATATGTCAGTTTGAATTCACCCTCTCTTCTAGGGCCACTCTGATCACAAAGAAGCCCATACTGTTTGTCCCTCTGGGTTTGAAAATTGGTCAAAGTGTATTGTTAGACCAGAAGCACCAGTGTCATCTAAAGTCTTTTTTTTAGATAAATTAATCAAAAATGGCCTGTGTATATTGGCCCTATGTTGCTTATTTCCTCACAAAAGGTTGGTACCTATAGTGCTGAACTCAAATTTTACCCATCCAACTGTTTTAAATATAGACAGATAAGTAGACACGTAGCTATTTATGCTTTGCATAACCTGAGAAACTGCACTCATTACCTGTTAGCAATAGATAAGAGAAATCTCAAGCTGCTGCCACCCTTGGGACCTCAGTGATCACTGACTCCTTGCTGGGCTGCTGAGAAATATAAATCTCCTCTTGGTCTTTTAATCTCTCACACTTTGTCCCTTGTCTTCCTTCCCTCTGGATGGTCCCATGTGAGACACTCCCCAACCCTGTACAAACTTGCGACATCTGAGTTCAAGTCAAGGTTGCCATGTGTCACCACCACTTCAGAATATTTACTTTTTAATTTTCATCTAGACTTTCTGAATCAGAGATTTTTGGGGAGGCAGTCCAGTAATCTATACTTTAGTGATTGAGGGTCATTTCCTTAAGTTTGGCAGGGGTAGGACACTACTGGGGGCCTATAATTCTCCAGCATATGTGCTAAGACCTAGCTGGTAAGTTCCTATTGTCTGTTACTTATCTTCTGCTATGTAACAAATTGACCCCAAAATTTAGTAATTTAAAATGTTTGTTACCTCATTGTTTCTGTGCGTTCAGAGGGAGCACAGCTCAGTGACTCTGCTCAGGACTTCACGTGTGGTTACAGTCAGGGTATTTAAGTTATCTGAGGGCTTGACTAGGGCTGGAGGATCTGCTTCCAGCACAGCTTGCTCAGCCTTTGGCCGGAGGCCTCCGCTCCCTACCACAAGTGCCTCTCCAGAGGTCTCATGACAGAGCAGCTGGCTTCCCCAGAGGGAGAGAGCCACCAGAAGGAAAGACAGAGGTTGGGGTGCCTTTTATGAATTAACCTCAGAAGTCTACTTGTCATTTTCACTGTGTCCCATTGGTCATACAACTCAGCTCTACTCAGTTAGGGGAGATACACGAGAATACAGTTACGAAGTGGCAGAGATGTTTGGACGTCATCCCAAAGGCCGACTCCCAGACTCTCTATATCAGGTATGAAATATCGATAGCCTGTATTATGTTTTCCATACGCTATAGTATGTATTAGTAAACAAAGGTAATATTTTTACCCACTTATGCTCATGTCTCATTTGATTGTCAGTAGATAAGAGCAACAGTTATTTATTGGCCTTCTCAAGAACCAACATACAAAAAATTGTAAATTATGGTAATCACTCTTGTTTTTCCTAATAAACTACTGATACACATTTCTGCCAGTATGTCTTAGAGTACTTCAAGGTCAAAATTAACTTCTGATCTACCCCACTAAAGCTGTCCTTTCACGTCCTTCTCTTATTTAGCAGCACAACCTAGTAAGGAGCCTGGGAGCCTCTTAACAATTGCCTCTTTCATCCCACAAATCCTGCTTATTTTATCTTCCAAATAGTTCAAACCGAGTCCTCTATCTCCTTCTCCACAACAGTCTCTCAGCCAGATTTTTGCTGTGAGTTCCACCTGGCCTTTCTGTGCTTCCGTTGAAATAGAGTAGGGGTGGAATGGAGCAGTTAGCGAGATCAGCTGGAAACTGTAGTGTTAGTCCTGTTAAGAGAGGAAAGTGGTGGTGATAAAGAAGAAATGGATAAGATTCAGGCTATCCAAGACATCAAATGAAAAGGACTTAGTAATTTTTTTCTCAAGTGATGTCTTTTTAAGCCACTTGATGGCTTCTCTTTGCCCTCAAAGGCCATAAGGCCTTCATGACCTAGCTTGACTTACGTCTCCATCTTTCCCTCTTAGACTGTGATCATCCTGTTCCAACTTCTTCCACTCATGACTTCCCATTTCCACTTACTACCAAACTTCTTCTGCACATTTTCTCCTCCATCTGAAATGCCCTCTGCTCCAACTAATTTTCTTGCAGAGTTTCGTTTTATTCTTCAGGTCTTGGGTTAGTTAATATCTTTTTGGATGTTATTTTTGGGATTCCAAGCTTGGAGTAGAAACTTTTCTGCAGTCTTCCTCAGCATGGAGTTGACTAACTGATTTACCAACAGTGAATGACAATTTGCTTTCCCTTTACTAAACGAAATTAATGAATTTCTCCTCCACTAGACACAATGCTTGAGGCAGAGACCCTGTCTTATAACTCTTCTATGCCAAGTTTCTACCATATGTTCAGCACTTGATATACTTTGTTGAATGAATGTCTTTTCATTATTTACTTAGTGTCTTTTGTTTATCTCTCAATGGAAGATTATCTTCTTTAGTTGACATTTCATTTGTCTGTATTTTTTATCTTTAGTTAACGTTTCATTTGTCCTTCTTGCTTCTACACATCTTTTCCCCTTTCCCATTCTTTTCTTCTTTTATCCTTTCCCACTTATTGTGACACCATTGTATACTAGTAAGTGCTTTCTACTATTTCTTCATACCTCCTGTATTAGATTTCTCCATTTGGTCTTTGTTGTTTTTTATTTCTGCCATTAATGTGGATAATTTTCAGGAATCTTCGCACCTGCATGTAGTCCTGTAGTGAATGTAGTGGACTAATGCTTTGTGTGGGATCAGGAAAGTGGTGTACTTGATCTACAGTAAAGCACAAGTCTTGGCCTTACTTGATTTTCTTTCTTAAACCTGGGTTTAAATATCTAGTAGTTTCCTTCTACAGGACTATATTTATGAAGAAAACAATATCAAGGTTATCTGCAGCTCTTTACAGTAGTAGTGAGTAGGTATTTGTTGTAATGTCTTCAATCACAAATTATGGAGACTTACGTGACAGTAGAATGCAGGTAAATTGGCTGTCTGTAAAAAAAGTCCTGGTATATAGGATTTACCAGTTTTCTTGTTGTAAATACCACTAGCCTGGTGGATGTTAAGCTCTCAATACAACATCAGTGAATATGCAGCTGGGAAATACTGGCCAGAGTCGGCTCTTGTGTATTCAAACAAGCAGGCTCCAGCACATCACTGCTTTCTCAAGGTGCATAGGTCCCCAGGAAGGGGAGCTGGACAGCCATTGTTACTTTGCTCAGCATCTTGATCTCCATTTCTGAAAATTTTCCTTTTTGCTATATAGTTGTCACCTGTATTATTCTGAGGGTGTGGGAGGCACTTGTTTCTACCTGGGCTCTGGAAGACTTAGATTTGCAGTTGGTTTGACTGGTTTTATGGGCAAAGGAGCTGGTACAGTGGACATTTCTTTCACATAGATGTACAGTAAACTTGCCTGCAGCAAGAGAGAAGCAGCAGTAAGAGACACAGGGGAGGAAATGTTGGTTTTCCACAAATTTCAATCGATGTCTCTCTGTGCGGATGAATGAGACTGATCTTGCTTGAAGCTAGCTATATGTTATTTAGAAGTCAAAATTTTCACAGCACAAAGGATCTGGTTGAAAATGACACACTATTCTTTCTTTTCTACACTCATCCTCCCATGTATCCAGAAATTAACTCCTGGAATTGTGAACTTTTGAGTATAAGTTCAAGAAAGGAAATGGTTCTCGTATCTAATAAAAGCTCTTTGTAACAATTTGCAATAGACAAGTGGTTTTCCAAGTGGTTTTCCTGGAGACCTCCCATCCCTCTAAGCTGTTTCTGAGACTGGAAAGGCAAGCACTGTAGAGAGTGGCCTTGACTCAAACTGTAGCACCAATAGAGCAGCCTTGGGCTTATCTACTTTAAATGTTTTTCTTCCATTTAGAACATCACTTGCACAAGATTTTTCCTGCTGAAGTCTTAAAGCAAAGTAAAATTGTAGAGAGAGTGAACCTGACTCAGTCTCCTTATCAATAACCTTTCTATTCTTGCTTTTTTTCCAGACATTGGTCCTTATGCTAGCTCCAGTCTACCTGCCACTGACACCAGCAAAAGCAGCTCTTAGGAAAGAATGGGTAATTTAGAACACATGAGTGTCTGGCTAACTGATAAGGCTAATTTCTAATATTATATCTACGTCTCAGTGGAGGACAACCTAAAGTCAAGGGAAGAAATCCTAATGGTGGAATTTCAGAAATCTTCCAAGAGGTAGAGAAAGTATATTTTTAGTGCATGTATGTTGGGATAGTGAGGTTTTATGGGAACATTTAAATTTTACCATGTAGGTGATTGATTAACTTCTGAGAGGTCATAAGATCTATTCTAAGGCCAAGGGCTTGATTTCTTTTCCTTATTCAAAGTCTGGATTTGTGATGGACTAATAGTTTCAGTTTTTACTATGACTTCACATAGGCAAGGTACTTGCATGAGTATTTGTTAACATTTGCTTTTGCTTTGATTTTAAATAACAAATATGAATGAATTGCACAACTGTGATCTGTCTCTCCTTTTTTGAAAGAACAATTCTTCAAGGTTTAGCTAGTTATTTTCTTGGCTTTGAATTTGAGAATGTTTTCTATCAGATCTTGTAGGTTTCTTCCTGGGTGTGGTATGTCAAAGTCACAGCTCTAGGGAGATAATCAACAGGAAGATAGGCATGTGAATGCGGAGGGAAAACAACAACAATAACAAAACAAAAAACAAAAATAAATCCAGAGGATGCTCCTAGGTAGGGTCATTTATAAAATTTGTAAAGCAACAGGCCTGAATGTGGAGAGCAGACAAAGCTATACAGTGCACATTGGCTCAGGAGTTCTAACTTGCCTTAGGCTGAAAATGGAATAAAACACATTCCTCAGAAGCCTCCTGGAGAGAAGGAAGTGTGACATTTTCCACACATATATAACATGTGGAAATTACCTTGATTCCCTGGGGCCTTCTTACAGGCCTTAGCAATGTAATAACGTAGTAGGGTTTTGTAATGAACGTCTTCTCTTTGAATGTGTTCACTGTAACCCCTAGAATTTGTGTGTAACCTAATTAACAGAAGATTGAACAGATCTTCAGTTGATACACTGGAGACAATTGCTAGTTGAATACTCAAAAGTTTCAGGGAAAAATAAAAAAGGTGATTTCATTGTTTGATAAGTATGGAATGTAAAATACCTTCATGCTTTCTGTTCTTGTTTTGTCTTGTCTTCTGTTTTTAGTTTACCACAGTATCAGTTGCAACATCAGTTATGAGTTTTGTTTGCTGTTAATCACTTACACTCTGTTGGATAATTTATATGTGAATTTATTATTAATATTTTTGATAAAATCTCTTATCTTAGATTTACAACTTAAATTTTACTCAGTTAACAATCATTTCCTTTTTACATTATTCTTTAGTAGTTTTCTTTTAAATTTTCTTTTATAACTTTTTTAATATCATTGACTTATTAGTGCCTGTTATTTAGCATTGTGATTTGATCTTTTCTTAAAAAGTTTTTAAGAAGTATTTTTTTAAAAAAGTGATGGGACTATCACTGTTTTGTTTTTATCATTCTCCCTGCCAGAGAGAATGCCATTCTCATTGCACACAAACAGCTGTATGTTTTAGAATTTGACACATCCTCTCATAAGAGTTTAGAAAATCCCAAGAGCTAAGATAGTCTAACAAAATATTTGCCATTTGCAGCATTTTCTTTCTTTCTTCTTTCTTTCTTTCTTTCTTTCTTTCTTTCTTTCTTTCTTTCTTTCTTTCTTTCTCTCTCTCTCTCTCTCTCTCTCTCTCTCTCTCTCTTTCTTTCTTTCTTTCTTTCTTTCTTTCTTTCTTTCTTTCTTTCTTTCTTTCTTTCTTTCTTTCTTTCTTTCTTTCTATGTCAAGGAATACGCCAGCTAAGCATTTGCTACTTTTCTTCCCCTTTCCTCAGGGACAGAAATAGCTACAGAAATGAATCGGATGAACCATCTACGGAATATCTCCTAAGCATTAACTTCTGAAATATAGAAAACCATATATGGCATTTCCTTCACTCCTTATAGCAAGCCCTACATGGAGAGGTGTTAACGATTCCTTCCTGAGGAGTATAACGGTATTTCAAGAGGATCACAAACATTTTACAAAACAGGACATTTTCTTATGTGTGTCTTATTTGTTCCTATATTTTAAAAGCTCTCATAGGGCTGGGGGTTTAGCTCAGCGGCATAAGTGCCTGCTTGGCAAACATCAGGTCGTGAGTTCAATCCCCGATACAAAAAAAAAAAAAAAAGTAAAAAGCTCTCATAAAGAGATGTGAGCTTTAGGCAGACTCAAGTAGTATTTCTGACTTCTCCAATGTCATTGAAATTTTGGTGATACAACTTTGATTTGTTTCTTTTTATGAAGTGAGGCTGGGGAAAATCCAATGAAGGGAATTTACTAGTATTTCTTCCTTGACTGTTGCAAATATCAAAGAAGAAAATATTTTAGATCCACTGAGGTTGACTTGTTTAAAGCGTATAAAATATTTGTAATGTAAAGCATATAAAATCTTTGTAATATAAAATATTTGTAATGTGTTTATTCACATTATAAATATTTATGGAAATCTGACCATGTGTGTAATTTACTTGCTGTTTTTAAACTTTGGGCTGTCATAAAAAGAGAGTGGATCTTTATTTAAAAAAAAAATCAATTTCTCTGGAAAGGGAAGGGTATAGAAAATGGGTAATGAATGAATGAGAGTGGTTACACGAGAGTTGGAGGGCACATGGCAGAACGGTCTTCATGGTGGGAGTCGTCAGGAAATTTTGGAAGGGATGTGTATAATCTTCAAGGCAACATCCAGCAAAGGTATTATCAATCTATTTTAATATCTGAAGTGACCTGCAGGATAAAGTCCTGTGGCAGGTTATTGTATAAGGCCATAGATATCCTAATTCCAAACCACAAAATTTTAAATAATTTTTAAAAAGTTTTATTAAGTACAGAATAAATCATCTTTTGTGTTTAATCACAAAATCAACAGTAATATATCTAATTGTTGCGAATGAGAACAATCATGGTACATGTGTGCATCTTTCTTGTTCATGAATTGGAGTTTGGACTATTTTTTGATTGTGTAAATGTTCTGAGTCTTGCTTTAGGGTAATGCTGGGCAAGAAGTGAAACTCTGAGAAGTAAAATGTCAGCAGGGACCTGAACTCAGGTTTGCCCACCCAGAGGCTAAGGTTCTTAATGACCATGTTTAGTTGGTAGTTTACCAATTGAAGACAGTCACAAGTTTATCATCAGAAGCATTCCAGTCGTGCTGGCAGCCCCAAAGACATAACCGCCACACATGACTGGGTTTCCAGTGCTAATAGGGACAACAGGTGAAGGAGAAGCTAGCTAACTTTAATTTTTAGAAAATTGATTAATCTTATTAGCTTGGTTACATGTAACACGGAGATATTTTTAAAATTTTAGAATTGAAATATATGGTGAAATTTCATTTCCCAAGCCATACCAAGAGCCAGTTAATCCTTGAATATCGTTTAATGAAGCATCTACTTACAATAATGCTTCTTGCTATTATCCTCACACCAGTAGCACTGGCATCTTTGGTTGCTTGTTAGCAAGAGTAGGGTCCTCTCCACTCTTCTCAATTAGAATCTACAGTTTAACAAGGTCCACAGGTGATTCACACATACATTTCGGTTTGAGAAGCACTGCAGCAAGGCAATTTTGGGCTCTGTGGCAGATTAAAAAAATAGTGGGAATGTTTTAGCCCTGCCTAAGCTTGCTTGTAAGGGCATAACTGCAAACCCATGAACTGGCAATTAACAAAAGGGTGCAAGAGTCCCATGTCAAGCCAGTGGTACCTACACACGGGCTATAAGTGTTGGGAGGAAAGAGCCATCATAGCCAATTAATTAGGTGATTTTAAACCTGTTGCTTTCTGGTACTTCAAATAACAATTTCCACAAGCTGCCATAGACATCTGCACCCCTAGGGGGCAGTATGGTATAGTAAAAAACAGATTGCATTCCGCCCCCTCCCCAGGTTTCCTCTTAATAGCCTTGTGATCTTGGGAAATTAATTAATAATGCCTCTGAGCCTCAGTTTTTGGAGAAACAGGAAATTCATAGGGTTGTTGTGAGATTAAAAGCAAAGTTAACACAATGTCTAACTCATATATGCATTCGGTTTCTCTCCCTGCTGCTTTTCCCTTGTCTTAATTCATAGTGACAATGAACAGATCTGTACAGCTTACTGACCCTCAAAGAGCTCTCCATGTTTTATGAAAGCAAATAAGTCTGCAAGTGATCCTCAGCAGTGGCCAGTTTGACAGACTGCTACGTTCCCAGCAGGTGATGCTTTCTGCCTGCTCTGTGCCCTAGGAAGGGAGGGAGGATTCTAACCACAGTACTCCTAGTGGCCTATAAGAAGGCAGAGAGAGAGCATGGCTCCCAGGTGGAGGGACCTTCCACAGACGTAGGTCCAACACAGCGTTCTCAAGCACCGTGCACACACATCAGGGGTCTCTTGCAGATTTGTAAAACCTGCTGTGCCCACAGTCCACTCCAGAGCAGCTAAATAGACCCACTGTGGTTGGAAAGGTAGTTAAGACAGCACCCCAGGTGATTTTAATGTGTAGCTAAGGTTAAGAGCCACTGTAAAGGTGCATTACAGACTTTGTGCCACTGTAAACTATTCATTACCAGCTTAGCACTTAAATGCAATTTAGTGAGACTTTTCTGTTACATGCTCTGTGGTTCCCTCGGTCAATAAACTCATTGATTCTTGTTTCCAAAAAAGCTTTAAATTCAGTTGATTTTGGGGAATGACACCTGGAGGGGAGGGGAAGAAATACAGTACAAGCTAAGTTTCGTGTATCATATTCTTTATTTTTCCCAGCATTGAGATAATTGGAAACTTACTGGTCTTATTCCATGTATAACATTTAGAATATTTGCAATATAAAGCTTATTTGCTTGTAAATTTGCATTTCTAGTTCCTGTTTTGTCTTTTTATGATAGAGAAATCACTTATCCTCAGTCTTTGCTGGGGGAAGAGATTCATTTTGTAAATATTTGTATGTTTCTTTACAGTTAGTGAATCTTGGTACATTCATCAAAATTAGTCCATAAAACCCTTAAGTGCCCATCAAATATAACTTGAATTGGTTAAGGTGCGCTAGTGGGTGTTAGTGTGGTTCCATAAAGCTTCTAAAACCTGAAGTTTCCGAAGCAGTAAACATGTTTGAACTCGGTGAGGGGAACTTCCTTCCAGAGTTGAAGTGAGGATTAATCCAGTACTTCTGACAACTGTAACTTCCTGTACCTAGGTAGCAAGTATTCAGTATGCATTAGTACATTGTTCTAGAAAACAGGGTCAGAGTGTAATCAATATGTCTGGAAATGGTGGCATACATTGGCTGGCTATAGCACTAAAAGGCTTTAAACAAAATAATAGTATATTTCTCAGTTTATATAAATAGTTGTAGGTGTTTGTGAGAGTTTTCACATGTTTCTCATACTCCCACGTTTTTCTCAGGCATGTGAATGGGAGTGGCAGGGTCAGTGCAGGGAGTGTTATGAAGAATCAAGTGATTTTTACTTTTTAAAATATCTGTAAAAGTTTTGAAAACAACAAAGAAATCAGATGAAATAACTGAAGTACATTAGTGAATGAGAACTATACATATTTGTAACATTCAATTTTATCATTTAATCAATGTGTGTACTAAAATCTTACATGTACTTATCAAAGTAACAGTATATTTTATTTTGTGGCATGCTACTAATAGTGGCTTCTTTTATTTAGCACAGTGTCTTCTAGGTCTATCCATGTTGAAGCAAATGTCAGGATCTCCTTTTTCAAGGCTAAATTATTTTCAGTATATATGTATATGTCCATAAATGAATATATATGTATATGTGTATATGTATGTATGTGTATATATGTATATATATATATAGAGAGAGAGAGAGAGAGAGAGAGAAAGAGAAAAAGAGAGAGATTGTACACTGATAGGTATTTATATTATTTTTATATATCAGCTAGTAGGAATAATGCTGCAATCAGTGTAAAAGTGCAAATACTTTTACAAGGTGATGATATCATTTTCTTTCGGTATGTACTCTGAGGAGGAATTATTTGGTCATATGGTACTTCTATTTTTACAAGGTATCTATTGAAATGTTATAGATATACATATTTATGGAGTTCAATAGATCATTGTGATTTTTTTAGAATAATGTGGTATCATCAAATTAAACCAAGCAATTTATCCAGCATGCTAAACATTTAATAACATCTATGATGAGAAAATCCAAGATCTATCCTTCCCACAACAGTAAAATGTACAGTCTTTACTGTGCCACAGATCCTAAAATACCCATAAATGTATTCATTCTAACTGAGGATTTTTACCTTTAATAATAACCATTTGCCCATTCCCTGCCTGCTAGCTTCTGATAATCACCATTCCATTCTCTTCTTCTATGAGTTCGATTGTTTTATCTTATTTTTTAATGTGCAATTTTCTTTTCTTTTTGTGTTTTGTTAGTACCTGTGTGCAGCATATAAAGTACACAATGATTACATTTGTCATGCAGATAAACACATCTTAAACATATGTATATAACACATATTAATTCTTTTTTCATCTCCTACCTTTTCCATTTTTGCTTCCTCCTTCCAGTTCTTGACCCCCTTCCCTTTTGCAAAAGTTCTATTTTAATTTTTTTAATTCAGTTATTTTTCCATCCCCTTTTCCTTCTACCCTCAACCTTCATCTCTTGTTCCAACTCCCATTTGAAAAAATTTCCCTAGTTCTTGTCATCTATCTCTTATTTTGCTTTTTAGTTATGTTTTGGGTTTCTCATCTAAGAGAAACCATACCACATTTAAGCTTTATGTATGATTTATTTCACTTTATTTTATTTTATTTTTTTTCTTTTTTTTTTAAATTTTATTTAAAGAGGGGGGAAGCAAAACAGAAAAAAGGGTAGAAACAATACAGAATTTCAAAAAAAATAAACAGTAAGAATTCACTATTTGATACATTACATATTATCTTCTTGGATATAGTTGTTCAAGCTACAAAATTAAAGCATACAAATTGGGCATTCGAACAGTGAGGCTGCAAATAGTTCTGTTCACCGATCCAACAAAAGCTTAGTAAAATGGTTATCAATCCTACACCCTTAACTATACATACAGTTATCTATTTTAGAGCACTTTCTTTTCCTCTTCTTGCTTTTTTGTAAAAATTTTTTTATTTGAGAAACAATTTTGAAACAGAAAGAAGGTTGAAACAATACAAAATCTCAAAAACAAAACAAAACAGAAAACAAAAGCAAAAATAGTAACCAGTAAAAAGTCACTAGTTGATAATTACATACTTTCCTCTTATATGCAGTTGTTCAAGTTACAAAAGTAAAGCCCACAAAGTGGACATCCAAACAGTGAGACTGCAGTCAGTTTTGCTCATCCATCCAACTAAAACTTTAGCAACATGGTTATTAATTCCACACACCCAAACATACATGCAGTTATATCCTTTAGAATACTCTCTTTTCCTTTTTTTTATCTTTATAATAACTATAATCCATTCTCATAAACTACTTAGAAGTTCTACACATATATAAGTCTCTACACATATACCTAGCCTTTCTGTATTAGAGGGAGAAACAAATCAAAACAAGTCAGCAATACAAATTCCTAGAGAAACACAAAATGAAAAGAACATACAAAAACACAACACTAGATGATCTATGGTAGTCACTATGATGTCTCTTGTTATTTTCAATAAAATTGCCTATACCGTCAAATATAATATAAACTTAGCATTGCTTTACACTATTAATAAAATCTAAACATTGGAGACATTACAGGACTTCAAAGGCAGTTAACAATCAAACCAGAATGGGTATCCTATTGAATCCTGTCATCTTCAGAGTAGTTGCCCCTACTCTCAGACTCGACACTCTCAAGCATACCAGATTCAAATAAAATCAGTCAAGATAAAACAGTGATATAACCAGTTTTCTCTGTCTTATCTCTGCCATGCTATTTTTCTGTTGTTATTTGTTTACTTTTCTCCTTGATTCCACTGTCTGCCCCTTTCTCTGAGGCCTTTCTGCCATTGTTCCTGGAACCCTGGTGATTTTCTTCTCTCTCTCTAGAATGTCCTTCAGTATTCTTTGCAGGGTTGGATTGGTGGTCACAAACTCCCACAGTTCCTCTTTGTCATGGAAATATCTTGTCTTTCCATTAATTTTGAGAGACAGTTTTTCAGGGTACATCATTCTGGGTTGGAGGTTATTTTCTTTCAGGGCTTGGAATATTTCACTCCAAGCTCTTGATTTGATGGTTTGGATTGAGAAGTCTGCTGTGATTTTGATGAGTTTTCTGTTATAGGTAATCTGTTTCTTTTTTCTGACCACTTTTAATATTCTGTTCTTGTGATGGATTTCTGGTATCCTGATTATTATATGTCTGTGTGTAGATCTGTTTGGGTTGTAGCTGGCTGGAGTTCTATATGCCTCATTTATCTGAACTTCACTTCCGTTACCTATGTTTGGGAATTTTTCCTTAATTATTTCTGTGAATAGACTTTTTATTTCATTTGTATTTGTTGCTGCATCTTCATTCACATATTTTCTTAGGTTATAAATCCTTTTGTCATCTTCTAGCCTTTGTATTGTTGCTTCCTGTTTCCTTGTTATTTTTAACAGATCCTTCCTTTCACGATCATAATTTTCAAATCTATCTTCAAGTTTTGAAAGTTTGTCTTTAGTTTCTGTTAAAAGGTTTTGCCAAGTTTCAATGGAGTTTTTAATTTCCTGATATTCTCTTTGGATCTGTTTCATATATTCTAGATTTTGTTTATATTCTTCATCAAAAGCTTCTCTCCTTTCTCTGGGTTCCTCTATTCTTTCATTTGTGCCTACTTGAGGATTACCCAGGACTTCTTTTATTAATTTTCTTATATCTTGCTTCACCTGAGTTAGAATTTCAGATTTATATTGATGATGAGGTCACGGATGTATTTCTTTATTTCCGATGAGGCTGTCTCTGACAGTACAGGTTTGCTGCTCTCAACCTCCTCTGCATTTACCTCTGTTGGACTTACTTTCCCTGGTTCCGCAGTTGGGGACCTTTTGCTCTTTCTCTGTCTTGTCATGTTTTTGGCCCCCTTCAGACAGGTGGGTGCTGGAGGTCTCTTTTATTTTATTTTTGAGACAGGGTTTCATTATGTAGTTGAGGTTGGCCTTGAACTCACTGTGTAGCCCTCACTGGTAGAACTTTTGGTTATCCTTCTGCCTCAGCATCCTAAATGCTGAGGTTCCAGGCATGAGGCACCATGTACCATGCTCAGCAATTTCCCTTGATATTATTTTCTCAAAGTGCACCCATTTTCCTACAAAATACTGAGACTTATCTATTTATGGCAGAATAGTACTCCATTGTGTATAAATACCATATTTTCTTTATCCAATCATGTGTTGATGGGCATACAGTACAATTCCAAGATTTGACTACCATGAATTCTGTTGCTGTAAACATGGATATGCATATATCACTGTAACATGGTGATTTTACCTCTTTTGGGAAAATACCTAGAAGGATGATAGGTGGATCAAATGGAATTTCTGTTTTTAGTTTTTGAGGAATCTCCATAAGGGTGTCCATCATGGCTGTTCTAGTTCACATTCCTACTAACAGTGTAGACGAGTTCCTTTACCTCTGCAGCCTCACCAGCATTTGCTATTATTTGATTTCTTGATAACTATTTTTCTGGAGTAAGATGGTGTCTCAGTGTTGTTTCAATTTGTATTTCTCTAATTGTTAGCGATGTTGAGCATTTTTTCATGTAATTATCCACCATTTGTTCCCCTTCCCTTCCTTGCCCCTTCTTCCACTTCCTCTTTCTGTTTTTGCTTTTTCCTACTCTTCTTCCCCCTTTCCTTCCTCTTCCTTTTTCCCTCTTCCTCTTCCTCATTCTCCTTCTTTTTGTGTATTTATTTCGCTTGCCCAGAATTTTGACTGGGTCTTTTATTTTGGGGTGGGGCTAATACCTTTGAGATCTTTATATATTCTAGATGTTAGTTTTCTGTATAAGGAATGGCTGCCAAAATTTCTTTCATTTTGTAGGTTATTTATTTACTCTTTTGGTTATTTATTTTGCTGTGTAAAAGCTTTTCAGTTTGATATAATCCTATTTGTTCATTTTTGGTGCTATTTTCTGTGTGACCAGAATTCTGTTCAGAAAGTTCTTCCTCATGCCAATGATTTTAAGAGTTTTACCTATTTTATCTCCAGCAGGTTGTTTTAGTTTTAACATTTGATTCTTTTATCAATTGTAATTTTGGATTAATACATGGCAAAGTATATGACTCTAAATTCAGTCTCTTGCATGTGGATATCCAGTTTTCCTAAAATCACTTATTAAAGAGGCTCTTTCTCCAATGTGTGTTTTGGGATCCTTTGTCAATGATCAAATAGTTGAATATGCTTAGATGTGTTTCTGCATGCTCTGTTCTGTTCCATTAATCCTCATTTCTGTGTTTGTGTCAGTATTATGCTGGTTTTTGTCACTGTAGCTTTATACTTCAGCTTCAAGTATGGGATTGTGATACTTTCTGCTTTGCTCTTGTTATCCAGAATTGCTTTTACTATTCTTGGTTTCTTCTAGTTTCATATGAAATTTAGGATTGTTTTTTCCAGTTTTGTGAAGAATGTTGTTATTTTGATTGGGATTATATTAAATCTGTATATCATTTTGACTGTATTAGTCCTGCAAATCAAGAAACGGGATATATTTCCATTTTCTGATGTCCCCTCAATCTCTTCTTTCAGGGTATTACAGTTCTCATTGTAGAGGCCTCTCACTTTCACTTTGGTCAGGTTAATTCCTAAGTATTTAATTTTTCTTGCTGCTATTGTGAGTCATAGTTTCCTGATTTTTTTCTCAGTTGGTCCATTATTAGTGTTCAGGAATGCTATTAAGTTTTTCAGGTTGTTTTTGTATCTTGTTATATTACTGAATTTGGGTTTTAGAGTCAAACTATCTTTCTGTGGATTTTTGGGGTCTTCTATGTAGTTAATCATAGTATCTGCAAATATGGTGATAATTTGACTTGTTCTTTTCCTATACATATAACTTTTATTTCTTTTTATTGCCTAGTTGTTCTTTCTGATGTTTCAAGTACTCTGTTGAACACGTATGGTGACAGTGGACAAACTTGGGTTGTTTCTGGTTTTAGAGGCAAAGCTTTCAGTTTTTCTCCATTTGTCCTAATGCTGGCAGTAGATTTGTCATAAATGTCTTTTATTAGTTTGAAATAAGGTCCTTCTATGTCTATTTTCTTCAGTGTTTTTTTTATCATGAAAGGACATTGGAATTTTTGTGCTTGCTTCTGTTTATGTGATATACTATATTTATTTATTTATTTATTTACGTGTGTTGAACCATCCCTGCATCCCTGGCATAAAGCCTAGTTGGTCATGATATGTGATCTTTTGATGACTCATTGCTTTCTGTTTGCCAGTGTCTTGGTGAAGATTTTTGCAACTATATTCATTGTAGATATTGCTCTATATTTTCTTTTTTGGTCAGATCTTTACCTGACTTTGAAATCAAAGTAATAATAGTAGCTTTCAAGGATAGCTTTGGGAGTCACCTGCCCTTTCAATTTCACCGAAGAACTTGAAGAGTATTAGTATAAGACCTTTGAAATTTTTGTGGAATTCAGCAATGAATCTATCTGGAACTGGCTTTTCACAGTAGTTTTTTTTTTTTTTTTAAATTACTGCTTTAATCATTACTTGTTTTTGGATTATTCAGGGTTTTAGAAAAATCTTCTTGGTTTAGTTCTGGAATTCCTGTGTGTCTAGGAATCTATCCATTTTTCCTTAATTTTCCAATTTATTGATTAGAGGTTTGCAAAGTAGTTGCAAATAGTCTTTTTTAAACTCTCAGCAGTGTCCATTGTGATTTTACGTTTTTGATTTCCAACTGCCTTGACTTGACTCTTCTGTCTGTTTTATTTTTGGTTAGATTGGCTAAGGATTTGTCTATTTTTTTCCAAAGGACCAACATTTCAATTCATTGATTCTTTATATCATTTTCTTGCTTTTCCATTTCATCCATTTGCTTCTGATATTCATAATTTCCTTCTTTGCTAGCTTCTGGTTTTGATTGTTTTTGTTTTTCTAGGACCTCGAGGTACACTTTTATGTTATTCATCTGGGCTTGCTTTCTTTTTGTGATATAGACAATCACAACTATATATTTCCATTAGTACTGTTTTCATTGTGTCTCATAAATTCTGGTACATTGTACTGGCATTATAAGTTGTAAAAACTGTGTAATTTCTTCCTTAATTTCTTCTGTAACCCATTGTTTATATAAGACTGTATAGTTCAGTTTCTATGATTTGCATAATAGTTGTGTTTTCTTTTGTCATTCTTGGTTTCATTGCATTATGATCTAGTAATATGCATGATATAATTTCAATTTTTTCATTTACTTAAACTTGCTTTATTGACTATTATATTTTTAGAGAAAGTTGCATGTGTTGCTGAGGAGAATATGTTCTCTATTGTTGGATGAAGGACTTTCTAGACATCTATTGAGTCCATTTGTTTGAAGGTGTTATTCAGCTCTTATAAATGGCTCATTACACATTTCTGCAAGGATGCCCTACAGTACTTCAAGCTCAAAAGCAAACTGATGGGTAAATATGATATTTTCATGTTGAAGAGTACCTAAAGAGATTCATAATTATTAAATCAGCAGTCCAAAAAAGTTCTCAAAAATATCTTAGAGAGAAACAATGAAGCTAACAATAACAACAAAGTCTAATAGAATGAATATGTCAGGCAGGGTGAGCAGTTAACTAGAAGAGAATCAGTAACAGAAAAATAAGGTGATGACAGAAATAAGTCATTACTTACCAGTAATAACCCTCAATGTGAATGATCTAAATACTCCAAGCAAAAGACAGACTGGCAGAATGGATCAAAGAACAAAATCTAATCTAATGGGTCAAGGAACAAAATGCTGTATACAAGAAACACATTCAATAAAAAATAAACTTACAGTCTAAAAACTGAAGGTTAGAGAACAATATTCTATGCAAGAAAAACCTTATGTTTCTATTTGTTTGCTTGTTTTTGTTTTGAGGCTTGTGGGTTGGTTTTAGTGGAAAGCTTTGTTTCTAGCTTGGTGATCTCTGTAATTAGTGTCTGCTTTTCAGCAGTGTCTTCTGGGGGTGGCTGATGATTGGCTTTTGTCTTAGCCCAGTATCCACCCACCTTCATTTACTTAGGATGGGAGGTTGTAGCATATTTCGGCCAGTGTCCAGTTCTCCAGAAGTGAGCCACAACATTGTTAATGATCCCCAAACTGTCCAGATATTGGCATCCTTTTATCTTTTAATTTTTTAACGCCAAGTACATTTATTAGAAAAGAAAGTGATGAAACATCCTCATAACTTTCATTGAGAAATTAAAAACAAAAACAGAATAAAACAAAAAATGAATAGAAGAAAATAAAGATCAGAAAACAAAATCCCTTATCAAACTGCCAACATCATTTTTCATATAGATTAACATTTTGATTCTTCAATTTCTGTAAAAATAGAAAAGACTTAGAATAGTCTAAACAACTTTGATAAAGGAACAGAATTAGAGCTCCAACCCTCCTCAATCCCTCTACTTATCACAGTTACACCAATCATGATAAAATGGCATTGATATCAAGATAGACAAGATATCAAGATACTGGCATCCTAAGAAAATCAATTAATAGCAATAGTTGTGTCAAAATGGCTATAGTAATAAAACCAGCATCAATTATAGTATCAGATATAAATCAAATATTGACAAACCGTAAGGATCAATGATCAATTTTATACCAATTTAACCATAGAAAAGGAATAGTAGGAACAATAAGGCAAACCAAACATCAACCTACTATAAACATCTGGTAAATATAACTTTACCTCTATTAACAACAGAACAGTATTCAATAGCAATAGCATGAATTCAACCAGCTATTTAGATATTTATAAAGTTTAGTATTTATACCAGTAAACATAAAGCAAGTGGGCAAGCAGAGAATGAAACAAGAAAAATTTAGAAAAATCAATAAGATATGAGGTGGAGAAAATAGTGAGATAGTGGGTCCTTTCAAGAAGCAAAAGGAAATTAGTAGTATTAAAGAACAGTTGCAGGAAAGAATGAACATGAAAAAGAAGAACAAGGATAAACAGAGCAAAATACAGGAAATAAAAGAAAGATAAGAGGGAAGAGAAAAAAAGTCAAAAAGGAAAAAGAAATTAAAAGAGGCCAAAAGAAAAGAAAACCCCAAGAACCCTATGTTCCAATGAATGAAAGATAATAATAATAAAAAATAGATAAATAAGAAAGATTGAGTCAGAGAAAAAATTTCTGTATTTTTGAATGAGTGTTTTTTCCCTTCAAGATCTGCACTTTTTGGGTCCAGCCAGTCATGGTTTTCTTTGCCTAGAGTCTATGGGTTTTTGAGATGCTCTCTCTACACCTGAGGCTCCTCTGCCCATTCACTCCAGATTGTGGTTACTGTCCAAGCCAAGGCATTTCCTTGCTACCATTGATGGGAACTCTGATCAGCCATCTGGT
Source organism: Hydrochoerus hydrochaeris (assembly GCA_004027455.1). Lineage (NCBI taxonomy): Eukaryota > Metazoa > Chordata > Mammalia > Rodentia > Hydrochaeridae > Hydrochoerus > Hydrochoerus hydrochaeris. The sequence goes on along the minus strand of PVLA01001017.1, from coordinate 9,378 downwards.
CTCTGCTGGATATAGGTCACAGCGCGGGAGTTCAAGCAGACTGTTGGACTTAATGTTGACAGTAATGGAGTCTGGTTGCTCCCTTGTCTTCTCAGGCCTTACTTTTGCCCAAAATCAAGTTGGTTGGTTAGTCCTTGCTTTTGCTGACTTGTGCCAAGGGGAGGCACAATGTGGAGCCTCCTTGGAGTTGGTGGATGGTTGCACTCTTGGGTGGGACAGGGGCACTCCTCAGGTCTGAGTTGGGTCCGCTTGCCTGGGTCTGCTTTCTCACATCTGAGGAGGGCCTGCCTTCTCATTTCCTGGGGGTTCCACGCATGCATTGTGCGCCTGCATATTCATTTTGGGAGAAGGTCACCTCGCACCCAGCATGCTTGCATCAAGCATTCTTTTTTCCTTAGCTTTACTAAGGGTTTGTTCATTATGTTTATTTTTTGAAAGAACTTACTCTAGGTTTTTATTAAATTTTAAAATTATTTTTGTCTTCTTTATTTGATTTATTTTTGTGCTGATCTTTAGCATTTCCTTCCTTCTGAAAATTTGTTCTTTTCATAATTTATTGGACATAATTTGGGGCTACATATTTGGAATTTTTTTTAGTATAGGAATTTACTATTAAAAACCTATATTTAGAATTGCTTTTGTGACATGTCAGAGCCCCCAGGGGACTGAACTCACAACTTTGCCCTTGCCAGGCAGGCTCTTATGTCTCAACTACATCCCCAGCCCATCTCAGAAGTTTTGATATATTATGGTTCTATTGCCAGTTGTCTCAAAATGTTTTTAATATTCCCATTTGATTTCTTCTTTGACTCACTATTCAGGGGTATGTTGTTTAATTTCCTTGTTTGTAAATTTTCAAAAAGTTTGTTTCATTTAATTCTCTTTAAAATAAAAAAATTCTTTCTGTTATTGATTTCTAATTTCATACTGATTCACTAGATGTGAATTTAATCTTAAATTTGCTTATACTTGTTTTACTGCCTAATATATGGTCTATCATAGACAATGTTCCATGTAGACTAGAATGCATATTCAGAAATATGGTTGAAAGTATGTCTGTTAGATACATATAGTCTAAAATGCAGTTTAAGTTCAGTATTACCTGGCTAATTTTCTGTTGATTCACATATCTCTTATTAAAAAAGAGGTATTTCAGTCTCCTATTATTATTGTATTGCTGTTTCTTCCTTCATGCCCACTCATTTCTGCTTTATGTATTTATGTGCTCTGAAGTTAAGCATGTATATATTTATAATTTCTATGTCCTATTGTTGAATTGACCCCTTTATTACTAAATAATGAACATCTTTTATTCTTGATATCATCTTTGGTTTAAAGTCTATTTTCTTTGAAATAAGTAGAGACATCCCTTCTCCTGTTTGATTATTGTTCACATGGGATTCCTTCCATTCCTTCACTTTTAGCCCATAAGTGTCCTTAAAACTGATTGAGTCTCATAAGCAGCATGCACAGACTTTTAAAAAAAATCCATTTGGTCACTCTGTGTCTTGACTGGAGAGTTTAATCCATTTACATTCAAGATTATTACTGGCATGTAAGGACATACTTTGTTAATTGTTTTCTAGTTGTTTTGTAGACCTATTGCTATTTTATACAACTTTCACCATATTTAGCATATTGATCAATTTTACCTTGAAAATGTTTTTGACTCTCTTAGTATTATTCTTGATAACACAGCTGCGACCCTAATTTTACCCTCTGCTTCTCTTCCAAGCTTACACTAGTGGTAGCTTTCTCCCTGTTTCTAATATGAGGTATGATCAAAAGATACAATGAATGCCTAAATTGAAAAATTATTGCAGTAAAAAGTATATTACCATTAATCCTCCTCATAATACTTGTCCTGGCATTGAACACACTTACTCATCATTCCTGCCACTTTCTGAAGTAGTTCTGTCTGAATTTTTTCAAGATATTAAGGCAACCACAGCAACACAACTAAAGACATTCATGAAAATGAATTCGAGAACTGATTCAGAAAGTGGTAAGAATGATGGCATAAATGTGTTCAAAGTGAAGGGAGAGTGCTTTGTAGGGAATTAAGGAAAATGTGTTTTTTACTATAATAAACTTTTAAAATTTAAACAATCATCCTATATTTGATCACATCTCATATGCATCAAATAGCCCTCATAGACTTTTAAAGCTTAATTGAATCATGTATCATTATTGAAGTCCCAATATTATAATCCAGATAGTAATTCCTTATAATATTGTCATCCAGATTTACATATTGTAATCCAAATATTATAATCATTTTTCCAGTCCACCTTGTAATCCAGAAAGTTATATTTGTAGTCCCATAGCAATTCATTGGAATTCCAGCAAGTTAAATTCAATCTATCACCTCCAATGTAATCCACAGTGAGCATAAAGATGCTAAGACATATTCAAAGTTTGGGCAGTCAAGGGGTCCTAAGTCAGATCCAAGTGAGGGTATATGAACAAAGGCCTTGAATTTATTATTTTGTGAAGAAGGGAGTGGCTCAAGCATGAGTGACAGGAAGGATGCTGGAAATTATGCGAGTAACTTGAGCTGGCTAGCCACGTAGGGAGAAAAGCATCTTTGCAATATGCAAGGAAAATGATATGCAGAAGGACCAGTCTGGATAATTCAATTAGGGTAGCATTTGAATGGTTTTAGGAGGCTGTTGCTTTACCTTCTGATGTGTAAACTTTTGCACCCTGGTGAGTCATAGCCTCTTATATTGAGGCTCTTACCCAGCGGACATTCCTGGAGCTGAGCGCTCTGCCATCCCACTGCATTCAACTGCTTAACAGGGAACACAGTGTGAGGAAGCAGGAAAATATTGGTTAGCCTTAAAGATTATATCTCAGTACCTCAGTTAAGCCTTATTTGCATTGCTTATAGCCAATTGAAGGCAGAAGGAAATACCACAGCCAGCAATGGACATATCAGTGCACGGAAACAAGACTCGATTTAACTAATGCTGAAACAATTGTTCTGCCTTTAGGGGGAACTGCTCAAATTGTCTCTTCGCATCATTTATGCTCAAATCCTCCCCCATATTCTCAGAGAAAGTCTGAATATTCAGTTTACCTATTTCTCTGGAAACCCACTTTCTTTTTTTTCCCTGTTGTATGCAAATTTTCTTTAGTTTCTCAATCAGCCATGAAGTAATTAAAAGTGCTGAATAAATATTTTTATATGATCTGTACTAAAAGAACTTTCTAGACTTCCAGTTGGGACTATTCATGGAAATAATCATAATATTTTAAATAGTATGTTTCATATAATTATTCTAAAAAATAGTATCTAATTTACTGTTCTTATGTATCGACTATATATTTTATATGTTATCTAATTTAAACAACTCTTTCTATTATTTAAAATGGATCACCTATATTTAGATATGACTAAACAGATTTAGTAAGGTTAATAATAATTTGCTACAGTTCATACTGTTAGATCACTTTAGAGTCATAGGAATCTGATTCCATTGAAGGTTTTGTGCTTCTTTCTCTTTTATATAACATATTTCAAACATACAGAAAAGTATACATTTAATTTATACTTTTAACCTTCAACTATTGTAAATATTTTCCTGTATTTATTTTCTCCCACTCATTTTTTTGCTATAATTTTTGAGAGTAAGTTTTAGATTTGACACTTTATCCCTTCATACTGAGTCTTCAGTGCCAAAGCAAGCTTATAGTTATCTTCAAAGTGATCCCTTTGGAGATTTTCTTTATTGCTTTCCTGGAAATGGGGAAAATCCTTTGCTCGAGAGGAGGGAGTCTTTTATCTTTGAAATCCAAGTTTCAAAAAAGTGCCTGGTATATAGCAGATGAATCAATGAGTGGTTTGTAAAAAGAAGACCTAGGTTAATGAGAGAGGAAGTACATAAAAGTTATCTAAGATAAGAAACCTAGTTCAGTTTAGATGGCAGGATGTCAGGGACCACAAATTATAAATTGAATCTAGAGGATGTCTGAGGCTGTCCTTATCCTGCCCTTTGAACCAGATTAAGAGGAGGGCATTCCCTGCTTTCTTCTGGTCACAGCTGAAAGCCTTAGGGCTAGTGATGTGTAGCACTCACAGGGCAAGATAAGATCTGCTGAGGACAATACTGCACCTGGGGAAACTATAGTTTCCTTATTGCCCTCTGTCTTATCCTGGTGAGAATTCTTTGTTCTTCTTATTAGCCCACTATAGTCTTACTGTTCTAGGAAACACTCACTATTCTTCCCCATTGTCCCTGAGGCAGATGTAATCAGTAAATACTGAGTTTCTGGCTGCCCTCTGGCCTTTTGTTTCCCACAAACAACTGGTCATCCCAGATCCCTCCTGCGCCACTATTTTGTCTATTGCTCTTTGTTCTCACCATGCACCTTAACACCTCACAGGAGATTGGAGCCCACTGCAGAGGTCTGCAATTGCAGGAAAAAGAGATACAGTGAAGAGGGTAGCTGTCCTTCTCTGAACATTATGGTAGATCATTCAACCATGATAAGAAATGCAGAGAAATCATCTATGTAAAGTAAAGTAAAATAAAATATTATACACACACACATGCAATTTTTTTCTTATGAATTTTTTTCCCTATTTCATGCACTATTTTTTCCACTGCTTGTTCCTGTGGCAAGGTCTCTTCTTTTTGCTTATCTAGGCAATTATGTGGATCTTGGGACAGTTGAATGAATGAATCAATGATCCATTTCATTGTACTTTTTATAATAAGTATAATAATATAATTTTGGGGTATTACTGCCACTGTTTCTGCTCCTGAAGTCAATTTTACAGTATTATGCTACATGTGTTAGCTGTGCATCACTGTGATGAAATGCCTGAGGAAAAAATTCTTGAAGGAGGACAAGTTTATTTGGCTCATGGTTTCAGTTCATAGTTGGCTGGCTTCAATGTGCTAAGTGTGTGTCAAGGCAGAAAACCATGGTGGAAAGACATGGGGGAAACTGCTACAACTTCATTGTAGTCAGAGAGAGACAGAGAGAGAAGGAGGGGGAGGAGGAAGAAGAGGAAGAGGAGAAAGAAGAGGGGAAAGAAGAGGAGGAGGAGAAAAATGTGTACACTGCTGCAGGGCTTCCTCTGTCTTTTATTTCACTGTAGGCCCCACTCTATTGGACAGTACTGCCCGCATTCAAGGCAGTTCTCCCTGTCAGAACACTGTTTCACATGTTAGTTGTCTCTGGAAACACCCTTCCTGACAAAACTAGAAGTGGGCTTTACCATTTCCCTATGAATTTTTCAAGCTAATAAAATTGGCTATCAAAATGAATCATCATACTACTGAAATGGTTGCTATTACTCTCATGAAGGTCTCTAAGAGGAAAACAGAGTCAAGTAGAGAATATTATTTCCATTTTGTAGCTAAGAAAGATTTGAAATTAAATGGTTCAAGCTTGGAATAAATATCTGCAAGTTCTGTGCTTTCTCTATGCCATTTCTTTTAATTCAATACTTGTTAATCCTGTTTGTGTCACTCTTCTATAGGTTATAGTAGCAAAGAAACTGAGCAGACATAGCACATTTATTTAAAAACTCAATTGATTATAAATTATTATCATGTTAGTTGATTTTGAAAATACACTTTTAGATGAACATATTTCAGATATTTATAGGTGTAACTTATGAAATATACTATTTATAAAATGTATTTTACATGATTTTATATACAAATAAATATGTGCACCTCTGTATATACTGCAGTGATTTGTGCTGACATTGTACACAGGACTTGGAAAGCAGTATGTCAAGAAATTAACAGACTAGATATGAGGTAACTTGGAGCTTCAGATGAAAGATGAGGGGTGGAGGGAGCTTTAAGATTGCCTTGAATGTTAACTGGAGTCAGTTTTTTAGTTTGGGGCCATTGGGTGTCTGACGTGTGAATTAATTATCCCAGTATACAGATCTTGTAATTATTTATGCATTTTCTGTCCAACCACACCAGCTACCAGGGTCATCCTCAAGTTAAAACTTTTTCTGGGGATGGCACATAAAAATGCAGAAGAACCAGAAATCTTTGGGGTTAACCAGCTTTAGAAGACTGCTTTTCTTCTTACTCTGAATCTATTCCTGATGGCATTATCTTTCCTTTGTAAAACCTTTTTGCCAGTACATCTGTCACCACTAGATAATTCCATTCTGACCTCTGGATTGATTTTCCAGTTTTTGATGAAAAGCAAATGTTGGTAATTTCAGAATAAATTTCTTGACTGAAAAATTGGTCATAGAATTTGGTAGTGATCTGGTATGATGCTTCAAAATTTTCTTCTGAAGACAAAATAGTCTTTATGTTTATTTTTGGATAAGGAACTTTTATCTTTCTGGTATTCAATAATAATTTGCTGTTTGCCTCCATTATCTCCATCATCAATATCACCTACACATCTATTTCATAGTAGCCATGGAATGCACCTTATGAATCAGGTAGCAAGTATAGAAACATAAAAAAAGGACTGAGAATTGGCTGCACATTGACATTTTCATTTTAAGCAATGTTCAAATTTTTGGTAATAACTGCCTCCCTATAATGTCTGAATTCTCTGCATTCAAAGGTGATTTCCTGGTAAAACATTGTGAATAATACAAAGAAAGTCTTAAAAGTTGGTAATGTCCATAATCCTCTGTATTATATACCTCAAAGTTGTTAGAAGAATATCAAAAATGCTTTTAGCAAGCAGGGAATTCCAAATGGCATTCTAAAGCTCAACCACAAACCTGAAGTATACCAACATATAAGAAATGACACAGGCTACTCTATGTACTGTGCAGTAAAATGTCATAATAAAAGAGTGAGGAAATAAAAAGGATCGAGAAATTTTATATAGATTTTATTCTGTGGGGAGGTTTGGACTTCACGGAAGGTAAGAATAATTGTGTGTTCCATATGGAATAGGTCCATTGGTCATCTGATGAATAGTGGCCTTTTGATACTCAAGCTACCACTTAATAGAGCCCAACCAGAAAAATTTTCCCCATCTACTGTGAAACCCACCCCCAGAAAGTTAGTTAAGACAGGAACTAGACTCAGATCAAGGCCTTGATTCTCACTGAATAAGTGGGAAGGAGGGGAGACTAGAGAATGAGGGAGGAAAACACCCAAATTAATAATTTCATGAGTTTGAAGCTAAGAGAAGCTGAAATAGGGGTCTTAGTAGAAAAGAATTTTTAATAATTCTGTGGTATTACTTACTGAAATACTTGCTATTTCACACCCTAGAGTTGAAGAAAGAAGCCTACTATTTCATAGCTTTGTGATATTTTTGAATGCTGGATTTCTTATCTAACCTTTAGAGTTGTTGATGTCATGGAAGATGGCAGGATTTGAAGGTTAATACATGTGCAAAAAGTCTGTCACAGTGCTTGCAACAGGCCAGGTATATAACACTGGCAATTGTGTGTTAACTTTGCATCTCTTTTATATGTTTTGTTTCATAAGCACCATCTTGTCACAATCATTCTGGACAGATGCACAGCTTGGTAAACAGGAGGTGTGTTACAGAAACTCCTGCTGGCCATCCCATGTCTGCTGCCTCCTGGGTAGTATTCCCTGGGCACAGCTGCCAGAAGAGTGTCAGCGTAACCTCGGAAAGGATGGCTGTGCCACAAGGCTGCTTTGGTTGATTACAGTGCTGAGCGTGGAGGCCTCTCACTGAATACCCACCCGTAGGTTCCTTATAGAAGGGGGCAATGCCTTCCTTCCCTCTGAATCTCTCTCTTGTAAGATGACACCCAAGCAGTATCATGCACAACAGGAAGAACCTGAGATTCTTAGCTTCTGTTTATAGCTTTCTGTCTTCAGGGTGCAGTGCAAGGACTCTGGACTTTAGCTGAAGTACACACATTCCCAAGCCTTACATTTTCTATTTTTTTTATTTAAAGAAAAAAAACCAGAAAAAGGATAGAAATATTACAGAAAAGAAGATAGACAGTAATGAAAGGGTCGAGATGCCCGCCGCGTGTAGGAAGAAGTCAAAAGACACCATCTCATGCAATAGGCAAGGGGTTTTATTGTCCAAGCATGCATGGGGCTCAATGAACACGCAGGAACAGAGAGCCACTAGGTATGCTGGAGCTTTTAAAACTACTGAACAAAGGAAGGCAGGGCTTTGGCAAGCATGGTTACAGAAGCAGAAGGCATTGGTTAGTTTAAATGGCTTTCTACATTCATTGGAGGGGGCATCTATAGGGTGGTCTAGAGTTGGGCGGTGAAGGGTGCTTCCTAATATGGGCAGCAGATGCCCAGGGAAGATACACTCCATAAATTCCTTAAACATGGAATGGGGCTGTTTCTACCTCACAACCCAGGTTTTCTAGTCAGCTTTATCCTAGTCTGAATTTAACCTAGGCAGCTTTAAACTATAATGGCTCAATTCCTGGAATATTGGGGGGAGATGCATGGAGCAGCATAGAGCAGTGTAGACCATGCACTGTTAATAAGAGAAAATTTCTCTTACATTCCCCCCTTTTCGTGTTGTGAATCTCTAATCTTAGAGATCGGGGTGTTTATTGTTGGGGTTATCTAGAATCTCATATTGTTGTCTGAGGAGCATTAGTTTTACATTGCCAATTTGACTTTGTAGTAGATTTGTTATTCTATTTAATATGCAGGGTCCTATAGTTATTATTAAGAGTAGCACAATCAAGGGTCCCATTAGGGCCGACAGTAAGGTGGTGAGCCATGGAGACTGGCTGAACCAAGACTGAACTAAGCCGTGTTGGGCTTTTTGTTCTTTTTGTCTTTGGTTTAATCTTTCCCTGAGTTTGGACATGGACTCTTTAGCAACTCTAGAATGATCTGCATAGAAGCAGCATTGTTCTTTTAAGGCTGTACCTAATCCCCCCTCCTTAAGGAAAAGTCCTAGGGGAAGGAGGAGGAGGAATAGTAACCCTACGAACCCATAACTTGAGGGGATTTTTAGTCTTTTTCAATTTCTATTGAGGCTCCGGCAGTGGCGGTGCTGGCTTGAGGTGAGATGTGTGGATCCAGCAGCATGGTTTTAGGGTCTGTATCTGATGGTGATGGACGTAGACGAAGTCTGCCACATTGTATTAGTGATGAGCGGGTCCATCGCTTGGCTGGTAGGCTGAAGAGAGTTGGCGCCACAGGACCTTTAGAATTTGGTCTAGAGCCTGGAGTCTATTAATTAAAAAGGTATGGGGTAAATGGGTGTATAGGATCTCAAAGGGAGTTAGATTAGGCGGCTGGGAGGAAGGAGTGTTTCTAGCTCTGAACAAAGCATAAGGTAGGAGCATGGTCCAGTCTTTAGAGCCAGTCTCTTTGGCTAATTTTGTCAAGGTCTCTTTGATTGTTCTATTCATTTTCTTTACCTGTCCTGAACTCTGGGGTCTATAAGCACAATGAAGTTTCC
>PVLA01001016.1:407676-417906 GCA_004027455.1 Hydrochoerus hydrochaeris | reverse complement strand
TTTTGAGATAGAATCTTGCTGTGCAGGTTAGGCTGGCCTTGAGCTCACTTTGTAGCCCAGGCTGGTTGAACTTGCAAGGATACACATGCCTCAGCCTCCTGAATGCTGGGATTATATCATGTGTCACCAGAGTTTCATAGTTTTGCTTCTTACATTCTTCATCCACAGGAAATTGATTTTTGTGTCAGTCAGTTAGTGGTCAAAATTCAATTTTTTTTTATATTGGTAATTAATTGAATAGTGCATTCTTTCCCCAACTGTTCTGTAATATTTGGTCCATTATAATTCATGTTTTCATCTATATATGGATTGATTTCTGGGCTTTGGATTTCTTTCTGTGGGTCTGTCTTTGAAATATTAATGCAGAAATATTATAGATTGTCCTGATCGCTAGAGATTGATAGGGCTTTTCTTGTGGATAAGAATTACTATTGTAAGCATGTTTCAGTTATTTTTAAAATTTTGCATTCAATTTTTAGTATCATGTTGTTTGGTTCCCTGGAAAATCTTTCTGGAATTTTAATTGGAATCATGTAAAATATAGAGGTTAATTTGAGGGGAACAATATCTTTATACTGTTGAATCTTCCATTGCATACATATGATATATCTGTCCATTTCTTTTAAAAATATAAGCATTTGAGCTGGGGATTTAGCTCAAGTGCTTATATTTTTCTTTTGGTATCGGGAATTGAACTCATGACCTTGTGCTTGCCAGGCAGGCACTTATACCACTGAGCTAAATCCCTGGCCCTTATCTGTCCATTTCTTTAGAAATGTTTCATGTTCTAACTTTTGTCTATAAATGCTTTACATGCAGTGTGTTAAATTCAGCCTTAAGTACTTTATATTTTTTATGCTCTTGTTCATAGTATGTTTCTCAAAATGACATTTTTCTAACTGTTGCATTTGACAAATTGACCAGCAGATTCCTTTAAATTATTGTTTTAATGCTAGTGGTTTATTGGTAGATTCTTTTGGGTTTTCTTGTATGCAGTGGTCATATTAATAGTTTGAAAAAATTAGAATTTTGTTTTCAGTTTTTATTCCATTGATTTACTTTTCTGTTGCCTTGTTCTGATTAACACTAATAAAACACTGAAAATGGTCATTATTGTTCCTTGTCTTTTACATTTAACCACTGCTTATACACTTAATGTTTAGTCCCCATCTATTCATGGTGGTGCAAAGATCTTAATCATGAAGAAATGTTGAATTTTATCAAGTGCTTTTTTTTGGTACCAGGACCTCGCACTTGCCCAGCAGACGCTTATGCCACTGAACTAAATCCCCAGCTCCAGTGCTTATATTTTAAAAATTTATTTATGTATTTATTTTGGTTTCGCTGTGAGGTCCAGGCAGGCTTCAAACTTTTGGTGCTCCTGCCTCAGTCTCTTGAGTAGTGGGATTACAGGCGTGTGCCGTCATGAGAGGCAAATGCTTATTTATTTATTTTTTTTAAATGCTTATTTTTTTTTTACTGTACTTTGATGATTCTCCTTTAAATCTCTTAAAATGAACTATCTTGTTATACTTTTAAATCACCTGCATATTACTAGGTTTAAGCAACCCAGTTTTGAGACATTATCTAGCTTTTATAAATTATTGGGTTTATTTTAAAAATATATACTTAAATGAAAAAAATAAAAAGTATTTGGATTATTTTTTAAAATGTTTATGGAGTTCAATTCATAATATTGTACTATTCTTAAGTGGTTTTGGTAATTGGTCATGTTAATGTTGTACTGTTACACTATTTCTAAATCCTGAACTAGTTTAAGATTGACAGAATTTGAGCACTGGTAAAATTAGATGGGCCTAATGGGTATTTTTTTTTTTTTTTGAAAGGCTGCATTGTTAACTAGTGATTCAACTTTTTTGAGAGGCAGTAATAGGGATTGAATGTAGGGCTGTCACATTGAGCTAGACCTTCAAACTGTTTTGTTTTGTTTTGTTGGGACAGGGTCTCACTTTGTAGCACAGGCTGACCTTGAACTCACTACAATCCTCCTGCCTCAGCCTCTGGAGTACTGGTATTACAGATGTGTGCTACCATTCTTGGTTCTTTAGCCTTTTTAAAATATTTATTTTTCATTTTGAGACAGGGTCCTTTTTTTATTTTTTGATTCCTGAAATTGAGTCCTGGACCTCACACATGCTAGGCAAGTGCTCTCTATCTTTACCTCTCAGTGTGATGATTCAGCTTTTATTTCTCCTAGAAATGTGTTTTTTTTTTTTTCCTGACTTCATTTTTGGGAATATAATTGTACCATCTAACAAGTTTCTGCTCTTTCCTTGCTTTGTTTGTATTCTGCTTTTTTATAACATCTTTCTGTTTTTGTTTTTTGAGACAGAGTCTCTTTGTAGTGCAGGCTGGCATTGAACTCACTGTATAGCCCAGGTTGGCCTCGAACTCACAGCAGTCCTGTCTTCTGAGTGCTGGTGTGTGTCACCACACCTTGTTTATAACATTTTAAATTTAAATTTAAATTTTGTAGCTTTTTGCCCTTTTCCTGTATTTTTATACCCTAGGCACACCCTACTTATTTTTATTTGTAAAACTTTATTATGATTTCTTTTTTTAATCCCAGTATTAGTGGTGTTTTGAAAAATTTCTATGTGTTTAATTACTTAGGTTATTTTTGTGGCTTGATTCCTAATGTTATCGTGGCTAGAAAATATTTTTATAATTTTGAAAATTTTGGTTTTTAACTTTTTTAACCTACTATGACAGTCATTTATAACAAATACTGTTTCTGTAGTAGTGCTTTTTATTTGTCTGTTTCTCTTCCCAGCACTTCTGCTGATACTGTTACATATTTTATGCTTGTTTTAGTAAACTGACAATGACATTGTTATTTCATGTATGTAGTCAGTGATTTTGTAGGTTTACCTATGTATTTGTCATCTTATTTGTTCATTATTTCTTTTCCATGCTCAGATATTCTATCTGGGGAACACATTTCTGAGTAATGACTATTCTTTAGAATTTCCTTTAGTGCAGGTCTGATAGTTGAGAAAAATAGTATTTGTTTGGTTTTTATGATTTAAATACTGTCTTATGCCTAATAATTGAGAGATATTTTTATTTGGTATGTGGCTATTTCATCTTAGGACACTGTCTTCTTCTCGCACCCTCCCCGACCCCCACATCTTTTCAATACCGAGGATTGATTTCAAAACTTTTGCATTGAGCTATATCCCCAGTAACATCTCACCCTCTTTTAAAAATTATTTTATTTTGAGACAGGATTTTGCCATTGTTGCCTGTGACTGGCTTAAACTTGTGATTCTTCTACCTCTGCCTCCCAGCTGATTTCCATTTTTAAGATACCAGTTCTTTGTATAATTTTTATTCTTCTGTGGATAATCTGAATTTTCTCTCTGCTGCTTCCAATATCTTCTTTTTCTTTAAGTTTGTTATTTCAACTCTGAAGCATTGGGATATGGGTGTTTGTTTTTAAACGTGTCCAGCATAAGTTTATTGAGCTTCTTAAGTGTAAGGGTTAAGAGGTTTTCATCCGTTCCAGGCCATTATCATCCCCCTCTTCCAGTGCTGGGAATCGAATCCAGGGGAAATACTATGTCATTGAGATATACTCTTCCCTCTCAGCCCCTTTATTTTATTTTTTTAAAAAACAACACCCTAGCGATATAAATTGTAATAATTTTTGTCATCTGTGTTTCTTGGTTGTCTTTTAAAAAAATATTTTGAGTACACTGTCTTCAGTTTCAGTAATATGTCTCTCGAATTTCTATTTGGCTTCTTTTCAAGTCTGCCCCGTCATTTTTTGAATATTTCACTTTATTGAATCATACTGCATTTTAATCGTATTATCTTTTTGTCAGTCTGATTTTTGCTAATTTCTCTCCATATGTTGCATTATGTATACAACATAGTAAATACTCAATAACATCATAATTAGTGATAATAAATACATTATGTGACCAGTGTGGGATGTGGTGTACTAATTAGCAATAATGAAATGTATGGTCATTATGAGATGTATAGAAACCAGATTACATTGAGGGATAGATATAAAAGACAGCTGAAGTGAAGAAAGAAGCATATTATAGCTGCATAGAAACAGGTTAACAGAAGAGACATGGTGGCACATGCCTGTAATGCCAACACTCGGGAGGCTGAGTCAGGCAAATTGCTGTGAGTTCAAGGCCAGACTACAAAGTGAGTTCAAGGACAGCCTAAACTACATAGTTTAAAAAAAAAAAAGAAAAGAAACAGATGAACAATGATTTATCTTATTACATTAAATCATATTTTTCATACAATTTCAGGAAACATTCCAATTAAATTTACTTTTTAAAATTTGGGAAAATTAATGTAAAAGAATAAATAGTTGGAGCCAGGAATGGTGACACAAACCTGTAATCTCAACATTTGGGAGGCTGAGGCAGGAGGATTGTTTCAAGTTCAAGACCAGCCTGGGCTACAGAGTGAGCTCAAGGCCAGCCTGAATTGCATGGTGAAACCCTATCACAAAAAGACAAAACAAAAACAAATAGTTGTGGGGGGCTTTTGTTTGTGTGTTTATTTGCTTTTTTTTTTTTTTTAGCCTTTCAGTGATGATTTAATCCTAGTACTGTGTAGGTAGTAAGAATGAAATGTGATTTTTTATTTTTTTTCTGAAGATCTTTGAATTTTCAATGGGGATTCAAAAAGGAAGTACTTCTCCAAGCAAGCAAGAAAGGTCATCATTGAGGAATCTCTTCCTGTAAAAATGATAACCAGAATTTCAAGGATCTTCTTTTTGTTTATAAAAGACTGCAAGATCTAAATAAGACACTTAGAGTTTCAAAGTGGAAATGTTCTTATAAATTACTCTCTTAGATATTTGCATCTTTTCATTTGAGCATGATCTGACTTAACAGGAGTAACAGCTTTGACTATCAGTGTTATTTCGTAGTGCAGATAATTTTTTTCTTCTAGACTTTGTACTAGATTTCACTTATCTTTACCTGATGTTCTTTTTTATCATCTTGGGGGGAGGCTTATCTCATTTATTCATATGGATATTTGTTGAGCATTTACTAGGTTCCAAGCATGATTAGGTGGTGAAATAAAAATAGAGGGCAAAGCAAACAACTCCCTGCTTACTTGTCTAATAATAAGAGGAGATATTTACTGAACATTTATCATTATAATGTACTTTGTATCTTTTAAAACTATTTGATAGGCTTTTATTTGTTGTCCCTACTTTAAATATGAGTGGTAGATACTTGTTTAACATTGAGACAAGGATCTAGAACGAGCGCTAGACTCACATAAAGTATGACCCTAAGGCTCAGACCAGGTAGACTTCTGCCTGGTAAGCAAAGACTGGAGTGCTGTAAGATAAGGTTGGGAGTTAAGGTGCTGGGGCGTTGTGTTAAGAGCTAGCCCTCCAGCTCTTTCCTACCATGTTATTCCCACAAGACCTTAACATATACTATGTACAGTAGTGTTATTCTGGTGCCACCAGAGGTCATTGTCATGGAGGTTTATTTGGTACCTTCATTAAGCTTGATTTTTCTTACTGTTTTACTTTAAATTTTTACTTAAAATATGGACGTTTCCCCTTAGTTATGTGACTTAGAGTGACTTAATGGTGTTTAGATATTACTCAAATCTGATTGTTTTTCTTTGAGCCCTTGGGTTTATGAGACCCTTGCAGATTAGATGATTTCCTTACAGAACCGGCAAGCATTTTGTGTGTGTTATCTCTGGTGATTAATTACTGGTGGGGTGATGCGCAGCAGATGTCTGACTCTTCCTTTCTGGGTCTCTTAGCAACAGCTCGAAGAAGAAGCAGCTAAACCTCCTGAGCCTGAGAAGCCTGTGTCCCCTCCTCCTGTGGAGCAGAAACACCGCAGTATTGTCCAAATTATTTATGATGAAAATCGGGTAAGCTTGTGCCTTCTCTAATACTACAGACCTTTAAACCCATCAGGCGCTGCCTTTTGTAGTTTTGAATATATTCCATTGTAATTATATTAAAACCTGATTTCTGGTGTATGTTTTATATTGTATAAATGTTATTTAGCAGGTAGACTTTTTGCAGCTCCATCTCTTATTATATAAATACTGAGAGGCAAATTTGGTGGCACATCATACAACTCAGCCATTCTGTAGATTTTTTACTTCTTGAGGAGCATTTAATACCAAATCCTGA
The DNA here is from genome assembly GCA_004027455.1 of Hydrochoerus hydrochaeris. Taxonomy (NCBI): domain Eukaryota; kingdom Metazoa; phylum Chordata; class Mammalia; order Rodentia; family Hydrochaeridae; genus Hydrochoerus; species Hydrochoerus hydrochaeris. Next base: position 411,737 of record PVLA01001016.1, on the reverse strand, counting down.
CAACATATCTATAGAGACAGGCTATTTGAAGTAGAAATGAGCTCTGTTGTCAGCTTCAGGGTTGGTAGATAGGTTCAGCTATTTATTTATTTAGGTACTGGGGATTGAACTCACGAACACGCACTTGCCAGGCAGGTGCTTATGTTGCTGAGCTAAATCCCCAGCCCCAGCTATTCATTTATAACTTCAAGATAGATTGTGACCTCTTGTTAGATTGTTTTGGTTTGTTTTTTTGAAACAGGGTGTTGCTGTGTCGTTTAGGCTGGCCTTCAATTCACTGTGTAGCCCAGGCTGGCCTGAAACTTGCAGTAATACTCCTGCCTCAGCCTTCTGAGTGCTGGGATTATAGGCATGTGCCAGCATGTCTGGCTTGTGGTTTTTATTTTTATTAAAATAATCTCTTCCTTCATATTCTTAATTAAAATATTCATGAATTTAGGAAAACCAAACTTCAATTTTGTGTATCATTTTGGTAATGGCAAGATTAGTTTTTGGCCAAAACCTGGCCTAGATACTAGCAGTTAAAGGGAAATTTACTTTACCTCAATATTAAAAAAAAAAAAAAAAAATTCAGAGCTGCTTCAGTAGCAGGCTTCCAGAGGTCCTCAATCCAAAATGTGTTAATAGGTTTTAAATACTGTATGAGAAGACAGACTTTTCAGCTAATGCTTAGGGTCAGACCTGGGATTGTTGTTGCATATTTGCTTTGTCGTGAGTTGACCCATCAATCTGTTTTACATACATACGTTTTAATGTTCTAGTAGCCAGATTTTAAAGGAAATTGGCCTTTAAAAAGCAACTGTTCTAGGATGTAGCTCTGTGAAAGAATTTCCTAGTATGTACAAGACTGTGGGTTCCATACGCTGAAGAGGAAAAAGAAAAAAGGAAAGCAACTGTGAATTAGTCATTTAACATTTACAGGAATCCACTTGGATTCAGATGTACATATATATTATATGTCCATATATTATGTATAAAGATAGTCTAGTCATCATATATATAATACACATCTAAGTGTCACAGGCCGGGGAAAATGGTCACATTAATGTTATTTCTGGGGTGATGTCAGAGTGGGTCTTGTTTATCCAAGTCAGAATAATCAATGTAAAATCCAGTGAAAGTAGAGGGCAGTAGGGAAGCAAGTGCCATTCATAGAAGAGGCATCTGGCCTAAAGAGACAATTAAATTACCCTTTGTTTAATAAAAGCCAAAAATCAAGGAGTTTCATGTGAAACCTGATTTTTAAGAAAAACTGCTTAAAATTGGAAGACACTTTTATGGGCTGGTGGCTTCTGGGCTCCTTGTGACTTCAGAGATAAAATAAATTGATATTAGAGTCCATAAAAATGGAAATCAGTAATTTTTTTTTATAAGATGCTAACTTCTTAAAAGATGAGTTAATTTTCAAATAAATCAGATATTTATTGAATGAGGGTTTTTGTTTGTTTGTTTTGTTTTTTGAGACAGGGTCTTACCATATAGTGAAGGCTGGGCTTAAACTCAATTATGTAGCCCAGGGTGGCTTGAAACTCACCGATCCTCCTGCCTCGGTCTCCTAAGTTCTAGGATTACAGGCATGCACCACCAAGCTTTGCTGAATGAGGGTTTTGTATGTTTGTTTGTTTTAGTTTTTCTGTTTTTATATTTTTGAGTGAGTTTTAAAATAAGCCTTGCCTTCAGGTTTAAACAGTTCCCCTGGGTGTGGTAACACATGCCTGTGATCCCAGCACTCAAAAGGCTGAGACAGGAGGATTGCCATGAGTTTGAGCCCAGCCTGAGCTACTAGTGAAATCATGTCTCAGAAAAACCAAAAACAGACAGAAACTAAACACAATAAAACAAAACCAATTCCAATATTCATTAATTCTGTGGTTGCTTTATTGGGGTGTGTGGGGTGTGAGGACTAAAAAGCTGTTGAGTAAGAGCTAATAGAGGATTTAATTTGTGTTTAACTGTATAGTTGCTTTCATGATTTTTTTTTTTTTCCTTTTTGGCACCAGGGATCGAACTCAGGACCTCATGCTTGCCAGGCAGGCACTTAAGCCACTGGGCTAAATTCCCAGCCCTCTTATAGTTGCTTTCATTAGATAGCAGAGTAAATGTTTCTTAATGCCCGTCAGCAAAATTTAAAACACTCTTTGTCAGCCCTCTTCTTTTTTTTTTTTAGCATTTACCTCTTGGTTTGTTCTTCATTCTTTAAAGAAAAGAAATCCAATTGTGAAATCTTAGTATTGGACTATCTTCTTACTGAAGAATGTTTTTAACTCGCAGTGACTGTGGAAATCATCTTTTCTTTCATATGCTTTCCTTAATATATCTGACTGCTAGTCACTTGCTACAGTAGTCCTTCTGCCGTTCTAGAGTCATTGGAGGTGCTCCTGGAGGGGACAGCAGAACTCAGCTGGGCCTGGAAAACAGGTTTTCTCACTGCTCACTCTAGTACTTCTCTTGCCTTACTGTGCTATCTTTTGTAAGACCTCCACTACCTCTGTAGTTTTTGTTACTGTTTTTTCTAGTGTTAAGGATTGAACCCCCTTTTAAGTTTTAGACAGAGTCTCTGTAAGTCATCTAGCTGGCCTCACACTTCTGATCCTCCTCCTTCAGCCTCCCAGAATGGTAGGGTTACAGACATGTACCACCACCTAGTTCTCTGTAGCTTTTAAAAATTAAGTCTTACCTGTTTTGACAGGAGTGATAGGATAATGATGAGAGTATATCTCTTTTTTTATTCCTTGTGTAGCAGCATTCTACACAGGTTAGAATTGAGCACCACTTTAGAGATAGCTACCATTATTATGTATAAGAAATCATTCCTTTATTTAGAAAGTTAGTGGGAGTAAGACAACTGCATAAGAGAGCCTAAATTTTAAAGTTCCTCAGACAAAAGTTAACTTCCATAGTATTTAAACTTCAGAGTTTGTTTAGTCTTTGTTTAGACTATTTTAACAGTTTTATTTTGCTATTTTCCTTCTCAGTTGAAAATATTTATAAGTGCTCTGATTTCAGAATAAAAATACATATAGAAAGGTAGTTGTTGGAATGTAATAGTTTTCAAAAATAGCTTGGTCATATTTTGACTGGGTGATTTCAAAAGGATGTGACAACCAGAGGAAAGAAGGAATTGATACTGTATGCTTAGTGCCAACCGCCTCCAGTCACCCAGACCGGTCCTTTTGTCACTTGTGTACAGTTAGTCCTTAGAGAGCATCAGTCCTGTCTTGTAAATACTGTTTGGGTCAGTTACTTGTTTGACATTAGTTTAAATGATGTTTTATCTCTCACAGGTAATGAGTGTCTTTCTTTTAGTCCTAAAATTTTTTTTCTAACCTATCTTGCACCTGTTACATGATTCTCAAACCAAAAACTTGGTAATTTTCTACTTTCTAAGGAACAGTCCAATCTTTTTATCAGTGTTTACATGTCTGTATAACTGGCTTTGCCTTGAAACTCTTTTCTCTCATAATGCCCTACCAGAACAGGTTTTGAATATTCTCTTGAAAATGTTGGTACCTTTACCCCTACACTGCTGTTCCTGCTTTCAGGTAGTCTAGTTTGTCTTTTGTGTCTATGCAGATATAGTTCAAATATTATGTCTATGAGGCTGTTTCACATCTTTTTGTTAGTACGCATTGGTTATGCACATAACGTATGTTGATTGTTTTCACATGCACCCCAGTCTAGATCAGTGATAGCCAATTTTTAGACCTTTGAATGACAAACAGTCTGATGGAGCACATGTGCCACAGATTCAGTGCCACTGGTCTAGATTATTTTATGTTAGAAAGTGGCAAATTAAATACATTATTTGATATTTACTTTCTACTGAGTACTGTGAGTATTCAAAGTAGATTATTTCCTTTGTTCAACTGGAAACAAACTGATACTTTTCAGAGAGATCACTTTGCTGTACTGTAGTAAAGATTGGCCATTTTATGATATTTAATGTTTTAAAACTTCTGTTTAAAATAACATTAATGAAAGTTATGTAGACTGTTTGGGGGATTTGCTTCTCTTCCCTCTCCTCTCTCTTTCCCCTCCCCTCTCCTCCCCTCCCCTCCCCT